>OX637865.1:23373415-23780915 GCA_951802705.1 Netelia virgata
AAAGTATGAAGTCTCTATGGTTGATGTCTATCTTATATCAATATTATGTATATTTACAGCTTATTATATTACAGTATTTTATTACAATATTATCTTGGGGATGATTTTTATTTAAGAGTACTACGGAAGCGTAGTAAAGCGTGTACCAAGCCTGTGACAAGCTTGTTTCGGGCTGGGCAATACGATGTGCAAAGCGCATACCAAGCGCGTTTCGAAACGCGTTTTGCACGTACTTGAAACGCGGTTGATTTTGTCAGGGTATTCTTAAATGACCGATAGCGGATGCAAAAAGCAAAACAAAAAAATCGTTGTTCAATTGCAATTTACCGCTAAACTAACAATGTAACGTAATTTTTTCATAGAACTTATTTTGTAGAGGACATTATGGCGCACAACTTTTGTAGGAAATATTTTTCGACAGAATAAACTTTAAAAAACCGATGTTTTTAAAAATAATTTTTAGTGACTAAAAAACAAATAGGATTTTTACGAAAACTTCAAGGCATGTTTCTGGAGGTCCAAATAATCTACGACAAAATTGGCACTGTTCTTGTATCTTTGAATCGAAATCGGTCATATTTGTGTAACATACGTTCACACTGGACTATAACTGGAAACTGGACTAATTCCGATAGGACAATCGTCGCGTGTGTGAGGATGCTCCAGGAAACGGGACTGTAACGCCTGCTGTAAATGGCAGCCATCAATACAGTAGTGTACATGTAAAATCGTGCGATGGGCAGCGAAAAAACCTGATCTTCGTCACATGAGACTATTTGGATCAGAAGCTTTTGTGTATGTACCACGGCAATCTGCGACAAACTTCGACGTATCAGAACAAATCAACGAATTACAGGATATAGGGTAAAACCGGGATAGATAGAATAAAGCCTCCCAATTTTTTAAATATTAATTTACCATGAATAATTTCTATGATTATAGCTAGTTTAATCTTTTATATTTCATTATGAATGATTTTTGTTGACCTAAAAATTACATATTTTGGATAAAATAACTTTACGCAGAACAATTTATTTTCGGATCGATGCCTACATGTAAGGATAGATGCCCCACCATGCAAATTCTGAGAAGGATAGTTGCCCTAACGAATAAAATAAGTAAAATACATAGTTTCAAAATGTTTTATTAGTAATCTTTACAAGCTACGAGTCATTCTGACATGATACGCATAACCATAATTAAAATTAAGCATTTGTTTAACAAAAATATTAATATGTAAGTTCAAATATGTGCACAATCATACCTATCTTAACATCAAGAAATAATTTTCAGAAAATTAGCACAATATAAAAATCTAAATGTTTCTTATTCAAGTAGAATTTAGGTCGAGCTGGAAAGTGCTTTCAGTTTTACACATCTTGAGCAATAGTTTCTGAAAACTGTATAGGTTTCGTGTACCCACTTGTGACACATTATACACTGAATCCAGTCGGATTTTGACTTTGTATTTTTATAGTTTTCAAAGCATTCTATGCAATAATTTTTGTCTGTATCTTTAGGGTTTTCTTGCTCATCTTTTTTAGTTTTCTTTACAGGCAAACCTTTGGTTTTCTTTCCTCTAGTTCTATAGTGATTATTGGGCGGATTGTTTGAAATATATATATATATATACCTCGAAAAATCGGGGCTACTATTCTTTTCTATATGGATAGATGCCCTTTTAATTCTTAAATAAACTAACAACAAAAGAGCTATTATTTACACCTCAGTGTACGCTTAATGAACCAGTGTACTGTATAATACAAATTTACCAGAATTTATTACTACTTATAAAGTAATACAACGGCAAAAACTTTGCTCTAAAACTTTGAAGTATTCGTCGCGTTCGCTGCGGAAATGATCAAATGCACCAACGAAACACGTTCATTCCGCACGACAGTCTGCAGGGACGCTTTTTATTCAAACTATTAATTCTTAGTCGCGAGTTTGGGAAGTAGGTTTTTTGAAAATGGGGCGACTATCCAACTGCGGCATCTATCCCGGTGTTACCCTACACGGTGTTCATTTTTAATCTTATCAGACAAAACATTTTCTGGCAAACTCTCCCACTCTTACTGACCACAGAGAGTAAGTCTAAAACGTTACGCGTTCTTGTAACGCAGCCGGTGGTGCCCTATACCCCTACTACTCCTGATTATGAGTGTGGGGAATAAGGTCAGCGGGTTCCTCGCTCTCGAGTGGCTGGCAGCTCCGCTATATACTCCCACTACTAACTGCTGAGTGTGGGGAGTAAAGCCAGCGCGTCGTTGGCAGCTGCACGAAGTGTATTATCTATATATATATTGTGACGTGATTTTTTCCCGACGTAAGGAAAAGTCGCCGTCCCAAGGCCGCTCGCGTCGTTTGCCCTCGCTCTGTCACCCGTTAGACATATGCGCTCCCGTAGCTTTGTAGCTGATTGTGATATGACCGTTAGGTGGAGTTTAAAGGAGAAGGTACGAGGATAAAAGGTCGTGGCGCTCGACCCTGACGTGGAGGATAGCGCTCACCGTACCGAGGCTACCCGTCAGGTAAAAGCGGCCAGCGAGTACGCGCGAGAAATTGATGCAGGTCCGGCTGCAATACCGGCGCCCCGCCGTGTGGTGCATCGCGTATGAGGACGAGCGGAGCTTTAAGATTATGGGCGAGGGCGGGAACCCCTCGTGCCGCCGACGTAGGTGCTCTCCTATGCGCGATGACCAAGGGGAAACGATTGTCGGCGTATTTGCGAAATCCCGTGCAACGTCGATAATCGCGCTATCTTTGCAGGTAAGTGTTTCGCTGAGCGAGAGGGCAGTAGCTCTCGGTGAACGATTGCAGATTTGAGAAGATGAGAATTTGATTGGCTGTTAGACAGTCGTTATGGTGTCGCGCTCGCGAGCAGGTGTCTCGCGAAGGATCGTAGAGAGAGCGAGATGTCTCCGTCTCGGTTACGCGTCGTGCGTAAGTTGCGCTCTCTCTTTACAAGCGTGCTCTCGGGTTGTTTGGTGATCTCTCCCTAGAGTGAGAGGTCCGAGTTCGCGTACGCGCCATGGGGAGTTCCGTGTACACCCGGCTCCCTACGGGTATTTTAGTTTCAGTGTGTTCTCGTAATATAAAAGTTAACTTATTGATTTCGGACGGGAGTGTTTTGATGTCGTGATTTTTTATTTTTGATCTCGTGATGGTGCACTTTTCGTGACGCTGCGAGTTGTGCGGTGCTGCGAAAATTCGTGTTCTCGCTCTCCGAGTTGAGGCTTCGCCTCGCGGAGGAGTGACGATATTTTTGGGCCATCCCGGGGTGACTTACCCCGACCCTCTCTACCACACTCAGCAACCTGAGCGGCCGAGCATTTCCGGTTCTGCCGATCTCGCGGAAGCACCCAGGTTAACCGGATCGTCACTTCCGGGGAAACAAAAAGTGACGCCGACCACGACCGATTTTTCCGCGAGAGAGGCGACCGTATCCGTTCTCTTGCCATATAGAAGTAGGACGAATGACACTGCGCACATGCGTGGAATGATTCTGTCTGGCCCTGAGGGTAAAATTGGATTATTAGGTATGTTATGACAAGTGAAATCCCTGCAGAAAATTTAATCGAGACATTATTTTAACCCTTTGAGGGGCATATTTTTCTATTGAACAAATTTCCAAAATCATAGGTGTTCTTGAGGTTTTTGGGAAAAATTCAAGATGGCGGATCCAATATGGCGACCACAAATAGTATAAAATTATACATAGGTCTCATTGAGTGTTGTAAATACTAAAAATTCGTGGATATATTCTTCTCCCTCTCAGCATAGCCCAGAACTAACGACGTAGACGTGGGGAAAAACTAGTTCCTTTTTTTTATTTTTATCTTTTTTTTATTTTCATGTTTTTTTATTTTTATGTTTTTTAAAAAATTTTTATAATTTTGATTGATTTTTTTCTTGTTTTCCTTTTTTAGATTTTTATTCCTTTTAATATTTTCTCGTTTCGGGTGAGAGTTTAGCTTATTTCTTTTCATGGTACTTGATAAAGCAATTTCTTTTTTCCCCAATGCACAATGAAACCATGCATGTCGTACAATAATGTTTCGTCCGATTTGGAATTGTTTTGTACTGCAGTAGCAGCATCTTCTGCGACTCTGAACACCAGGGAAATGTGGTGCCTGTGATGTTCTGACCGCATCACTTACTTGCGATTTGGATTTGGATATCAATGGGTATTTCATAGACGGTCTTTCTCTGTTTATTCGATTAGATACCCCAATCAAATGATCAGCTACTGCCAATCGGAATTTTTTCAGTGACAAGTTTTCTGTTGGAGACAGCTGTATATATATAATGAAAGAATTCACTAATGTTGCATCTAGAAAATGGAAGAAGATACGATGCCACCATTTTTTGCTTTTTCGACGGATCTCGTAATATGATTTCAGCATGTCAGCTTTATCGACGCAATCCCATATAGGTGTTGTAATCTTTGGCCACTTGTGGACAAGTCACTATATTCAGAGAGCCGTCTTTTTGTCTCCTATTGACTTGTTATATAACTGACGGGTCATGAAAGTTTGATAAAAAGTGTACTGGTTTCTTATCAACCCTTTTTAGCCATCGAACACCTTTGTACGAAGTTCGAAATTCGCTATCTCCAGGAGTCATATTTTTTTCGGTTTTACGATAGTGCTTGTGCACTAAAGCACGACTCAAATCCTTTATTACTCTCTCACCTAAAAGACTTTCTGTTTTATTCCTAATTTTACCGGTGTACATTTGAAACTCGCAAATATAACCATATTCGTCGGCTCTAATCCAAACTTTATATCCTCTCTTGATGGGTTTCATTGGCATGTACTGTTTCATACAGCTTCTGCCTTTGAATTTTATCATGCTCTCATCAATTGCTTGATTTCTGGTTGGATTATAAAAATGCTTATAAGTTTCAGAAAGAATATTCAGGAAGGGAGCAACTTTATACAATTTATAAAGGTTCATTTTTTTTGGGTGCTGTCGTAGAGTCATTCAAATGTAAATTGGATAATAAGAAAGAAAACCGTTTGACAGGCATGCCACAACTCACATATGTAATCTTTTTGTGCCCATCACAATATTTAATCCTCAAAACTTCTTTATTTCTTCGCTCGTGATAGCTTCAGAAACGATTCCTTTCTGTTTGTAATAAAGATTCGATTGTTCAAAAATCTGAAAAAAGATGTTATAGTACTAGACATGAAGTATATGTGAAACAAATTTCAAAGCAATCCAACGCTCCGTTGAAAAACAACTCAATTTATTCGAAAAAAAAAACAAGTTTTTTCGATTTCAATTATGTATAACTAATAATAAATAAACAAATTTACACTTCTTTCCATGAGTATCTTGTAGCTTGAACCTTCAAGTTACTAGAAACAACTTAGAAGTATAAAGGTATTGCAAAATACAACGGCAATTAGAAAAAAACTGCAGGAAAAAAGGTGGTACATATATGTACCACTGCCCCTCAAAGGGTTAACCGGGTGTGCAAAAGGAGAAACAATGTTAGCGCCACGCATTCCTCTAATATCCAATGACCTCTACTTTGACTTAAGAGACTGCAATTATCCCTCAAAGTGTGCTTCGCCATGACGATGAATAAGTCTCCAGACCAAACTTTGAAATACGCTAGCATAGATTTAAGAGAAAATCGTTCATCTCACGAGAGGAGCGCAGTGGCTGTGTGGACAGGGCGCTGGGTTCGCAGGCAGCGGACACCAATGGAAAAAGAGATATTTCTATGAGTTTTTTCTGCAATCCTGGCGGTTCGGATCCCGCTAAAACAAACGTCCAACAAAAACCTCGCTGTGATGAGTGGGGGGGGGCGGCGGTCGGGTGTTGTGCTCCCGCAAGGCGGTTCTCAAGGCGCGGATGATGCCGGCTTTAGGCGCCTTTGGTGGTCGTGCTTGAGATTACTCGCATTCCCACAGGGGGGAGACTAGGTAGGCACTGGCTTGTATCTGCGGAGGTGTTCTGCAGTTTCCCTTCGTCCACGGCAAATGCGATACAGGAGTTAGGTGGAAATGCAAAGCGGCTGCAGCCGGGACAGCATAAATAAGAAAGTCGGAGGTTGTGGAAAAAAGATAAAATGAGATAGAAAAAAGAAGAGAATCAGAAGATGTGGAATAAGAATGGGGTAGAAGTTGTAAAAACCCGGAAAAGGGGTGTGCAAATCAAACTCCCACTTACTTTACTTTTGTTTCTCTCACGGTCAGTTTTACCTACCGTGCTCGCGCGTAAGTTCGCCCACGAGCTTCGTAATTTTAGTTTCATCCAATGGAGAAATACAAAATATTGTTAGAAGGAGATCTTCTAGAAAGCAATTAGATTTTCACATTTCCACAGTGTCATGAGTTCCAAATGATGAAAGTCACGGGCAATAAATATAAGTTCATACATATATTTTCGAAAAAAGTGCGTTAAAACAGAGACCCACGTGCACGAAGTCGCGGGTAGAAGCTAGTTATACATATAGTATATCCGCTCCTCACTATTCCCAAACTCGGCGAGTAAGGTAAGCGAGCGATGTATTTATTTAACCCTACACCTCATGACTTAATTTTTCCACCTTCAAACGCATAACTGGAGTCTGCACTGACCCCACACTTTTGTTGTTCCTAAAACCGGTCCTATGTTGATAAACAAATTTTCTCGTACATGATTTTTTTCGTTTTTTCCTAACGAAGAGAATGGTGTATGAGAAATCTAATTTTATTTACATTTAGTTAATGAGAAATGCATTCGAAGACTGAAAACCGGAAAAAATCAGCAAAAAGCTCATATTTGTTATAAAAATTTGTAACTTTTCATTTGTTTATTCCAATTCGTAAATAATATCTTTGAATATTATCCTCAGATTACGTAATAATATATATGAAATATTGATTTCAATATAAAATATAAAATCAACTTACTGTTACAAAAGTCGAACGGTAAGTGACAACTGGGGTCTGGGCGTACCCCACATAAGGTTTCGGAGTATACTGCGTGACAGTCAACGATCAACTAAAGCCCCAACCAACCTTACACTACTCACTAACCTTCAAATGAAATTATCGTTCAGATCAGGGGTCAATAATATAGCTTGCTAGTTCAGGAGGGTAGTTCAAATGTTGAGTGGGGTTTTCTAGACCCCAGTCATGCGTTGTAGGCTTAATATTACTCCCTGTCAACCTTATTAGCAGCTAAAAAAGTTTCACCTCTAACGTGCGTGGCGGCCACGCATGGGCTTTTTGTATGATGTAGCACTAATAATTTTTCTCAGAATATATTAGCAATATTTTTTTCAAGTTGATAAATTTCTTTATCATTGCAAAACTAATATTCTTTTTCTCTCACTTCTTACAAATAAAAATTACAAATAGTGATAAAGATCAGCTTGAAGAAAACATTACTAAAATATTTTGAAATAAATTATTATCAGCGCTTCATCATAAAAAAAATACATCTTTGGTATTTTATATTTTCTTTATCACAGTTGATATGATTTGATATACAAATCATTTAAACTTCGATCAATCTTTAGTTTTAAGGGGGGAAATACATGTAGAACCGCAAAAATGAAGCGTTTTTTGGGAATTTTGTTGGGAGTGATACAAATATTTATTATTTATGAAACTTTGATAACATTTTATTACCATATTAGATTTCATCAAATGATTTTTTATTTAAATAAAAAAAAAAGAAAATGGCGGATTTATCCAGCGCTGTTGCAGTCATAGTCACGCACGACGTCTGAAGTGGCGAGGTCTCCTACACTTTTTTGGTTTACCATCGAAACAGAAAAATGAAAAAGTTTTTGATTAATAACATAATTCTACTCTATATGAACCTAACCAAATATGCACAATTACAAAATTGTAAATTTGGCGACGTTTAAAAAAACTCCATTTTTTACAATCTTTTTATTACATTAATGTAACAAAGTGACTTTTTTAACTGATAACTTCATATTTATAAGTTCACATAGAGAACAAGATTATAAAGTACATTCGTGCCAAATTTCAGCAAGATAGGTCAAATACCTTTTAAATGAGACTCCACGTCGATTTGAAAAAAGCAGTTTTGAGAAAAACTCGTTTAAAGTTTTTACATATGAAAATACATACTATACCAGTGGTGCGCGTAAGACTTGCTCCGAAACAAGTTACGTCCACGGGCTCTAACTTTTATATGGCTTCGAATTTGGCTTTCAAACAATGACACAATATTCTTAGAGATATAAACTAATGTTTTATGGAAAAAAAGTAAATTTTTGAAAGTTTTACTTGAATTTGCCCCCTTAAGCTTTAATATCTTCGAAAAATTGAAATCTCACAAAAAATGTTTTTCGCAATACTTACGTATTTTTCTCAAAGAATACGAATCGGCAATAAAAAGTAGGACTTTTTATTTAATAAATTAAAGTGACCCCCTTGGAACCTTATAACTTTTGTTGAAAGTTTTGTTCTCTATTTTACAATCCCTTCAAGATCGTTTATCTGATAAGATTAAAAATTAACACCCTGTATAATTCAAGCAGAAGGAAGATCACGATTTTACAAAGTGTGACTCTCCACGAGGCATTGGTACGGAAGAATTCAACCCAGCCGACGAGAACGGGCGGGAAGTCGAGTTACCGACAGCTGCACGGGTTGCGCTACGAGCGAGCGAATACATCCCCCCCTTGTTATCATCCGTCGAGCCTCATCGCGTCAGACATCGAGCAACAATTCGCAGACAACGAGTTATGAAGTGGAGAAGGCTGACAATATCAGACCGGTTAATCACAGATTTGTATGGCTCGCAGTTATGTTGTAGAGGGACCTGTCCCGTGTACGTGGCTGTCGGCTTTTATCCTAATGCCCCTTAGTTTCCGAGAAAATCGATTTTGAAGTGTTATGCGTACCTACCGTACCCGCAACGTTAGTCATATTTCAACTGAGCAAGCGTAGCGTAGTGGCTAAGGTTCACGCCTACCACTCTGGCAGAGCGCGTTCAAATCCTGCCTGTGTAGTTTTTTTCTGTTTGCTGTTTTCTGTTTCTGGAATGCAAATTTATCGCAATGGGAAAACAAATTCGTTATTCATTCACCAGATTGCGGACATAAGACAACTCTTAGAACGATTCGCTATACCGGGAGCCAATCCAACCAATCTGCATTTTATGTACCATTGAGTTTAGTGGAGTTCTACGAATTTGAGGTTAAAAATCTTCTATGTTGACAGGAAAAAGGCTCAATTGATATTCGTAAATATCGTGTCCCGTTCTGACATCGCGTTCCCAGTAAATAGCGTGAGCAGTATCTAAACAACCATGGGTCATCGTCTGGCTGGCATACAGTGAAATGAATTTTATTACATCTCGAGGCTGTAGATCGAGATGAGAATTGAATATAGCCGCAGCGGAAGTGAATTCAATTTGTCGACTACACGGATGCCGATTACGCGGTTGATATCGAAATTATCAGATTCACGGAAGGAGAATACGCATGCTGTCTCACAAACGGTCCCATATCGCAGGCTTTGCAGTGTGAAAAACTCGTCACACAGAGCACCATTAGCTCAGAGTTTATGGTAGTATCGGACGCAGCCAAAGAAGTCGTGTGGCTGAGAAAACTATTAAATGGTATCAGATATCATTGTACAAGCCATTACGAGTTATGCGTAGCCAAGTGAAACGCCGCCGAGCTTGTCGTGGATTCGAAATTTCATAAATCAACCAAGCAACATTGATATTCGATTGCATTACACTCATGAATCGTCGGAAAACGGAAGGTCTACGTTAAATACATCCCATCTAACATTCCACGCGCGGACATACTAACTAAAGATGTAACCAGAGAACAATTCAAACAATTATGCGAGGATGTTGGCGTGTACAAACACTCAGACGGCGGAAACGCTGAAATAACTCCTCATTTTTACCAAGTCCACAATTGCGCACTCGTTATTTTCACCGAGAAGCTTCTGGAAGCGCGATACACCTCGTTTGAATTCCGTTTCGTCCTACTCTAGCGCTCTCACGATTCACCGTGGTATAAAATCGTTAGGTCAGTAGAAAATTGACTATTGCAACCAATGGTCAATCAATGTATTAACCGAAAAATAATTTTCTCATTGTGCAGCTGCTGTACGGCGAGCTTTTTATAGGTACATCTTCAAACTCCTCTTTCTCTCGAGTTCCAACAATGGTTGCTGATAAGTCAGATAAATCTCTGACAGTTCAGGTTGCTCTTCTTCTTCTTGTTAGAAGTGCTTAATTTTACAAATATTCATTTATGTTTTGTTTTATCAAGTGTGAATAAAAACATATAGATTATTACATAGAGATGCAAAGAAGTTGCCTTGAAAAACTAAGTCATACGCGCACGCACTCACACACATGTACGTGCACACTGCGTTACTCATGAGTATTTACCCGGGTCTGGCAAATCTCGCCGTTGCCGGTGGCAGAAGAGACTAATGCTTCTTCTTATCGCACCACCAACGGGACATGGTAACAACACCGGTTGTACGGCACTCGTGCAGTTGCGAGACCACCACCCATCTCTTTAAACTGTCTCCGCTTCTGCCACCACCACCACCACCATCACCACGACCACCACGTATTACCTCCACCTCCGTGCGCTTGCTACCACCCCCGCCGCCCGCCGTTGCGCGCGGCTTAGGTTCTCGAGCGCGGTAACGCACACGCCGGCTTTCTCGTTCATTCAGTACACGGTTCAACCTCGAAATCGTTGCTACCATTTGTACGTGGCTCTCTCAACCAAAGGGATCTTTCTCTTCTACTCTCTCGCTCCACCGCTCTCGCTCTTTATCGTTCCATCTATTTCTCACAAAGTCGTAAAGTGCGTGCTCAGTTTGTGCACGAGAGAATCCCTTACCTGTGACTTAAGTGACAAATAACCAAACATCATATATTGTGCAACTGTACAATGTGCCATTAAACAACGATAATAACGAACGGCAGAGTGACTAGTTCGCGAAATGCACAATTATTGAATTTGCTTCGTTACGAATATCATTATGCCACTGATATGGAAGTGAATACATAAATTAATACTTCGCCGATTTTTGTACGCGTTCAAATTATTTATTTCACGATGTACGCTATTGTCGGATTTCCTATACGAGTGTCACTTAATCGCAGAGCAGATGCTAAATATAAATGATATATATCATAAATAAACGATAATACATACAAATATTAACGTTTGTGATACACATTATGTGAATCTTTATAATGGATCTTTAAAATACTCAAGCGTTGTGGAGAAGTTTAGTACGGATGTGTGCTGATAGCTGATCGAAAAATAGTAAAGAAATAAAGGTGCGGTATCGGCAATTACATGATCATTTTTATTTTAAGTAATAATCGTATGCTTAATGGGACGTATTGATAGATGTCATACGCGATATCAGCATTGCGGTGTTTTTACGGGCTGTTTTTTTACCGATTATAATTTTGTCAGCGTCAATCGCGCGTTAGTTTGCTGCTATTTTTCTTTTTTACGTTGCTTACGTTTTATCGAGAGATGCGCGTGAACGTACAGGCGGTGGTATAGCGTGGAAAGAATGTTCGATTGTCGCTCGCGTTAATCATTTCGGCGATGAACGTGTTGCTGGTTTGCTCCGTTGTGGTTGACCGAGTGTACATGTGACGATTCGCTGGTAGACTTCCAGATGCAGTATGATTTAAATACCAAGTTATATACTTTCCTCTTGGGTTATGAAATGATATTCACGGCTCGAGGTGGATGTAATCTATCTGAATAACTTATATCTTCAGATTTGTATTTCATTATTTTTTTTGCATCTCCTTTTGATCAGTGGCAATCGGACAGGACCATCTCTGAACAAATTTGAACATTTTCAAAGTTCCAAAATTTCGTTCGTCTCAATTTAAATACTCTCGCAACGTAAAAAATCCGTTTACATTGTGCGCATATCCAGGTATTTAATTTTAATCAGAACCTCTCGACCATTCGAACGTAGGTAATCATATTTTCGCCAATGAAATGGTCCCTAAAATGGTTTTGCATCGCTTTGGATAGGAGCCGATTATTTCGTAACATGATAATCGAGCGCTCCAATTAATAAAACCATACGATGATAACAAAACAGTATAAGTGAAGAAAATTAACTTGTTTCAACACGGCATAGTTTTTCAGTATGTACTGAACGTAGACGTGACTGTCGATCCAAGTAAGAAAAAAGTTCCCTACGATGGGAGTCGAAAATGAAATTTTAATGCCTTGGAAGGCGCTTCCATGCTAGATCCATCCACCACTTGTTGTTCCGCAAATACAAAGACCGCAAATTTTGTCGTTAACACGAATTTAACGTATTCGCACGTTAAACGTTATTGCTTGCAATCATATAACTTACGGTGTGTGCGTAGCTCGTTCGGGCATGAAACGTGAGCCTGAACCAAAATGTGTAATTTCACGAGTGTTGAATGGCTTGCTGCATGTGCGCTTTTGTATTTCGTGCTTTCATCGATCGCGTTAACCCTTTTAACGGTCATTGGATAGAAAAAGATTTCATATACTAATGATGAAAACATGTATTGATTTATTATATGAAGAATTCATAAAATAAACAATAATAGATAAATCAAACTCTGGCCGAGGGATTTAAACCAGTGGAAATAACATACAAATTTCTTGCGGGAATCAATCACAAAACTAGATGACCAATATTAATTATTGTTGTACTTAACATACATATTATATATCACAATACAATGACATATTTTTTGTACAAAAATGAATCGGTTATGATTGTTAAAATAATATATAGATAGGGTGACCCATTTTATTTTATCGGTATAGACCGAGAGCTCATAACACTTTTTTTGTGTCTCATGAGCTCACACTCAGCACAACATGAACCGTCCTAATTCGACCTTCCACTGCACGAAGGTCGGTTCACCACCCATAAATCGAGGACCACAAAATGGGGGCCGCGCCGTTCAAGTTGTATTGAAAATGCAAGGTTTCGAATCAATACCTATCGTTCGGCGTATGTCGCAAATCACTGATATTGAGAAAAAAAAACGTTTGGACAGACGGCATTGCCGAACGTGTAGCGTAGATATGACGAGCAGTGGCGCTATTTATTGTTGTTACAAATTGTTAAAGAAAAATTGTCATTCCTTCATGTTAGACATTTTGTTAATTCATCACCGTATTTACTGGAGCACGAGCCAATATTATTGCCGAATATTTTTGTTGGCCCGGGGACCATCCCCACCCGCGTACTTTTGACTTAAGGGTGTAGAGTATGTGTGTATCATATATTAATGTTCGGCATTGGTTTTATATTATTTATCAAATACAACGGAAGTATAGAAGATACACGCTGAACAAATTAATTAGGTATTCACCTTCGTAGGCGTTAAAATCCAATTTCAATAACAATATTATTTGTTTCCATTTGGCGATCGTGTTTTGTGATTAATAATAGTATAACAGGCGTAATAATGTTGCCCCCGAACAGCATGATTGAATCGTTTTAAATAAGTAACAAAAACAAAAAGGCAATGCATGCTGAACGGAAGGTATTACCCTACCTACCTTACCTAGCGTTCGGCATGCATTGCATTTTTTTTCATTACTTATCCAAAACGGTCCAATCATGCTGTTCGAGGGTAACTCTTATTGATCATAAAACACGATCGCCGAATGGTAACAAATAATATTCTTAATTAACATTGGATTTTAACGTCTACGAAGGTCAATACCTAATTAATTTGTATGGCGTGTATCTTCCGTTGTATTTGATATATAATATAAAACCAATGCCGAACGTTAATGTATGATACACACATACTCTACACGTCAAATGTCAATGTACGCGTAGAGTATGTCTTAAGTCAAATGTACGCGGGTGTGGCTGGCCCCCGGTCCAACAAAAATATTCGGCAATAATATTCGCTCCTGCTGCAATAAATACGTTGATGAATTAACAAAATGCCGAACATGAAGAAATGAAAATTTTTCTTTAACGATTTGTAACTACAATAAACCGCGCCCCTGCTCGTCATAACCACGCTACACGTTCGGCAATGCCATCCGCCCAAACTTTTTTTTCAATACCGAACGGTAGGCTATGATTCGAAAACTTGCATTTTCAATACAACTTAAACGGCACGGCCCCCGCCTTGTGGTCCACGATTTATGATCGGTGAACCGATATTCGTTCAGTGGAAGGTATAATTCGGGTGGTTCATGTTATGCTGCGTTGGAGATGATGAGACACAAAAAAGGTGTTATGGGCTCCCGGTCTAGTAGGAATAAATCGAGAATTGAGGACGTCCAAAAATAAAGTTTCGTATAGCAGTTTTGTAGTTTTGAGAGGGACACACGATGGCCATATTGCGATTCTTTTTCATTGGGGCGTTGAGGTCATCCTCCAGTACTTACCGTCAAAGACGTGCGCTATTTAAAAAAATTCCAAGTGACATAACTTCGACGCTTTAAAGGCTAAAAGATTTTTTGTTCGTTGTATTCAGTTTGATTGCGTCTAAACTATGACGGAGCAACAATGATAAGTTCCCATCTAAAAATCCGATCATGACCTTCACGCAACCTTAACGATTCGATAAAAAAATCTCAATATGATCATCGTATGTTCCCTTCGAAACCATACATTTTTCATGGGATATTTTGTTCGTACGATCTCATTTTTTTGGCGTATTCTCGATCAATAAAAATGGGACACGCTGTATATTGATAACAGATATATAACTAGACTACCGTGTTAATATTTTGAAATCTAATTTTTGGAAAGAAAGAAGATGTGTTATTCCACCTACATTAAAAGTAAATCTTTGCTGAAAAAAAAAAACATTTGAAGTACAATAAATCTTTCTCGAAACCCCGTTTTTCGAATTGGTGCGAACGATGACTCGAGCAATAATCGTCGGGTATGTGCCATTTTTGCACGGATTTTTTTGTAATTATAATAGCTATCGTTGAGCGTAGCCATTCTTAATTATGTTTATTTTTAGAAATATGGCCACATTTCAAAATAAAAAGTATTATTTTCACTACCAATATTTTCATTCGAGACGCTTTAAGAAATAATAATTTTCAAAGAAAAAACAGCTACGCTCAACGGTAACTATTGCAGTTACAAACAATTTGGTGCAAACGTTTTACATATCATACTACTGCTCGAGTTATCCTTTGCAGCAGTTCGAAAAAAATGGTTTCGAGACAAATTTATTGTACTTCAACTATTATGTTTTTCTTCAATACAAATTAATTGAATCAACTTTAATGTATGTGGAAAAACATATATGTCTAATTTAGCCCAAAAAACCATCAAGTGCTATTCATAATTGGCGATACGTAAATTAGAGACAATCCACTATTTATTTGATAAATGTGGATTCGCTATTCTACGAGACGACTCATGGCATTTTTCACAATCGTGAATTTGCGTTTGTTGAATTATTCTATCAGCTGGCTCAATATCTTGAAATATTTTTTTGCGAAGCGAAGGCGAGTTTTGCGACTTCCTGTGGGCTTTTATCGTAGTTCTCAGGCAATGGTGGACATTGGAGATAAGGAAAGCCGTGCTGTAATGCATAAGATTTTCTTATTAGTGTTCTTGTACCATTGTACTTCGGTCTCATTAGGCCAAGTATCGATTTCTCATTTGATGCCATTAGACGGCAGAGTCTATCACGTTTATAAACATTTGTTGCTAATGATTCAATCCTTTTCTTGAGGTACATGATCGCAAGTAAGATTTGTTATTAACTTCACATCGAGGCTGATTTCATTAGCTTCACTTATTGTAATTTAGTTTAATATTGCTTTCTTCATTTTTTTGGTGAACATTTATTTTTCGTTTCGTTTATTGATTTATGCGGTTTTATGCCACTAGGCCACATACCAGTTTTCTATTCGCAGCTACTACACAGCAGATTCTAATTTTATTTTATTTAAAAATCTTATACCGACAATTTCCGACAATTCTTTTATTTATTCTTATGTATTTCATCTTATGGTTGTTGTGTGTTTTTATTCTCCGGTTGGCTGGATTGTGATATGGCTTGTAACGTACATCTTATTTCGGTCTATGTCGACAATCATTTTAGTTATTTCGAAATGGTTGAACAATTCATCGTTCACCTTGTATAGGTATATTGATATTCGTCTAACAATAAAACAGATTTTTTGCTTTCTCGTATTCAGTAATGATAAAAATTGGCTGGATTATGGAGGAGTTTATCGAATCGTATCGATGTATTTGAAGCTACGTTTTATAATTGATGAATTGATTTCGACTAGATGCATCACATACGTGATGGCTATTGATACATATAGCCGTACCAACAATGACGCCTGTGACGTAGAGTCTCAATGATTTATATACTTTCTCCTTTATCGTAAATGACGCGCGATGAGAGCGACAACGAATGCGCAATCGAATTTTTACTTTATATGAAAAAAGTCGCAAAATGTCTGTTGTATCTACATAATTATGATATTTCGAAACCGATAATGGACGGTAGATGCTGATATGTTCGTCGACACTTACAAATGTAGATAGTCATAGGAGCACTCTTATGGTAACTTGCACGGATATGCGCAGATTTTTCTGAACGGCGGCATACCGTTAAGGAAGAAGGTAAGTATTCCAACTGATGGACATGATGATACCCTTGCTGCCTTTGGGCCTATCAAACATATCATATAACGTCAACGCAGATTTCCTTTGAAAAGTATTTAATATTGTCTGGGCGGTCATTTTCACCGCTACTTAGAGATCTTTAGTTTTTTGTCGACATGTTAGGCGGGCAGAACAACTTCAGATCCGATGTGATTTAATGGAACTGTTCAAGAAAATGATTCCGTGCGGATTATAAAAGACATTTATGAATACTCTCCGTCGGATTAATTGATTTAAATATAATACATATATGAGCTACCGTAATCGCAAGGAATATCCATTGATATAAATTCGAAACGGCATTATTCCACGGCACGTACTTATGTGCTGAAGATCGGCGAAATTAGAGATCATTGAACTAAACATTACGAGTGGTAACTGGCCAAGTAGAATTTGTGACGAAAATTACGAAACCAGTGTACTTAATAACTCACGCGAACAACGATTTGACTGATATCATCGATCCCAATTGCTTGCATGGCAAATTCATAATTATATTATAAACCGAAGTATGTCGGGTCAACTATTACAGTAAGGCTTTACAAGTATGAAGATCAAATAGTATTTTGTTCAGATTCTCACGTAAATAAATATTCAGCTCTTGTAAATATCGTCTTTGCATTAATCCACATTTAGCATTAATATACTGGTTTCGGTCACCCGAATATTCGTTAGAATCTATTAGGTATACTTTCGACATCGCGGTTTAATTCTCTCATTGTACGAGTATATTTTTAGTAACCCTTGCAGAGACTTATTCTTTGGTAGTAACATCTAACACAGCATTTGCGATACGGGCGAAAATATATAACTTTTGGGTCGACGGCGCTGAAGATTAAGAAAAAAGTGTTAGAGAATGAGAATTGTAACAAGTTATGAGATTCTTACCATCGTCCGTCACACCATTCACTATTACTAGATATTACCATTTCGACTATTGTATCGGTGCATGAATATCTAATATCAAATTCGAGTTATAAGCAGGGTCTTTTTTGGACAAGAACGCCGAGTGCCTCCAATAACAATTCGAATATCGTACACATGTCACCGAAAACTGTCCCGTTTCGTCGTGCAAAAATTCTCGATATTAAGGTATCATCCTCATGTGTGGTTGTGTTCTGTTGCGATGTGCAAGCACGAATCGTGCTATTTATTATTTTATGTATGTAAGGAAAACATGTCTAACACACGGAGTTATTTTACGGTGTCGTCATTTTCTTAACATGGTCGTTTTCTACAGGAGTTGTGCAAGTACAAGAGTATTTTAGTGCTTTTTTGTTGATTGATATTTCGAACAGTTTCGATTTCGAATATCTTTCCTATAGAAAATATAATTTCTTTAAATGGAGACGTTTCTGTTATCGGCAAACTTTAATTGAACACACACGTTAGGGTGTACCTGCGCTACGGAGCTTGCGCAGGGCGTTCTTGGTTGGTTCAATTGCGGCTTACCTGTACTAATTTGAAATAACAATTTCGAAACAATCCTATTCTGTAAAGGTGCTGATACTTCCGAGGCAGTTTTTCGATGAACAATCACAGATAAGAGCTTGTTGGAAAGTCAAAATACGATTGTTGATCTTTTTTCCGTAAATTTTGATTAGTTTTAAATGACAAATAGTTCCCAGTAAAATGCAATACCTACTAGACCTAGAACTAGAGGAGATGGATGAAATAGGGTTGAATTTCAGACCGATTAATCGAGTTTTTAAAAAACTTTCTTACGGCAGTTCAATTTTTTTTAAACACTTTCCGCAGGCCTCAGTGTAATTCTATAGAATTTTATTTCAAACAAAAAGTATTTTCTTTTCGAAAGTAGGAAAACAAAATTAGTTCTCGGCATAGCCGATTTTAACCACATGCAAATGGTTGCCGACATACTCACTTGATCGAAGACGTGAAGTCAATGATATGATAATGACCGAAATATGACATCATAGATTAATTTCTTTGTAAAAGTTTAATTAGATTACTTTAGTTATTTAAATTAATTATTCGTTAGTTTTACAGCTTTATTGAAGGAGAAACCGAAAAATCACATTTGACAAAATTACATTTGTTAATTAACTAATTAAATATATAACTTTATACTATTAATTTCGGATTTTGGGTTTTTTTTTCGTATAAGATGAGTACATTGAAAAATGTCATATTAGATATATAGAACAACATTTCACAGTATCCCTTTATGCACTATCTCATGATAGGAACATACGCCAATATTTGGTGTCAATGATTAACGACACCCCCGATTTTATTGTATTTGACAACTCATATCACGAACCTGACTCGTTATTCCCATATTTATTGTGAGATAAAAGGCTGATTGATAAATGATTGAATACAAGACCGTCATGCATCGTCACTGTACGACTTGAATCTTGAGACTGATCGTCACTTTCTTTTCTCGCGATTACAGCGCGTAACGGACAATTTACATACTAGAGTTCCTTCCGCGAATACAGTTCCCTACATATTTGGCACGGCATACGTACCACGAGTCTGACTCCTTGTCTTTATGTTTGGTCCGGAAATCGTATCACAAGTCTCCCTCGGTATTATACGGCAAACGGTTAATAATAGTGATCACTCGTCAAACGACGGCAATATTAACGGGGAACCTCACCGTGACAGCTTAAAAAAATCGATTTTTTGCATTTTTTCGTAGTATGTACTTTTAAAAATATGTATTTCAAAAGTTATTTTCTAATTTATAAAAACGACAGAGTTACAGCACTTTAAGTAGAAGGGCGGAAAGCGGCAGCCCTTGCCGACCGCATTTCATAGAGCAGATAACCGGCCAACCCCTGCCTTTTCGCTAGGGCCCTTTGTATCTTCGATTATTCTGACTCTTTTATTCTCTTTGCATTTCTTATTAATGGGGTCCTAGAACTCTTCTAACGGTTAATATTCCATAAGGTCGAAAGAAATCACATCAGTTCACTTGGCTGCAAAGTGACTTGTCATGCACACGTTGCTATTTCTCTCCGAAAATTCACAGTTGTGTTCTGCAGGAATATTATAATCAATATCCAATATTATGGTTCGAAAAGGTTCGCGATCGTTAGGAAGAAGGCCTACAAGGGATGGCAGAAAACACCAGGGTCCTTAAAATTGATATGAAATCGAAAGTGGTGAAACTTCAATTTCGAGTGCGCCTGTAAGAAACTTGCGAAATGACTTCACTTTCGATACATGTTATGATATGTTATAGGATCTTGATTTTTTTCGGTATTTACACTTCTAAGTAATTATGTTTTGTGCAAAAATGACGAGGCTGAAGTTAGCCGATGAAATTTCAAAAGTCATTTCAGCGGCGCATATTGGTTCCAAAAATGGTTGGATTCGAAAAAAACGTATAGCTCCGTATTCGCTAGAATGAAATTCTATCGGGGTATTTTTTTCGGTGTCCATGGTAAATTTTGAATTTACAGAGGATCTTTATGAATTTTTTTAATTAAAATAAGATTAACATCGCATATACACCAGAAAAATTATCGAAAAAATTTCGGGCTTAAAACAATCATTCGGGGTATTTTTTTTTCTCACGTCGTTAAATGAATAGATGGAGATGAATGAATAAAATTTAGCATACAATAATTTTGAGATGGAATGTTGCAGATAAAAAAACAAAATTGTATGGATTGGTGTTAAATTGTCTCGACGGGGTATTTTTTATTTTTGTTTTTTTCATCATGAAATCATTTTTTTAACATTTAAAAAATTCATACTAAAAAAAAAGTGTTTAACGTGGCATATCTCAAGAGAGAAATATTGCAGGCGACAATTTTCAAAACATATGGTTTCGATTTCAATTTTTCTCAACGGGATATTTTTTTTTCTTTATTATGAAAGTTCATTTTTTATACTTTGATTATATATGTTCCAAAAATGGACAAATTTAAATATAGTATACATCTATATCTACTATTTACAAATATTTATGATAAACAGTGAAAATCATTTTTCATTTTATCCTAATAATTTGAGTACAAAAAATTAAAATCTTCAATAATAATTATATGAATACATACACATTCTTTCTAAATTTCCCGTGAAGTAAGCCACTTTGAACATAGATGGCAAAGGAAAACAAAATAATCGTCAGACATCTCTTTCACTGTTCTTTTCAAATGGCTCAAACAACGAAACTCTGTCCATCTGTGGCATGTGTTACACCGGAACCAACTTTCATTACGCCTACTTCTCGATTCATCATTTCCACAATACAAACAAATTTGTGAAACATCCGCTGACCTGAAGAGAATAAGGTGTTTTAATTCTTGTTATCGTTGAAAAAAAGTGAAGTTGAAACTATAAGTTGTGGAATTTTTCACCTGTGATACATCATCCCTCAGATATGCAGAATCAAACATGTAAATTTGTTGATTTTTGGAACATATATAATTAAAATGTAAAATATGAACTTTCATAATAAAGAAAAAAATATATCCCGTTGAGAAAAATTGAAATCGAAACCATATGTTTTGAAATTTTTCGCCTGCGATATTTCTCTCTTGAGATATGCCACGTTAAACACTTTTTTTTTAGTATGAATTTTTTAAATGTTAAAAAAAGGACTTCATAATGAAAAAAAAACAACAACAACAACAACAAATACCCCGTCGAGCAAATTTTTAAACCAAGCCATAAAATTTTGATTTTTTTTATCTGCGACATTCCATCTCAAAGTTATTGTATGCTAAGGGTTTATTCATTCATTTCCATCTATTCATTTAACGGCGTGAGAAAACAAAAGGAAAAAATACCCCGAATGATTGTTTTTAAGCCCGAAATTTCTGCATTTTTTGTTTCGATAATTTTTCTGGTGTATATGCCATGACAATCTTATTTTAATAAAAAAAAATCATAAAAATCCTCTATAATTCAAAATTTTACCATGGACACGGAAAAAAAAATTATTCTAGCGAATACGGAGACCCTCCGTATTCCCTCCGGAATTCTGCACCCGCAATGTTGCCGGCAGGGCGCCAGTCGATTTTTAGTTCGCCGGTATCGACAATCGGCACAAACTGGGGTTCGGGAGGGAATAGCCCGGCCCCCCTATCCTCACGGATCGGGATAAGGGCGGATCAGGTTAAGGAAAGCGGGAATGACTTACCTTAAGGGGTCACGTACAGTTAGAATTTTCAAAAAATCGATTTTTTTTTACATTTTCTAAAAGTAGCACATTTGAAAAGTATTCTGTGAAAATTTTAGACGAATCCGACTGTTGGGTATGGAGATATGTAACTTTGAACGGAAATTTTTCTTCTGTATGTAAATCGTACTGAAAACTTTGAATGCGTTTTTCTCGAAACTACGTTTTCGAACACGGTGTTCACTGTACCTCGGAAACGGCTTTACCGATCGACTTGAAATTTTGCTCACTTTTTCTAGACATAATTGTCCTCCGGATGAACGAAGGATTTTTCTATGCGATTATTTTTTTTTTTTTATAGCTGAAAATGTGAGCAAAATTTGGGTCGAAAACACAACTTTGACTTCCAACATCCACCATTTTGTGAAAAATCATAAAATTTTCAAATCCTTCGATCAACCGGAGCATTATGTCATTAACTAATGATCCCTACTTTTATTTTGATTTCGGACGATCCGGTGACGAGCTGCACTGATCACCGCGGAGGACCTTTTTTTTTGGGACCCCTACGTTACGTGCGGTTATGGAAAAATTTCTGCATATTTTGCAATGAAAAAATTGTATTATTTACTTAAAATATATGTCTTTTGTATGGAAAAAGATTTACGATTAATTATTTAAATGTGTCCCCAAAAAAAATTCGCAAAAAACCCCTTTTTTCGAAGTCCTAACTGTACGTGACCCCTTAATTCACCGATCTCGAACTGACCGTCGTCGGCAGCGTCACTTTTTGTTTCCCCGGAAGTGACGATCCGGTTGACCTGGGTGCATCCGCGAGGTCGGCGGAACCGGAAACGCTCGGTCGCTCAGGTTGCGGAGTATGGTAGAGAGGGTCGGGGTAAGTCACCCCGGGATGGCCAAAATATCGTTATTTCTCCGCGACGCGAAGCCTCAATTCGGAGAACGAGAGCCTGAATTTTCTCGGCACCGCCCCACTCGTAGCGTCACCGAAAAGTCACCGTCGGAAACCCCTGAGACCGAACACGCATTCACCAAAAACGCACGAGATCCGTAACTCCATCGTACGAAATCAATAAATTAATAATTATTTTGCGAGAACACACTGAAAATAAAATATCCGTAGGGAGCCGGGTGTACACGGAACTCCCCATGGCGCGTACGCGAACTCGGACCTCTCACTCTAGGGAGAGATCACCGAACAACCCGGGAGCACGCTTGTAAAGAGAGAGCGCAACTTACGCGCGACGCGTAAGCGAGACAGTGACTTCGCGAGACGCGTGGCAGGGCGACACGATAACAACTAGTCATCAGCAAATCAAAATATTCGCACAATTAAGTCCGAAATCTTTCACCGAGAGCTACTGCCCTCTCACTCAGCGAAATTCTAACTCTCAAGATATCGCGATTACCGACGTTGCACGTGATCTCGCGAGTACCCCGAAAATCGTTTCCCCATGGTCATCGCGCATAGGCGAGCACTTACGTCGGCGGCGCGAGAGATTCCCACTCTCGCCCGTAATCTAAAAATCTCCGCTCCGCCTCATGCGCGATGCACCTAACAGCGGGGCGCCGGTATTGCAGCCGGACCTATATCAATTTCTCGGGTGTACCCGCTGGCCGTTCTAACCTGACGGGTTGCTCGTTACGGCGAGCGCTATCCTCCACGTCAGGGTCGAACGCCGCGACCGCTCCTAACTCCAAAACCTCCTCCAAAGTCGACAACAATGTCACTAGCAATATCGGTCACAAAAATCTAAACGGCAGCGCATAATGGGCGCGGGGAGATTGAGAGGGGCAAACAACGAGAACGGCCTTGGGACGACGACTTTTCCCTACGTCGGGAAAATCACGTCACAATATATTTATTAGGCTGTGTCATTGTTGGGCAACTTTTTCATTCATCCTGGTACCAGGTTTCAAACTTGCAAGAAGGTAAACAATGCATGTCAAAATTTGAGCTCCTAATATTAATATTTAGAGGTCGCGAAAAACATATCTCTATTTCCCATTTGAATGACACGGGGAAAATTTCTTTTTACGTTTGGAATTTTATACCACGGTCATACCATATTGCACGAACAAGCTCCTAACATATTCTTATAGAGAATTGAATGCTCCACAAAAAAGGTTTTTCTTTTTTGATGAACTTAGTCATTCAAATGATATTCGAGTTCAAACTTTAAAATTTATGAAAATTCATTGTTTTTTTTTATATTACAGGTATTGACTCTGTTGAAAAACACCAAATAACTTGGTTTGTAGATCAATAAATTAACTATAAAAATTCTTTAATTGATAACTAATAAATATTGATAAATAGTTTTTAAGGCTCTAGAAACTTATTTTTTGTCAGAAAACTGGTTCTGATGAGTTAGTACTTTCAGCATCTGTAAAAATAAAAATTTCTATAATTTTTCTGACAAAAATTAAGTTTTTAAAGCTTTAAAAAACTATATATATCAGTATTTATTAATTAGCAATTAAAAAAATTTTCTAGGAAATTTAATGATTTACAAAAAAAGTTATTTGATGTTTATCAATGCAGTCAATAGTTTCGCTGTAATATTTAAAAAAAAACTATGAATTTTCATACATTTTGAACTTTAAACTCGAATATCATTTGAATGGCTGAGTTTATCAAAAAAGTGTAACAGATCTTTCCGTAGAACATTCAAGTGTCTTTAAGAATATGCTTGGAGCTTGCTGTACAATATGCCATGACCGTGGTATAAAATTCCAAACATAAAAAGAAATTTTCCTCGTGTTATTTAAACGGGAAATAGCGATGTGTTTTTCGCGACCTCTAAATATTAATAAAGAGCTCAAGTTTTGACAGGCTTCTTGTTTTACCTTTCAGCAAGTTTAAAACCTGGTACCAGCAGATATTAGGGGGAGATCAGCAATACTCGACGAAAGTTGAAACCTGGAGAATTTGTTCTGCGACATCCGAGTGGCCAAAGGGCCAACTAATTTCTACCCATGTTAAGGTAGCCTTGTCGCGAACCTCATTATTAGATAAAAATTTGGTGCTTTTTTATTAGACTATTTAACTATGCAGGAAAATGCCTACAAAATTTCAGAGTGCATTACCGACTATTTATCACGATAAATAATTCATGAAATTTCGAAATTTAACACACAGCTTATAGGAATCTCGCTCCGACAGAGATGTAAGGCATAAATGTTTAGTTTTTGCGATTAGATATATTTTCAAACAAATTTTTGATATATTGAGAAAACCCTAAGGATTGTTTAGCATAACCCTAAACAAACAAATTGAGGATAATCGAACAATTGCGATAAAAATCATCGATTTAGTAAAGTAATTACTTGATGAGCTGGCGTCTTCTGCTACTACCGCTATAGTTACGTAGATGTGACAACGCTGGATAACCTTGACCATAAACAACAAAATGCAATCGATCCAAATATGTGAACAGTGAGGCTTTTTTTTATCGAGTAAACTTATCCCAGAAAAATATGGTTGTAAAAAATATCGCGTAATATTTAAAATCGAAACTGCAAGTTTTCCCGCACAAAACATTTATGAAAAGAACGTAAAAAAAAATAGATTTACAATATGAAATTTGTTTTTCTTATAACATATACAACGCCACCTTTGGTTACATATTCTTTCAAGAGACTGTTTAGAGAATTAGTTTGATGGCAAATATTGTACGTTTTAACACTATTCGTGACGAAAGACGACGTTGAAAATCAATTTTTCATGTGGACAAATATCGCGTAGGAATTTTGAAGGGAAATATTATAAACATAAGAAAAGCATTACGGCTGTACGTTATTTTAATGTCACAATATAACATTACATTTAGCAATATAAAATCCGATTAGGACATTGTTATTTCTTATTATAAAAAATAATACAAGATATATGTTATTTGCATTTTTCTATTAAAGCGACGATGGCTGCAAGAATTTTATTATTTTTGTGACGCGGGGTTTCCCTCTCACGTCTTCACCGAGAAGAAGTCGAATCCCTTCGGCCCCCGAGTCTGAAAATACCGTTTGCAAAATCTGCATTGTGATTTCGGCCTTCCCCATTTTCTTTCTCATGCCAACCGACACCGTTCTTTCTTACATCGAGCGATCTGCTGTTTTTAGCATGCACAATTGCGATTTTCTGCTCATGCAGCAATTTATTTGTTGTCTTAGCTGCAGTTTGAATCATATCATTGCTAATATGACTTATGCTAATGAATTGGCTTATAATAGCCACGTCATTTACCGCATTATGAGCACCCTCGGACGCTTGAGAGCCCAAAAGATCTATTGCAAGAGCTGTTTGGCTGTAGCCTTTTTTTTTATCTTTTTTGCGATCCGGGAAACGATTTCGAAAAAGGCATAAGGTATCAGCGAACCCTTTCGCAATCGATTGAAACTCTTGTAGCAGTCCGGGTTCTTGCATGCAACGGAGTAGTATGGGTGCATCATACCTATCACAGACATAAAAGTTGATATTATTTCTGCACAACTGTCGATAGATATGCGAAGCCAAAATCCATGGTGATAGAGAGCTTAAACTAAATATCCTATATATATAGTCGAAAAATATTTTAATTTGTATGATAAATAATGACCGGTAATTTGTAAAAAAAAAATTGAAACTAAAAACCTGAAGCCGCTGTGAGCTACTTAGATGACGTTATTCCAAAAATTACGTAGGTACGTTATAAAAATTTTCAGCGCCGCTATCGGAGGTGTATCCACTATACAATCATTTAGATACATTTCACCTCCGTAAATTTAAAGTCCAGTGACCGCTGTTGCCTTTGTGGATATGCCTCTCAATGGCATCATATCCGTATTGAACGGCTTATCACCGTGAACAGCTGCTATTTGGCAAATTTCGGCTGTTCTAGCGAGTCCAGTGGTTTCTAAATAAAAAAATGATTATCGGTGAATTACGAAAATCTGCCGATTGCTCTTCGGAATTGCCTGAAATATACAATTTATGTCCATTAAAAATCATGCCGATGTTTGTCCGTTCAATCTGCTACTATCAGATGCGATAAAATATATACAATAATATACTGCGAAGCGGAAGAATTATAGAAAAGCTCCGATACACAAGTGAATCCACTTTCGCTCTCATACGTGATCCCTTCACGTCGTTGAACAGATGCTCCTTTGCTCGATCGCTCTTTTTCGGAAATCGGCGCCGTTTTTTGGTTAACCAAAAAACGGCGCCGTAACAATTGTTACGAGTCTTGATTTCGTAACCTCGATGCTCGTGTCGTATCTTTTTTTTCTCGAAATCGTTTCGTAATGTTGCTCGGAGATGATTTCAATATTCTGATCGAGCGTAGAATTTTGATTTCGGAGCTTTAGTCGCTACCGTGTGGTTGAATGACTCGTTGGCCTCACTCGAAGCACACGGTGCCGATTTGTGCGAATTTCGTGCGAATATAGAGGTCAAAGAGTTTCGGAGTTCGGGATCCGTGAGTCACTTTTGGGAGACCTTTGTGGTAATAACTGTTGGACGTCTTCTCATGTCCACACCATGTGCCACAGTCGACATGCTCTCCGTAGGCGTGACGAACTATATTATTTACTGCCGAACATACCGCCGTAGGGTCTCCTTGGTTTGGTTTCACGGCATAGTTGAAGCAGCATGATAGATAAATTATGACTTCTGTCGGGATCCGTAAACTACACACAACGTTGGTTAACGCTTTAGCCGAGTGATTTAAATCTGACCACTTTTCGATTCGTGTAGCAGATTCTCGTCGCACTGCTGCAATTGTTGAAGAATCGTCATGCCCAATGAGCACTGAAATCCGGAGTATCTCGTCTTTCAGCAAGTTATTATTTACGGCCGCTTCCACAGCCATATTCGGCTCCATGGATTTCGCGCTACCCTCAACATTTTTCCGACAATCGTGGTCATCAGATGAATGTCCTTGATCGCACTTGGCACATGATTTACTACGGACACCGTAGCTCATGATCTTCTTCGAGAGGTGGCCAATAAGAGATGAGTGACCTGTAAAATTAAGTATAAAATGTACAGTATTCAGATTTCATACAATATTATTATAACGCCATGAGAGATTTACCTGAAAGGCTGTTGTAGCCACGGCCCGTGCCACGCTTTTGCCGCCCAGCGTCAAACGATGCCGCTATATCCACAGGTCCCCCCGGTTCATGGAGTGATTCACTAGGGCATCGGTATTCCGGGTAAACAAATATATACATTTTTAATAATTTAAAACTCACCTATCTCTCTGTGTCAAAGTCTCGCAGTTTTTATCGATAGTCATTTCTTTCTCGATTTTGACACCGTCGCAGCAACTTTTTGTCGCAACTATTTCAATTGCAGGGCCAACTACTCGCTCGTACCGTTTGAGAGTTGTAGATGAAAGTACCGGAACATTCAAAGCAGACAAGATTGTATTCAGTTGTGCTTCCCATATCCCTGCGTCAATGACCGTTGCAAATAATGAAAAGAAAATCAAAATTTTGAATGGTGAGAATGTAAAGAACGCAAATATTTGTAAACAGTAACACGTTTGCCCCAACTGATGCTTATTGTAAATATCGGAGTTGACTTACCCATCGCGATTTTTCTATTGACGTCATATAACTTGCTTTCGGATGCTTGACGATTATTCGTTTGAACGGTATGATTTTTTTTTCGCTGCACACACATATATCTAGTTGACTGGCGAGTCCGAATCTCTGCTCGCTAACGATATGCCGAAGTGATAGAGAACTATTACAATCAGTGCACCAGAATTCGCAAGCGAGAGTAACCAAGTCAACGATGCGCCGACCAAAACATTCAAGTATTTTCGGCTCATCCTCACTACTAATTTTTTACTTAAGTACCTTAGGCTACCTTAAGTTGACCGCAAGCTACTGTAGTCATATATATGCCGAACATATAAGGAACATATAAGGAAATTGTAATTAGTTCCGAAGGATCCTCTCAGATGGCAAAGGACTCTCTCACACGATGGGACGCGGATGAGAATATAAATACTAGAATCGGAACAGTTAAGGGGCATGCAAAATTTTGAGTTACACATATTCTCAACGATATCTAAGGAAGGATTGATCAGATCACTCATTGAAGCCCAGTATAGATGAAAATCTATACGCAGGGAATCTCGTCTGTAAAGATTTGATCGATCCAACCAAAGGAGTAGAAGAGAAGAATAGAAAAAGGAGAAAAATCAGGATAGTAAAAACTTAAATACGAGGAAAGAGGATTGAACTTTTGTAGGAAAGATAGAAATATAAAAAAGGAAAGGGTTAACTTACCGAAGAGAAGCTGTCGTTAACAAAATCGACGTCGAGGAACGGCGGAATTAAAAATCTCTGCAACTCCATCGGGATTGACCTGCCAGGGGATATCCAACAAATTATTAAGAACAAGAAATTGAAGGGAAAAGGGATTTGAAAGGAAAGGTTATTAAAGGGAACCCAATGAGAGAAGGAGAAGCAGAGGTGAAAATTTATCACCTGTTACGGACCGATCTGCCTAGTAACAACCGGCCAGAAGGATCCGCAAAACCACGCGCCGAATCATCAGATTCGACAAGGCGATTAACCTTGCCTCGGCACCTCCTATCGCAATATACCTTGCGATGCCATGCGCCGCGGAGTCAGCTGATCCCCAAACGAACACACTGACGATTCTCCGAAATCTACTATATAGATTGGGAAATCGTCGAAAATGCAAACGATCGATTTCCCAATCGGTAACCCGATACTTCCTCGTTGCCCCCACGAGACTCCAATAGCACCTTCGCGCTGGGGTATCGAGGATTCCGCCCGACCGATTATTCTCCAGTGTTAATTGGTGTTTTCGTCTTACCAGACGTATCAAACAGTCTATCGGCACTCGTACCCTAGTGGCAAGTTCACTCGCGTACTTAGATCATCGTGAGTGCAACAGTGAGTTCGGGAAAACCAATAAAGAATCGATTACGAACTCTTCACGTTAAACTTATCCTTAGTGGCTTTTAACGCAACTCAATATACCTCGGTACCGCGATAATTACCTTAGTGGCATTATGCATCTGAATATATTGAGATCACTTATAATTTCCCAAAAATATCATATTATTCAAAATCATTGTACGAGCCGAGCGATACAAGATCATACTGTGAGTAGTCCTCTCGCGCCGACTCAGCGAAACGGCGACCGTCACTGTGTGCGCGTATAAAACTGTAACCACCCAAGCAAGAATAAAATATACCGCCGAATAACTGGTGAGCTGTCTCCAATCACATCGAGGAAGCTCTTATTTTATCTTCCCGAAACACCGAACAATCCAGCGGCGTCAGCAATACACATACACACATACAACACCAGGTGAGGTGCGCAACCCCGCTTTAACTAGTGCAGAGATCCGCCTGTCGAGGCCCTGACTAGCTCGATCGTAACAATATTGAATTCATAATTACTAACGAATCAATAAATAATTGTACGTTAAGACCGAAAATCGGGTCTTAACACACCGAACTATAAAAAAAAAGAAAACGAGTTATAAAGCCTTGAATAAAAATTACAACTACAATATAATTACTCACCTCGATAACACACAAAATCCTGATAAGAGAACGAACATTGACACACAAACACCGCACGAAGTAAACACCATAATTGGGAAAACATAGATATCCCAGCGCCACAACAAGGTGCGTCAACCTATCGATCGTGGAACCACGGCGCAATATCAAAGTAAGGAGAACCGCGCTAATCTCACGATAACATAGGGCGCAGGAAAGTTATGTATCGACCATGATTGACGGCTTGTAAAGGCGGGATTTACGAAAAACAATAAAGATCTGTCAATGCAACCAAGGTTATATTCCATCTTAAAATCCTCTCGAGTTTTGAACTATACAAATTATTGAAAGACTCAACGTCGTTTCAATATAGGTATATATGTATAATCTGGCGATCCGTATACGCCGATCGGCTGTTTCCGTGAATGCCAGAAGCTTGCAATGATGCCATATGTCTATATATTCTAGGCCCGTCCGCGTTGCTCGAATGTTCCGAGATCCGAACGAGCGAATTATATGTAAAGGTCCGCATGTACAACTTGCGTAAAGCCGCTGATGTTCTTTATTCTTTCAGCTATCAAATCTGTATAGACGAACTAGAAAATTTTTAAACAAAATTAAATAATGTGGAAAAAATATAATTTATCATCGTCGGTCCAGCTGCATCGAGTTAAGGCTTCAATTTTTTTGCTATAGCAGGATATTATTTTGCAGAAATAGAAGAACCTTGGACTAGCAGTGCGAGATCGCCGCGGCTTTTTCTTTTTTTTCGTATAATGTACCTGGCTTCATTATTTTTATATATTTCGATTGCCGTCAAAAAATACGAAGACGGGGGCATTATTTCGTGAGTCTCTGACTGGTAGTGTCAACGAAGCGGATTTGCGCCGCGACATTTGTTTTCAGCTTTTGCGATATTTCGGGAATAAATAATCGATCGACTTGGCTTCGTTATATTTATATTTTCTACCCTGCCATGAAAAACTATAAGCCTGGTCGGATTGTTCATTCAATGTTATGCATATCTCACTTTTCGTCGAATTTTCACGTGATTTACAACACGTTGTATGTATTCATTTAATCATGTGTAATTTTATAATATCACAAACATTTTATATCAGTTGTGAATTCAATCGCGAATAACAAAGTGTTTTACATAATTTTTGGGTTTTGAAAGAGTATCGCCTGCTATGGAAAAGAATAAAGTAGACCAAATTATAGATATATCTACTCGGTCGCGAAAATATTCGGACCCAAGAATAGAGTTGGTCTTTCTGTTATTTATTTCAACCAACACCACATGAAAAACAAAACAATAGTTAAAGTACAAAGAACGGTACGATAGCTTGCGGCCAGCTTAACGTAGGTACAAAATAGTTGGCGCTTTGGACACTGAGATGTCGCGGAACAAATTCCCCAGGATTTAACGTTTGTCAAACGTTGCTGATCCCCCCCCCCTAATCTCTAGTACCAGGATGAAAAAAAGTCGCCCAAAAATGACACAGCCTAATATTTGAGCATATATATATATATATATATATATATGCTCAAATATTAGGCTGTGTCATTGTCATATATATTGTGACGAGCTCCTTTCAACGCAATTTCGCCAACGCCGAAAAGAGCTACCAGTCAAACCTTATAATGACGCCCCGAATACTTTTATTGAGCCTAACACTTCTCTCTATCCAATTTATTATTGGGCGCCAGGTGCTTGCACCAACCCCGTAGCACCAAGGGAATTTTACTGACTAGCGTTCATGCTTCTCTATTCGTTAGTTCTCAGGGGATTCGTAGCGTCGGGGGACGAGCATCGATTAACAATGGGTGCAATAAATAATCAAGGTCACCCGTAGAGCACACGTGAGTAAGATCCACAAAATTAATTTATTCCTAACGTTTATACAACGTCTCGACAATGTGGTGTGACAAGCACCGTGCTTAACAATAATCTGCTTGTCAATAACTTAACGATCCGTGAGCGGGCTACCTCGCGAGACGAGCACAAGCTCAACTACCGCGCGCCGACGGTACGCGATATCGCACCGGCGTAAGGAAATATCTGGCGTGCCTACCTTTTTTTCCGCTACGCCGCTTTTTCGCGTCTCTCGTCGCACAGCGGTTCCCCGTGCTTCTTTCTCGTCCTTCCTTCCGCGTACTCTCCGCTCGTTACTCCCTCACACGCACACACACTCTCTCTCTAACCTTTCTCCTCACACACTCTTTCACACTCGTCTATTCTTACAACTTCGTTACTTTATACTTTTCGCTTCTATCTAATCTTTGCTTCTCGGTTCGCAGTCGAGACCGTACTATCCCTACGCTCTCGTTACGCTCGCTCGCCGGCTCCCTCGTGGTCCTATCTGGGGGAAGAGGGGAAGACGGTCTTCGCGACGATCGACACTCGATCGCCGGCACAGCCATCCCTCTCTCTCTCTTGTCCGCCGACGTCGCCTCTCGCGTACGGCCGACAATGTTGACATCCCGTGGCCTTGTGTCTCTGAAAATCACGAGATGTCTCGGCAGCGCAGGTTCAAGCATACAATTTTGCCAACCACGGATGCGAGACGACGCGACTCTGCTATTGCGGCCCTTTTCTAATATTCTCACGAATATTTCTATCTCACAAGATTGCGAGGGATATACCGCCTCGTCACAATATATACTCAAATTTCAAGTAAAACTTATATGGGTATATATATGTATATATACAGGGCGAATCGCATTAAGTATAGCGGAATTTATTCCGCTATACTTAATATATAATTTATCCGCCCGCTCTCCGCCCTAGCCGTAGAGACAGCGCAATGTATCAATCATTGGCTGCCCGCGCTTGCCGCCCCGCTCCCTCGTCACCCCGCGCCAAGACTGTCGTCTCTATGGTCAACAAACTCGCGAATTAGTACAGGATAGTTAAAGTTAAAAGGGGCGGAGAAATAGCACAAGGAAATTTTGTTGGTTTTCGGTGAATTTAGGGCGGAGAGCGGGCGGCTCCAACGCTTCTCGGCGCGCTCTGATTAGCCCAACTTAAAAAAATTATATCTCGTAAACTATTGAAAATATCCCTAATGTATATTTGCATTTTTTGTTTGTAATGGTCCCATCTACCTCGAAATAAATTCTGCTACACTTAATGTGATTCGCCCTGTATATATACTCAAATTTTAAGTTGAAATTTGAGTCGCGTTTTTCTCAAAACCACTTTTTTCGAACACCGCGAGAAAGGTTTCGTAAAATGAAGAGAATCTTATTCTAGTCCCCATTAACTTCTTTAAACACGATTTAAAGAAGTTAATGGGGCGATTAGATTTGCAAAATATATTTTTACAATAAATCTTCTTTTAGTTGACGGGAAAGAGTAATGCAGTATAACAAATATTTAGATGTGCACCTTTACCATAGCAAGTCTGATCATTGTGAATTCCATGTTCGTCAAGTAGATGCAGAATCACCTAAGAGTGTGGAAACGCTTCGTATAGGTCTGTATATATTTTAAAAAAGGACAATACAATATATAAAAACACTATTTAATACGACAACTTTAGAGCGGATATGCATACATCATAGACAAGATTATAAATAAAATTATAAGGCAGTATCAAGAATGCTGGGCCCGAACAAAAATAAGTATACCGAAGAAAAACATAAAATATTACAATTTGTGTAATAAAAAACATAAAATGTGTAATAAAACACATAAAATGTGTAATAAAAAACATAAACACATAAAATTAAAACATTCAATGCTTTATATACATATCTGTACTATGACGCAATACAATATCACGTTATCTACAGGAGACGTAATGCAAACCATTATGTGCGATATGTTCATTTCGAGGAACTGGAGAAAATAAATTTTTTTGATTTACACAAACGGCAATTTCCATGTGTTTTCTACGCGAAACGCATGAAAGTGTTCAGAAAACTCGACTGTCTCTAATCTTAGAAGCACAAATAATATCTCTAAATTATCACTTATTAAAACATCTTTAATTTTACCGAATACGAATGTAGCGTTTTTACTAGCGATGGTTACAATCATATGTTTGCGATACACTGTCCCATAAATCGTTACCCATGTCGTTCGAAAAAGAGCGATATCGAAATTTTCGGGTAAATACTCTTTAAAAAAATCGTAATCGCAATAATCCGAAAGAGCAACATATGTGCCAGGCCCAAACGATAATCTACGCTGAAATCCTTTTCGAGTTGCAGATCTCTGACTCAAAGTTAGTTGATTTCGTTCAGCTAAGGAGTAAAAAATATTTCTGCGTGAACTTATGCTCCGCGCATTACTTTTTAAATCTCTGTGCTTCCCTTCAAATCGCATGCACGATACTTCCCATAGAGGGCCGATTTGTAATATAATCCGTGAGTACTGCAATAAAAAATGAAATTCGGGCTTCAATGTATCTCCGAACAATTTCATATACAAAGAATGATGTTTAGAAATCAATACCTCCAATGATTTTATTTCGTCGATTTTAACAGTCAGATACATTACGATGCATAAAATGGACCTTAAGACAGTGTATAGCTACCAAACTTCGTTATATGCGGAAATTAAATCGCCTATCATTAATCCGAGCATGCGTACAAGACAAAGCATCTCTGAACTCGACATTATGATATATCCATTAGTCAACGACTTTTTTTTTATCGGAGGCAAGTTTGTTGTACCACAAGCAGTCCCATAGTCGAAATATTTAATTCGCTCATTTAACTCAGTTAAACTTAGTATTTTCTCTACGTTGACGATCTGATGAAGAACTTTTGCTATATCATATCGTCACACGCCCTCGAGAAGATCATGCATGATATCAGCATACAGATTCGTTGTTAAGTGGTAGTACGGAATTTCGTGGAATACACATTCAGCTTTGATACCCCTTTCATGCGCGATTAAATCGACTTCATAGTTCAATTTGTTTCGAATAAGATTAGGATTCTCTTTTATTTATTTTTGAGCCATGTTTTTGTCAATGCGGCAAAATCGGCAGTGATGAGAAGTATTAAAACTTTCGGTAAATCCCAATATTGAATGAAGCCCTAAGTTGTCTCCTATTATCAATGATAACATAAAATAAACTGGCTGCTGTGTCATTTACGTTGATCGCTATACCGCTATTTTCGAGATATTTCAATTCTTGTTGTATAAGGCACCTAAATATATTCGAGTTTCCAAACGCCCATTGATCTAGTGTATTATGTAGTTGAGCTAATAGAATATTTTCGGTCATAGACAGATGCTCTGGCGGTATGCCTCCAATTCGACAATAGATGGCTCCAATTTTATTTACACCAGTATGCGAACCTAGTGGATTATTCACCTTAAAATCGTCAAAAAAAATAAACAATGTGTACAACATAACTGGAATTTTTTTATAGTATATCTACAATATACAATTTTTTCTCGACGGGCTTACTTTCTGATAACTCTTTGTCGTTCTCAATATCCATTAGTAATTTAGCACTTGGGGTCACCACTTGTCGGACATTCTGAATTTTTCGAATAAATTCGCTCCAACGTAAACAAATTTCGGCCCTTTTGAATGAGGCACGAAAGTCTATATCTATGAGTGTGTAACCTTTTGATGACTCCAACACACTCCACTGATTGATGCAATCTGTCACCAATATGGTAGAAGAATGCAAGTTATTTTTTCGGATTATTGTGCTTTAGCCACTGCACGCTCATCATAACATCCTCAGACACTACACATAGAACAAAATTTCATTAAATGATTTTGCTGGGAAAATGTGTAACCTGCAATAATAAATAATATCATCACCTTTTGTAAGTTTCGGTACTGTCGGCGGATTTTTCTTGCTTTTGTATCCAAGTACTTTTCGATATGCGCTCAATTTGTTACGAAATTTATATACGAGACTTCCACGGGCCACTTCAGATTTGTTTGATCGTGACAAATGCTTTGGAACAGGCGGAATATAGTAACTACTTTTTTTTTCTAGAAGAAAAAGTCCCACGATTCCGTCGCTTAGATAATCGAACTCTGCATTCGTTATTACACTAGCATAGAATGAATTATTTATATTTTGATACATAAATAAATGTCGTATACATCTTAAAAACGATTCGACATAAAAAATTGAAAAAAAATCACGGAGGCCTGTTTCACCAATACTACAAAATACAAAACTGTCAAAATAGACAGTTGCATACTGATATTAAATAATACCACAAAATAAAATTGTCTCAAATATTTTACCAATTTTCATCCGCAATGATATCAGATACCAACAGATCTATTAGCGTTCGACGAACATTGCTTGAAAATCGTTTCTGCCCGTTCTCGAACGTTTTTAAGATTAGTTTTCCAGCACCGTGTTTTTTGAGAATCTGTTTAACGCACAGACGATTCTCATCATTCAAACGTTTCTTGCATTTAAGATTACTAACAATCAAGTTACGAGTAATGGTGGATTGCGATTCACGCTCAGTAATTGCCTCATGTGTATCTTTGTCATCACTGTGTTGTTTTTCGGGTATCGAGTTAAAGTCGCAACTTTCATTGAAAGTCTCGAATTCACAAAATGTGTCGTCAATGGAACTTGAAGGTTTGATCAACGTTTTTTTCCTATGTTGATGCAAGATCGTGCAGAGTTTTTCCGAATATTTTGAGCGATTATGCTATTCTCGAAATTGTGATCGCAGCAAGCCGGCAAAATATTTAGAGGCTACAGTAATGTTACCGCACGAATAAAATTATTTAAAAAATTTAACTAAGTATTCACACCACAATGAAAAAATGTTAAACTTACCAGTCTCTCTTTCTTATTTGCACGGTTCCATTTGTCTAAGCATTTTCGCCGCGTCCCAATCTCTGGAATCAATGCGTTAATGTCTTCGATAGTCAATTGTCCAAAAACCGCTGCGTCCACGTTGTTATCTATAGAAAGATGACACGACATACATCATCATAAAAATGCGTGTGGGTACGGGACACGTGAATATTTTCGATGTACTTACGCCGCGAAGACACTGTTTTTACTCGTGCACCACGATTACGGAAAAATCGTCTCAACGAAAATGTACCCGAAATAGACGAAATACTTCAAAGTAGTGTGGTTATAAGAGAGCCTTGCATATGAATAACCGCATATGCAAACACGCACACACGCACGCACACACATACAACAAAGCAAAACACAAAGCCGTTCGCGAAGTATTCACAATCTTTGTCCCATGCTATTCTCTTTCTCTCCTTCACTCTCTCTCTCACACTTTCTTTGTCTCTGACTTTGTCTTGCGCGCTCGTAACAAGAGGCAGCTAATGCGAATACACCGTCTCAACACATCGAGTATATATAGACAAAGTGAGGAAGAAGAGCGGGAACGTCTCGATTCGTACTTACCTCGAAATATTTCGATTAGCGTTTCTAATCCCCATTCACTTAATTTTGCACTTAGGTGCTGCTGGTCTATTATGATGTTTATGGTGATCACAAAACCTGTTGTAGTTAATCGATGCTTCTAAGAAACTCTTGAACACTATTGCGTTGAACATTCGGCGTCATAGTCGCCGGCGACTATGTCTTCTTATAAGGCGCCTGTAGACGTATATCTATGTCTAAAAGAGCGACTGCCACGCCGGTGGGCACTCTGGAAACCAAATGCAGATAATCTATTTTTGTAGCTAGTAAATATGTGTAGTGTTTAATAAATCGTTTGATTGAAATAAAACGTATCCATTTTTCTGGTCAAACGAATTTATCGTTACAACATTGAGATGTTTAGTTGAATTAACTAAACAATTTGGTCGACGTGAAAAGATTTTCCGTTCTACCCAACTGTATTAATGCTTCATATCAATAGCAGATTCTTTTCTCCGGACGATACATACAGTTGAAATGAATAAAAAGTACATTCAAATGAAGCATATTAAAGAGTAGAATTAGTCAATATTTGATTGAATTGAAAAATATATATTTGAATTAATCCGCATTTAGTTTGTTTTGACCAAATCCATAGTTATAGTGAGCGCAGCACGTATTCGAAACAACTATATCAGTTTTATTAATTAAAAACTGATATAATTAATTTAAATATAGTTCGATTAATTTGAATACATTTTCTTCAAATAAATCTACATGGTAAATATTACCAAATCTTTCTCTCAGTGAACTCGTGCGGACGATAACACGAGCAATAATAGTCGGATATGTAAAATCTGTTCACGAATTTTGTTCTAATTGTACGAGCTATTATTGAGGGAAGCCGTTTTTTTCGGAAAGTCACTATTTCTTAAGGGCAAGGTTAGGTTAATTCGGTCAAAAACACGCCCATTTTCAAGACTTTTTTTCAGACGATACTGGTAATGTTGGGTTATTTCATTAATTTTTGTATACAATGTCTCATCTATAGATTCCGAAATTGTGTGTGTGTACAGTATAACTCGTAACTGGATCATCCGAAACGAAAAAATCAAAGTACGTTTATTAGGTGAGATGTTTCCCGAGGTAACGCGGTCGAGTTTTTTTTATCGATTTTTCTATTTTTGGTAGCTCTTGGAAGTCAAAAACGCAATTTTTGCAAAAAAATCAGCGCGTTTTTTCTTGTACAATAAAAAATAATAGAAAAAAGAGTCGACTGCGTTACCTGGTGATTGATGTGTAAAAATAATGTACAATATTTCAAAAGAATCGGTGCATCACATTTTGAGTTAAAAATGTACACCGACTTTGAAAAAGGCAAGTCTCAGAAAAACGCTTTAAAGTTACACAGGTAACTTTAAAGCGCACCCGGTATCAGGCAACGGACGCTCAAATCCTCATAACGTCGGTAATTTTTCGGAATGTTATACATTCATTTTTTTTTAAATTGTTTAAATGCAAAAAAAAAATTAAGATCTAAGCCTGCCCTTAAAGGGTCTTGAATGAAATATATTCTAGATGAAAATAATACTTTTGATTTCGACACGTGGCCACATTTCGAAAAATAAAGAAAATCAAGACCGGCATAAGTTTAACAATAGCGACATTAATACAGATTAAGGGTAAATGTTGTGTTTTTGTTCCAGACGAATCAGACCAGAGATTTCAATCCCATCAGGAAAATGGAAACTTTCGATAGACGTTCCTTTTGCCATTTGTATATTAGTTATTGTTTGTTTCAATAAATTTACTTGAATCTGTTTTAAGGGGTCACGTACAGTTAGGACTTCGAAAAAAAGGGGTTTTTTGCGAATTTTTTTTGGGGACACATTTAAATAATTAATCGTAAATCTTTTTCCATACAAAAGACATATATTTTAAGTAAATAATACAATTTTTTCATTGCAAAATATGCAGAAATTTTTCCATAACCGCACGTAACGTAGGGGTCCCAAAAAAAAGGTCCTCCGCGGTGATCAGTGCAGCTCGTCACCGGATCGTCCGAAATCAAAATAAAAGTAGGGATCATTAGTTAATGACATAATGCTCCGGTTGATCGAAGGATTTGAAAATTTTATGATTTTTCACAAAATGGTGGGTGTTGGAAGTCAAAGTTGTGTTTTCGACCCAAATTTTGCTCACATTTTCAGCTATAAAAAAAAAAAATAATCGCATAGAAAAATCCTTCGTTCATCCGGAGGACAATTATGTCTAGAAAAAGTGAGCAAAATTTCAAGTCGATCGGTAAAGCCGTTTCCGAGGTACAGTGAACACCGTGTTCGAAAACGTAGTTTCGAGAAAAACGCATTCAAAGTTTTCAGTACGATTTACATACAGAAGAAAAATTTCCGTTCAAAGTTACATATCTCCATACCCAACAGTCGGATTCGTCTAAAATTTTCACAGAATACTTTTCAAATGTGCTACTTTTAGAAAGTGTAAAAAAAATCGATTTTTTGAAAATTCTAACTGTACGTGACCCCTTAATGTATGTGGAATAACATATCTTTAATTGAGCCCAAAACAACCGTTACGTGAATTAAACAAATTCACGAAAAAAGCTTATTTTTCTGACCGTCACAGAGGGTCCCGCCTGTACTTTGATGTGCGATTTTTTAACGAAAAACCACCGAGTTTAATTGGTATGCAATCAAATATGACGCACGTTATGAAAATTCTGTAAGAAAGACCATGCCGAATGTCTGTACAAAATTTCAGTTAAGTCGGTCTATCAGTTGCCAAGAGGCATTGGTTGCTAATAAAAAAATATGCTTCTTTTTAGGAAAACATTTGCAAAGTTTTCCGCGAGTTTTTGGTGGTGGCATTATACCTTTCCATTCGTTACTTGGTCAATTTTAAGAATTTACGAATAAACATTTCTAGGTATATTGCAAAAGGATAATACTATTGATAACAAATATTCGTTCTTAATCAGCTTTTCGACCCACTTATATAGCGGAGAAAATATTTCTCAGGAATTTTCATTTACGATGACAGTGGGAAGTGAGAACTAGAAACGTCTTTAAAAAAACAACAAAGTACTTATAATTGGATTTACCTCGAAAGGCCCGAGGTACCTACTTAGTACGGACTTAAAACCTTTTCACACATCATGTAACGACGTTTCAAGGTTTGTATCATAGTACGTATATGCCTACATGATGACTAAGCACTGGTGTAATGATTATCGATAGACTCGTGGCCGATCGGGCACATCGCTCGCTTTAACGCAATCAGAGCGCTAGCGCGTGTTCGCCATGGGTAAATTGACAAAGTAAAGTTTAGTCATGTATATGCTCGCCATCGAATTGCAGCAAAGAAAAATTTAGTGTTGCAAAAACGTGTCGTTTTTTTATCCATGATGTGCTAGCTTCGATATGATTTTATTTTTCAACGGAAAGAAATATCGTTACTATCTGTCGATTTATTTATAAAAATTGAATTACTAAATTATTCGCGTTCCGCAAAATATGTAGGTATACAGACTTTTGCAACTGTCTATCACCATTCCTTGTCTCCAACAAATATAACCGCCTCAGGGGTGTACGAAATCTATGAAAAAGGGTTTTTACGGGATGGATTATATTAACGGGCAATTCCAAATCGGATTTATAAAGACTTTATTAATGCACGAGGATTATTATTTTGATCATTCTGAATTTCTTCCGAACGGATGTTCAACAATATCGACCTAATGGGAACCCCTGAAATATCTGCGAATGAAGAACAATATATAGAGGGTGGCCAAATTATTATACTCAAACTTGAATTTTGTTAGTGATGTTTGAAAGACTGTTTCTTAGTGAAAAATGGTCGTATCAAGATAAAAAAAAGCATTATGAAGCTCCAAGATTCTAGTTTTGAGATCTCCTAGCCAACAATTTTAATGATCTACGGTTACTACGCAGTCATAAGAAATCGCGCGAAGAAGTTTTGCCAAATTTTGTCTATTTTTTGTTTTTGCCCACGGGCTTAGCCAATCTTTTCTAGTTAAACGAATACGTGGACCAGATAGACTATTAATTCATCTTCAATTTTCTTTTTTATTTATCTCTTTCCGTCAATGTTTGACTGAGATATCCGACTTTTAATGAAAAAAGGCCTTTGGCTATCGATATCTCATCAACCAATGATCGCACAGAAAATGAAAGGGCAGTTTGAAAATCTGAAAATATTTCCTATAAGATCCTTTCGTAATTTTTAGAAAAACAAAATTTGTTTTATCTTCCACCTCGATTAAAAAAAAGTATAAAAAGTGACTTTTTTCGTTGTTTTTGTAAATCTACCGCAAATTGACCAATACAGTGGGTGGCCAAATTATTATACGCAAACAACAATGCGTCGCAATCTGTGAAAGGGATGGTTGTAATTAACTTATCATGGCAAGTATGTTATTGACATAAATGCTACGTTTTTCAAAATAGTGGCGGGTAAATACACTTACTAGTATTAAGGAGTTAGAGTCACTTTTAGTGCTCAAAAAAACGTTTTTTTGAGATTTCATTTTCAAAACTGGTTTTATTATTTTTTGATAATTTTGTTACCATTAACGAATATATATATATAAAGAGCATAGAATACAATTTTCAAGACAAAATAATAATAAATGGCCAAGATATGAGGCACTCCGCGAGGGGTTGAAATAAAAAAGGGGGCTGCGGTGATCACTGCCTCTCATCACTGGATCATCCGAAATAAATAAATTTAGCGGATCATTAGTAAATCCTATTGCGCGATCGTTGAACGAAGGATTAGTAAAACTTTTGATTTTTGACAAAATGGCGGATGTTCAAGGGCACTTTTTTCGACCACAACTTCACCCACATATTCGACTATAAAAAAAAACTGTTCGCCGCCAGTGAAAATCCTTCGTTCAAGGACAGCAAAATTATGTTTAGAATAAGTGGTAAAAATTTCAAAGCGAGCCGTCGAGCCATTCTGGAGGTACAGTGATCACCGACTTTAAAAACATGCTTTCGAACAAAACGCGTTTAAAGTTTGCGTCGAGCGTGCAGTTACCGCTACCTACCTACTTCTACCCACTCGACGGGGCTGCGCTCAAAGTTACATGTCTCCATAAATAATGCTCCGATTTGTCTAAAATTTTCAGGGAATACTTTTGAAATGTTGTACTCTTCGAAAATGCAAAAAAAAACAATTTTTCGAAATGCTGAGTTACTCTAACCCCTTAAAGAAATATATAATGATATTAGAACCCATATAACTAATTTATTTGAACCGTTTTTCCGCACTCATGCTGTGCGTTCATTGGTTGCTGAGATAGGTATCGATGACCAAAGGTAAAGGGACGCTTTTTCATTAAAAATCGGTTATCTCAGCCAAAAATGGGCGTAAAAAGATAAATAAAAAAGCAAATTGAAGCTGAAACAATAGGCTATCTGGTGGATATATTTGTTTAACTAAAAAACATTCTCTAAGCCCGTGGAAAAAAACAAAATATTGACTAAATTTGGCAAAATTTCTTTGCGCTATATCTTATGATTGCGTAGTAACCATAGCTCATTACAATTTTTGGCTAGGAGATCTCGAAACTAAAATCTTGGAGCTTCAAAATGCTTTTTTTTTTTATACGACCATTTTTCACTGAGATACAGTTTTTTTTAGACATAACTAACAAAATTTAAAGTTGAGTATAATAATTTGGCCACCCTCTGTAGTTGACATATGCCTGGTGCCGTGAGGATTATATTATGGCTGACATGTTTTCATATACAGTTGCGAAAAATATTTTGCATGTTTATTCAAGGATTCCACCTGCGCCAAAAAGGATACGATATAACCGGCATGTGCTAGGGATGTTCAACTTTGTTTGATCTATAATACGGAACGGAAAGTGGAATACTTAAGATAGAGCATTACCGGTCATTTTTTATTTCACCCAGAGAAGACTGAAAATGGACTAATCGCGCGAAAACGCATATCAACATTATAAGTTGTCCAAATAATGTCGACTACTGGAGGAGTTAAATACAATTTGTTTTTTTAAATAATTAAGAATAATCCGAAATAAGTAAGAGTACTCTATCCAATTTCAATTGAGACATAATTACTGTTTGAATTCGTTCACGTGCCGACCGTTGGGAGAATCACGTAGTTAAAGACAATTTTTAAGTTTGGTATCGCACACCATGGCCCGAGTGGCGAGCTAGTACCATGAATATTAGCCACGATTCAATTCTTTTGTTCGTTTCCCATATTCGCTTAGGTGGGACGGCTTTTCTAATATCTGTTGCCTACTACAAACAGTTCTCTTAAAATTATGTGAAGTATGTTAATAATGCACGAGAATAATAATTACTCTTCTTATTGTTAGTTAGCTCTCGAGAACAAATTCTTTGATGTAATTATTTAATCACAGTTTATCGTTCCGACAAATTGTGGTTGTTCAAAAATAGTTGAACATCGCACATAGTTGTCACTCTTCAACTAGCGTTTGAAAACCTGTATAAGATCTGCATTATTCTGTGTACACCATAGTTGGTAATACTTGTGGAACCGTAAACTGAGAGAGAAGGGGGAAACGCGTGCTCGAGCAAAATGCCCCTTCATAATCCTAATTCGATTAATAATTGTGCACCGCAAATATTATCTGTCGTAACCAATTGCAATCGAATTAATTTATGTACATTAGTTTGTGAAATATTTTTGCAACCATCTCATCAACACAGATTGAAGTCAAATTAGCAGCACGCAGCACTCAGCAGTTAAGGCAATTTCCACCAACTCTGAATGCTCTTAAGCTGCAATGGTGCAGACGGCGTGAACTTCTAAAATTTGATCATCAATCATACGAGCACTAAACAACCGATCAGGTTAAAAATTGGCAGGTGCACAGAGACTTGTGACAAAAAGTGGCTCTTGTTATGTTTTTTCAAAACTTTTGAAAATAGTGATGCATGCGATGAGCGATTCGAAAGTGCTATCCGTATTTTCTTCGACACGTTTTGAGGGTATCTAGAGAAGTATGTTTAAAATTTTGGAAAAAAAATACCAAGAGCCACTTTTTGCCATAATTCTCTGTGTACCTGCCAATTTCTAATCTGATCGGTTGTTTCGTGCTAGAATGATTGCTGATCAAATTTTCGAAGCGAGCGTCGCCTGTACCACTGCTTCTTAATTACCTTCGCTTATTTCTGACGAAGCGTTCATACTTAATTTTTCATCGCTGCTTTTCACTCAATTTTATATTGAACGTTTAAGCTAAGCTTAAGGGCAGGGTAGGGTTAATTCGTGTGAAAAAGGTACATTTTTTTGTTTTTGACGAAACGGTTAAAATCTATTTATTTAAACCAATGGTACATTAAAGTGTGACATTCGAAGAATATTGTGTCCAATTTTCATGAAGAAATATTAAAAAATACGGCGATGGCAGCAATTTTTGTTAAGCATCTCGGAAAAAAGTTGAATTGCGGTGCCCATCATAACTCCGTGCTGGATCATCTGAAATCAAAAAATCAAAGTTATATCGTTAGATACGGACTTTCCCCAGGTAACGAGGTGGGGGGGGGGGGTCGAAATTTAAATTTTTCAATTTTTGGGAACACTTTAAAGGAAAAAACGCGATTTTGAGCGAACAAATCGGTTAATTTGTTGTTATAAAATGAAAAATATAAACAAATTTGAAAAAAACACTCTCCAACGTTACCTCGTAAATTACGTACAGAAATAGTGTGCAGAATTTCAAAAGGATCGGTGCAGTAGTTTTAAAGTTATGATGGGCACCGACTTTGAAAATGTGAGTAGTGGGAAAAACGCTTTAAAGTTTTAAACAGTAAAAAATTTGAGATGAAACGTTCGTAAGTGAGTTTTATCGGCTTACCTCACACTGAATCATCGATGCCAGGTCCATAAAGGATGTTGCTGTCATCCAGGATGTCTAAAGCATCTTTTTGCTCTTGTCTACGAAGAATCCTGCCTTCTTTTGTCTGTTTTCCGGCTTCCTGATCTGCTCGGCCTATACGCATAGAGTCAGATGATCGCGCCCACTCATGAGCATTTGGTCCACTACTGATTCCCATTTCTTGCATGAAGGTTAGTAAAGCAAAAGAACCTCCATTGAAGACACAGGCTGCCACATAAGCTCCAATCTGAACGATGACAGAGGTTCCACCCCCGTGCTTTAGTGAGATTTTCCAAATAAGTTGGTTCAAACTCTCATTGTTTTCAAATCGCATTTTAGTCACGCCTCATTGTTTTAGTCACGTTTGGACTTGTTTTCAAATTTCTATACAGAAAGGTGACGGTTAAGGGAAGGTATTATATAGAGAGCGAAACAGCTGCCAGGCAACAATAGCGCGCTCCGGTCAGGTAGGCAGAAAATTCAGGCAGGTATAAAAATACTCATAACGTCGTCAATTTTGCTCCGATCGACTTGAAGTTTAGACACAATATTCTTGAGATATTATGCTTTGAGTTAAAATTTAAAAAAAATCGAAAACCATTTTTTTTTAAACCCTACCCTGCCCTTAAACATACCCTTATAATACCTATTTCGAAGTTCATTCGAACCTGACAATGAGTAACCATTGAATTTATCATTCGAAAACTAAAATATTGATGTCTAGGAATTACTTGTTTTTCATCCATTAATTTTGTTACACGTTATTGTCGAAGTACGATCGAATTCAATGTTCGCAAAAATTCTAACTGAGGCGTAAAGTCCCCCTAGTATACGTACAGTAGAGCATGCGTGCCAAAAAAGGATGCGTCAAAAACGTATGTGGGTACCCACCGCACCCTATTGAGCGTATTGAGATGATCATGTCAATCACTGCACAAGAGAAGTTTTTACTCATGAAAATAATATATATTTGTGGGAAATAGAATAACACAAGACTACATTTTTACTTATATACGAGTACATAAAAGGCGCAAGGTGGTAACTTCTGTTCAACGACGTTTCCACCTATTACCCGTTACATAATTCGTTATATTAATGATGCATTTCCTCGCCACAGAATATATAATGATTATTATTCTCATAGCAATGATGTACGGTTGTCAGGAACAATGCCGTGCCCATAAAATGTTACCGACCGAAATAAATAAATAACACAGATCTTTCGTGTCTGTGCGGATATATTAGTTCGATAACTTAATTGATTTCTCAATCAAGTAGTCATGACATATATCTTTTAGGACTTGTACTCGCATCTCTATCGGCTCTTGCAAACCCCAATGTTTATCTGATCACCATGAAGTTTTTAAATAATTCGTTCACTTGTTCATCGTTAGCTATATGTTATCATTCCGATAATCATAACAATACGTAGGAATATATCTTTTCATCGTGACGAAGATATATGGTAAGAACGCGTTAATATGCCCATTTCGAGCGGAGAAAAATGTCTGCGTATTGGAGACAGATCAACAAACGTACCAAATTTATTGAGGAATGTCCCGTTTATAGTCCATATTTTCAATTTTGAAATATGCATCTAGATGTATATACAGGGTGTCGAACAAGTGTGGGCTGCCATTCAAAAAATCGAGGGTGACCTTCACGTAACCTGAACATCTCGGTGTACAAAATGTTAGTACAGCCATCGTGTCCCGCTTATGAAGCAATAAAAGTTTTATAGAAAATTCGTTATCGTACGACCTTATTTTCTTGACGTATTTCTATCAATAAATTAAAACGGATCACCCTGTATAACTGGAGTGTGTCGCTATTGAGTAATAAGGCATGAGGGCCAATTTTGTTAAAACGAAAACGAAAGTACTATGAAAAATCGGCAACCAACGGTCGACATACCATCATTTTATGAAACTAATATTTTGGTTAAATGTATAATACTATTAACCCGCTGAATATTCAAACAGATTTGCAATATTACTACGAATGTCAGAATTATGTCTTGCAGTTCACGATTGACAGCGGAGACGTGGACGAAGCGGTTAACTATATGATGGTGGAAAAATAGACGGTCGAGAAACAGACGTCAGCGCAAAAATGCACGTGACGGATTACATGCATTTGGATAAACATCCGTCCCACGAGAAAAACATTGTTGTATCGTTGCTTTTAGTCCAAAACATTCAGAGCTGCTGAATTAGATTTCGACAAAGGTGCAAAAATGTTTGGCTTTCTCATCAAATACAATGATCGCAACACCGCTTGCCAGTCGTGGTTTTTTTTCCACCTACTACCACGCCGCAGGGTGTGTACAATATCTTACATTGTTTTCCTTATGCAGTTTTTAAAGCGGCAATAAACACGTGTACAAATTAATAGAACGAAAACCCGAACAGTTACAACATTATTTTTACTTGAACGCCAGCTCCAAAACAGCGTTGTCCACAGCATTTAGTCAACTAAAATACTACGAATCGTCATAGAATAGACACAATTCCCATGGCCAATCGTAGCACACACTAATGGAAACAATTAAAGAAACAAAAAAATGTCCTAAATTTTTTAGTGATTTTTGAAATGCTGTATCTCAGTGAAAAATGGTCGCATCGAAGTCTAAAAATAAACATTTTGAAGCTTTATATTTCTAGTTTTTAGATCATTCGGCGAAATTTTGGTCTGAGGTGCAGGTTTCACACAATGCTAAGAAATAGGGTACAAACAAATGTTGCAATTTTTTTTTAATTTTTTTTGGCTCCACAGCCTTGGAATTTTGTCAAGCCAACCCCATGCAGGGGCCAGATAGCTTATTTATTCAGTTTCAATGTGCTTTTATTTATTTTTCTCTACGTCGATTTGTCGCTGAGACATCCGGCTTTAAACGAAAAAGGACCCTTTTGTCTTTGATCATCGATAACTCAGTACCCAATCATCGCAGATAAAATTAGAGAGTGGTTTCAGAAACTTGACTAAAATCTTTACAAGGGTCTATCATGGTTTTTTGAAGAAACACAAATTTTCCATTCTTAACATGAATTTGAAAAAACATTAGATCCATCGAACCGTGTTTCTGTTCCAATTCAAGGAACACGTTTATTGGTCCTAAACACTCCATAATCATTATTAAAATGGGAAAGAGATTTTTTTAACTTTTTCCACATTGTACGGTAGACAACATTTAAATTTGTGAAAACAAAATGTTCACACAATTTTCAAACAAATATTGAAATTGTTTATTTTTCGAAAAGTTGCTGGGTATTTGAGGGAACAATGTCTAATCGTTTCTGAATAGATATCGCGCATAAGTGCGCTATATAACGGATTGGCTAACACCCATCCGATTACCAACCGCGCGATAGGTTTAACCTTCTTTAACCAGAGTCAATATACGAACGACTTCCGGCTACGATAAATGCCGCCTGAACATTATTTGAAAAAAACTTTTGTCAGTATTTTTCTTTCACCGAAAAAAGAGTAGTTTTGAAAAAAAAACTGTTTTTAAAGGACAAACGAACTTCACAAAAAGTATCGAAAATCAATCTTGTGAATGCGTGTAATTCGAGGTCGAAATTCAGTTCGGGGTATCAACTTTTAGTTTACAGCCAATAAAAGCTAATTAGCAGAACTATGGAACGCAAAAGTCGAATCGTGTCAGAAACGGTTAGACATTGTTCCCTTAAGAGACCGTGTAACTCACAAGGGGAACTTCCTAGTGTTACAATCGATTTTGGGACGGCCTTTCATGGTAGTGTAGGCTTCGGTCCCAAGTGTCATTCCCTGCCGCCGTTCACCCTGGTGGGCCCTCGTTTTTTGAGAACTCGATCAAACAAAATTTTGTGACGATTGTAAACCTCAAAAATAACAAACATTTTCGAAGCGGAGCGATAGCCTAGCGGTTAAGGTCTTCGGATAGTACTCTGCAGGTTCTCGGTTCGAGACCTGCTACCGTTTTGTTTATTTTTTTCTCTCGGATCGAAATGCTTGCAAGCGTTATTTTTAGTTATTTACTTTAATTCAAATCCGACTTTTTTATATTGCGTTTAGAATTCTTGCCCGCGTGATTATAATCACCGCTTCAAAAATGTTGTATATACAATTTTCTTTTCTTATATTCTTCATCTAGTTGGAAATTATTGCTCGTTTTTCGGTTTCGGTTGATCTCCATTTTCGACAAAACGGAGATCAACCGAAACTTTTCCATTAATTCGAATGTTATTTCATTGCAATTACCGCTTCGACAAAATGGAGGTTAACCGGAACTTTTCCGAAAAACGAGCAATAATTTCAAACTAGATGAAGATATCTAGTAGATATGATATTTCTACAAGCAACTTCGTAAAACGCAGTATTTTGAACCGAAACTTTCTGATTATGAAAACGATTATTTAATTATACAACAATTCCCACATAAAATCCGTGACGCATTGTCAACGGTAAACTTTGCGAAGAGAAAGAAGGTATTCAAAGCATTGCCTCAACTCAAGAGATCAGTAGACACCGCGGACCAAAACAAAGGTCGAATGGACGAATGGAAACGTCAGACAGACAAAATAAATGGAATGCGAATCACAGAGGAAAACGATGATGCGAAAGATAAGCCACGAACGCGATAGAGGCAGGACAAATTTTCAACGAGCGCAGTCTAAATTTCTGTAAAACCACGCTTTAAGTGGATGGGGACAAACTAAGACCTATATGTCAAACGGCTATTACGAGCCACGTAATACGAAACAAAACTTTCAAAATTGACTTCGTTTCCCAGACATGACGCCCCCCCTCCCCCCAATGTCCGAGGAATAAACGCTTCGAATCATGCGAGTGTAGCAGGTTAAGCAGTTTTTCAAACTCAACGAAATCGGAACGAGTACTCCTATTTAAACTACCGGACGGCGCGATACAACAACACCATGTGCCGCGCCCAGGTTATTATGATTTTTTAGAAGATTTAGCTCAAGACTTGCATATCTGAATATTTTTATAATAATATAAGCAAATCTATAAAACACGTATTTCCCGTCACGAATATTCGCGTGACATCTGCAATCGGGAACAAAATCAACAACTATAAAACGTCAAATTTTGTTAGATATAAGGATAAATGGGCAGCGGATGATTAATGTATTTCTAATTATTCCACGCCTGACCTCAGAGATTATTTTAGGCAATAACTGGTTAATCGGAACTACGCTATCATAAATTACGAGCCTCACTCACCGCCTTTTTACACGAATCTAAGTTATATAAGTTTTGTAGAATCCCGTTCGGATTGAAAACGGCCGGTAGTGGCTTCATGCGAGCGATGAGCTTGGCGTTGGGGAATGACATGTCACGATATTTAACCTGTTATGTAAATGACTTATTAGTTACATCGGTCAATTTTGACGATCATATTGCACATCTTGAATCCGTCTTCTCACGATTGTTGACACATAATTTTACACTGCGTTTAATCAAAACGCTGACTTTTCAATCTTCGGTGCCATTTTTAGGATATGTTATTTCGGCTGAAGGAATCACGCTAGCAGCCGATAAATTGGATGTCAAACAAATTTTGCGGGACCTCATAATAAACTGCACTTGCAAACGTTCTTGGGAGTTTGCAATTATTATAGGCAATTCAGTATGCAACATTTCAATTATATCAATCCGTTTAGGGGTTTACTGCGAAATAATACATCGTGGACGTGGGTACCCGAACACGCTACCATGTTTAAAGCATTGAAGTAGAATTTCTGCAGGGCAATGACATTATGATGCAAATAAAATCTTTGATGTTCAGATGGATGGATCTGACAGAGGAATAAGTGGAATCATATTTCAGACTGTGTCTAATTCTCGCTGATGTCAATTACATACTATCGGAAAGGAGCTGTAAAGGATTGTCTATGCGCTCACGAAGTTTAGGATATATCTAATAGCAAAATATTTCGAAATAATAACGGATCGCCAAGCGTTAACTTTTCTCAATCCGACTGCTTTTCGAACGGCTAGGTTGTGCCGATGGAGCCTATTATTACAGGAATGATATTCCTTTACGGTAAAATATTGTAGTGGCCGTGACAATGTCTCCGCGGATTTTTTCAGTCTCAACCCGGATTCAAAATTTCACGAAAGTGAGCTGGGTCAAATAATGATTTCTAAGCTGATTTCGAGCAATATCTAATCGATAGATTATTGCCGAATTGATGCGGTAACATTGATTTGTGAACTGGAATTGAATCCTTATTTCGAGAAGCAATTACGAAGTTTAGTAGAAATTCAAGGTAAAGATCTATTCATCGAGGAATTAGAACTAAAATTGCAAACTAGTATGGAGAATCAAGGTTTTCAGAAATATCGCAATAATTGGTTCCATTGTAGGCAATCTGTGCAGAATTAGTGTATAGTTGTGCCGTATAGTTTGAAAACAATGATAATTCGATCGGAGCATGATCGTATTGACCATAGAGGAATATACAAAACGCAATGTCATCTCAAGCGATTGTTCTATTGGTGTGGACAATCGAGAGATGTAAAGAAATATATATTGGCATGTAATTTATGCCAGCGCGTGAAACACTTGTCTGTCTCCATGGAGGGTGAATATCACTTGGTAGAATCGGAGGGTCCAAACGATCAGGTCGCAGTCGATTTCTATGGTCGTCTACGACGCTCAATTGGAGGTGTAACATACTACTGTGATCAAAAAGTAAGATGAAATTGTCATTTAAAACTCCCGGGCATTAGGAAAGCAGGTAATTTCTTTTTCCTGGGTTGGTAGGACTGTCTATAACATTTGCCAGGCATCTGTTTGTCAAAAAGTTTCTGAAACGGCCGGAATTATGGGCGTTTTACGGGATGAAGGAACAACTCTTGGTTCCTTCATCACGATGATGCACCATATCATACTGCATTGGTTCTTCGCGACTTTTTTGCCAAAAACTCGACTCATATCGTTCCGCAACCACCGTATTCGCCTGATTTGGCTCCGTGCGACTTCCGGCTATTCAGCAAACTCAAAAGGCCAATGCGGGGACGCCGTTTTGACACGATTGAGGAGATAAAAACCGAATCGAAGAAGGTCTTGAAGGCTCTACCGACAAAAGACTATTCCGACTGTTTCGAGGACTGGAAAAAGCGTTGACAAAAGTGCGTTGTATCGGACGGGGATCACTTTGAAGGGGATGAAATTGATTTAGAAGAATAAATAAAGAATTTACATTTTATAAACAAATTCACCTTACTTTTTGATCGCAGTAGTATATATTTGTAATGATTGAGGCTATTTCTAAATTTGTTAACTGTACCCAGCAAAGAAGGTCCATACCATGACGATCCTAAAGAAAGTAATAGGTGATTATTTTGTCAATGTCGGAAAACCTGCCCGAATCTTATCCTATAACGGATCACAATTCATGTCCGCATTATGGAAAACTCGTCTAGAGCAGGAAAATTTGAAGATTATATATTCGTCGATTCGTCATCCGCAATCGAATCCAACTGTATGAGTTATGAGAGAGCTAGGCAGATTATTTAGGACCTTTTGCGCGGACCAACACACGACGTGGGCCAAATATATTCCAAAAATCGAAGAATTATTAAATGTCACGACCCATTGCAGCACGGGTGCGGTGCCGTGTGAATTACATTATGGCAAGCGGGCGAGGGAGAAGATTCGTGAAATCGTGGAATATCCTGCATTTTCTGAAAAAAACAAGAGGTGCAATGATCATATTAGCAAAAGAACGACTCCTAGAACATTTCTAGAAGCGAAAGAAAAATCACAAGACCAACTCAAAGCTGATTTTGTCAGTTGGAGATTTGGTCGTCCGTCGTCTACCCCATATATCGAGTCATATTGATTGAGTTACCCAAAAGTTCTTCCATTTCTACTATCAGTCAAGTGGTTCGCGTCAACGCTTATGTTCTTGTTCACGCGGATGACTCGGGTGCAATAAAACCCACATATAATCGATGTAGCCTGCGGAGATATAACCAGCCCGCACAGTAAGTATTGATATTGTCGCTCATCGATGACCGAGATCCATTCCATTCCTGAGTATATGTTGCTAACATGATTCTGCGTCACCCGATCATGTGATGTATATTTATATCTTTTATAATAATAGATTGTACAGCTGCATATATATATCTTTTTTTGTAATAATGTAGGGTATAAGTGTATATTTATATCTTTCATAATAATGTATTATATAGATGACTATCCACATGTAGAATGACGAGTGCCGCAAGCCCGACTTTGACTCTTGGTATTTGTGTGACTTTGTGTTTCCTATATACAATGTTATGACGAGATCCTTAGAGGGATGGAGTCCGGTACGAGCGATATGTAGTATGAAAAAGAATAAATGAGTATTTTACGTCCGCTTATTTCAGCCGAACGCAAAATAGAGGGACAATGTAATGAACTTCGAATTAAACGGTTAATGTGAGGATGGGTCACGGCCTAGTAGGCGTGAATATGTCTTAGAACGAGTACATGTCATACGCGGTAATGGTGGGGAGATTCGGTGGATCTGTCTCCACGTCGATTAAGAGAAAACACTATGGAGAAAGCATTCGATGGGAGGGGACAGACGGCGAGTTGTGATTGTGATTATCGAGTAAAGTGTCGTGCGAATAAAATCTCAACGCCTCACCGAGACATCACCACGACATTCGCGAACGCTCAATCCTTTTGAGAACGAAGCCTGGCTAGGTTAAAAAAGGAACTACGGAGCGTCAAGAGGATCTGAATCATACACACGCATACGGAAGAATGAGTACGCATGTATACATATATATATTCTCCTGAATCCGATAAATTGATTGGTATCTTCTGTCCCCAATAAATTATGTACAATATTTCTTTCAAGTATCGAGTATGCCTGTTCAATTTTAATGTCTATTCTCTCTATTGTTTATTCTATTTATCGTGCTAATGTTTTATATTTATATTAAGCAATCATTTTCGTTGTTCGTCCTTTTCAAAATGGAAATAAGACCATCACAATAAACGTGATATCGTAAACGAAGGATATTAAATAAAGAGATTGGAATATAAATTTAGAAATAACTCGATTTGAATTATATGATTATATGCGAAAAATTGAACAAATAGAAGAAACATTATAACCCTCTCTGTTCGTTTTAGCGGACGGAGGAGGACAGCGACAGGCGTCGCTGTGACCTCGCTCTTTAGCAAGGTAGTTATTAATTAACATATGTGTTAATTAATAATTCTTATAAACTAAAATTAACATATTTATTAATTAATGATTCTTATCAACTAAAATTCTCCCCGTCCATTGTAGGGGACAGAGGAGAACAGCGACAGACGACGCTGTAATCTTGCTCTTTGGCAGGGCAGTTTTTATTAACTGACAACAGTTTTTAGAAACTGTAATTCTCTTCATCCATTTTAGCGGGCGAAAGAGAATAGCGACAGACGTCGCTGGCATCTCGCTCTTTAACTCAGTGAGTTTAGTAGCTAACATATTTTACAATTACGATAGTACATTCGAAAAACGGTCTATGACAGAAAGTTTTGATTTTTGGAACTAATATTGTGTAGGATATCCAGCACAAGTTAGTAAAATTTCAACTGCATTGACCATCCCGTTGCAGAGATATTCGCAATTGAAAATGGCATTTTTAATACACTCTGGATAGGGCACGGGATGTAATTTAGAATATATTCATTAATAATTACAAAACGCTCAGACAGAAAACGATACAAAACTGTGAAATTATAAACGAGCACTTGACGATGATTTTGGAAAAAAATACCACTTTTAATCACATACTTACCAAGTTATAAATTTTCGAAGTATTAAATAAACGGCGAAACAAGACCGGCCGAACGAGTCGCGCTGTCAACGATGCTACTATAAAGGTTAGGATGGTATGAAATAGCATCAGTGGATCAAATCGGAGAAGCGCTGCTAAAAGGTTTTAACTGCAGCTAAGAAGGCTGCTCTAATAATTCATCGCAATTCAATTATCATATTAGGTTTTGGCTTTTGAATGTTATATTATACTGTATATTTAACTTGAGACTTCAGAACTTGAGACTTCATTATACTGTATATTTAACTTGAGAAGTTCATGAATTTTTAGGCATATCGCTCATACGAAAATCTCAAATACTGTTCATTTTTTAACGTGCCTGTACCGACTGTACTACCTTAAGCTTATAAGTGGGAGTTTTTTATTTGCACACCCTTTTTCCGGGTTTTAACAATTTCTGCCTCATTCTTATTCCACATGTTCTGACTCTCTTATTTTTCTACCTAATTTTATCTTTTTTCCACAACCTCCGACTTTCATATTTATGCTGTCCCGGCTACAGCCGCTTCGCATTTCCACCAAACCTCCTGTATCGGATTTGCCGCGGACGAAGGAAAACTGCAGAAAACCTCCGCCGATACAGGCCGGTGCCTACCTAGTCTGCCCCGGTGGCATTGCGAGTAAACTCAACCACGATCACCAGAGGCGCGTAGGGCCGACACCTCCTCAGCTATGATGATGGGCCATCCGGTGCCCGGCCAAGGCGTCACCATCCGCACGATGAGAACCGCCTTGCGGGAGCACCACGGTCAAACACCGACCCCCCCCCCCATTCATCACAGCGAGGTTTTTGTTGGACGTTTGTTTTGGTAGGACCCGTATCGCCAGCATTACAGAAAAACACATAGAAATTTTTTTTCTTCTATTGGTGTCGGGTGCGGGACAATTAAAGTTAGAATAATTATGCAAATATATTCTGAGAATAAAATATTAGTCAAAATTAGTTTATGGCAAGTTACCAGATCCTTAGGGTCGCGTAGACGACCCAGAGCTCGTGTCGCGCGCACGATATGCTTCGATTCTCCCTCCACCGCTCCTCTCTCAAGCCGCGCTCCGGCCGTCGCAAAGCCTTGAAGCGCTCGGGATTTTGCTTGTAAGTGTCGCCATCGATCAAAATTATTATTATATAAGATGAATGTCTTCCAATATATAGAATTGATATTTAGCAATAATAATTATGTTGACGGTAAGATGGCGAATAGATTATTCATTGGAATTCCGTCGATTTTTCAATATAGAAAGTATGCAAAACTTTTTTTTTATTACGTTGTTACATTTTTCGAAGAGGGATTTTATAATTTTAGTTTAAAAAATTAGAGATTGAACACAATATTTTTGGCGATGTTTTATTCGGAAAAATCAGTGAAATTTGATTATGATCTTATTCGACGACATATTGTTCACATAATTATCACTGCTAAATATCAATGATACCATAGGAATAAATTCCAAGCAAAAGTTGAACGGTGTGGAGAGGGCCATCAAATGCGATGATTTTTTTTTATTTCGGTGGAGGCGTTTACGTACAGTGAAGGTCACCTTCACTTTTTTTTTAATGGAATGATACATTTTTTTTCAACCATCTTGTAGAACACCTCAAATCGCATAAAACCATTAGGGGGCCATCAGCATCGATGATACAAATGTAAATATCTCGGATCACTACCAAATATTTGGTAGTCTTATATACATTTGGTAGTGATCCGAGCGGAAATTACCTGACGAAATCGCATCGGTTCACGCCACTGCTTCTGCTCTCTTTTCGACCCGGGCAGGCACATATATTATTATTATTAAGCCGGGAGGGGTGGTTCTGCTGCCGGCCCCCATCTAATGCACTCAGGTCGTAGGCCCATTGTGCTCCCTCTGTTCCTCCTCATCGCAGTAGCCCCGATCTTCTTACGAATCGGATCAGGGTCGCTGGCGCGAGCGTGCTTATCTCCTCGGGTTCCATAATGGGTTGCCCTGGGCAGATAGTCCGACTCGCAGTGAGCGCCGGATACCGGCAAAGTATGTGGAGGAAGGATTCCTCCTCCTTTCCACACCTCCTGCATGTCGCCTCCTCACTTTTCCCTAAGAAGTGCAGGTGCTTCCTGAGTTTGCAGTGTTCCGTGTATAGGCCTACTGCCATCCTCAGAACCCCTCTGTCCGTTCCTATATTGCTGTGTCAGCTTCCTGCCCAGCCCCTTCAAGACCATCTTGGCCTGTCTCATACCCGGCGAGCTCGACCCTTCTATTTCGTGCTGGATTTTTATCCACGCCCAAATGTCCGCCGTTATGAGGCAGACATTCGGGCCTCTCTCGTGGACGGTACCGGCTCCAGGAATTGCAGAGGTGCCCCTTCTCGCGCGAGCTCGTCCGCCTTCTCGTTGCCCTCGATACCCCTATGTCCGGGTACCCACAACAAGCTTACCTTGTTTTGCCTCGCAAGGACACCCAAGTCATCCTTACAGTTCTTTATTAGTTTGATTCTGCATCTCACTGCCTCCAGTGCCCCCAAGGGCCGCCTGGCTGTCCGTGCATATGCATATCCTCCTGTTTCTGTATCCTCTTCTGATCTTCTCCAGAGCACAGGCCTTAATCGCCACCAGCTCGGACTGGAATACCGTGCAGTACCTACCAAGTGGAATGCTAAGCTTCCACCTAGAGCCCTGCAGGTGCACGCCAGCTCCCGTGCCTCCGTCCCCACCAGAGCCGTATATACACCAGACCAGCTCATGTCCGTTCTGCATTCCGTTCTGCTGGGGTATCCAACCCGGAAGGGATGCTCAAAGCATTGCTCCTCCCTAAGGTGGCCCTGCCACATGCCGGCCGCCGGGCTGATGTTCTCTAGAGTCGCCGCAATCTTTGTGTGACTATTGGACAGCTCCTTCTGCCCCCATTACCCTGCCAGTTTAAGCCTGTACGCCGCCGCCAGGGCCGCCTTCCTAATTTCAATGGTAAGGGGTGGCAGCTCCAGTAGCAGCCCTATCGCACTGACTGGCGTTGTATCCATCCCGCCCGTTATCGCTTTGCACGCAAGTTCTCTGATGGGTTCGAGTACATTTCCCCCTGTTACCGACGACGCTCTCCTCCACCACACCAGAGCCCCATGCAGTAGGGTGGGTTTGATGACAGCGGTGTACACCCACCGCAGCATCCTGGGGCCAAATCCCCATATCTTGCCGCAGACCCTGCTAATGGTCCATAACAATCCACATGCCTTCCTGATCATCACCCCCACATGCTTCCCCCAGTTCAGTTTGGCATCCAACGTAACTTCAAGGTGCCTCACCGATCCCGCGGGTGCAAGTATTATCCCGTAGAAAGTTGGGTCTTTCCACCCCACGATCCTCCTTTCGCGTGTGAAGAGTACCAATTCTGTTTTATCCTGATTAACCACCAGCCCCGTCTCCTCACACCATCTTCGGACTACCCTTAACGCTGTGGGGGTGAGATCCCTTACCACCTCGGCATGTTTGGTTCTCACCACAATGGCAATGTCGGCTGCGCAGCCCTGTGAGCGGAAACCCCTGCCGTTGAGCCTGCTGAAGAGATCGTCCACGGCCAGGCACCGTAACAGGGTAGAGATGACATCCTCCTGCGGGCAGTTCGGCGACACCAATACCCACATGCTCCTGTCTCCTCTTGTGACCTTCATCTGGCGGCCCGATAACATGCTCTCGATCCACCTCATGATGGTGTCATCGATCCGATGTTAAATGCTCCCTCTACGTCCATGAAGATACCTACCGCCAGTTCGTCGGCCGAGCGCGCCGCCTTCAGGTTGTATATCAGCCTGTGCAGCGTTGCCTCCACTGATTACCCTGGCCGGTCGGCAAACTGCGTTTCGTGGAGGGGGGCCTACTTAAGGGCCCCTCCCCTGACATGCCTATCCACCAGCCTCTCCACCGTCTTTAACATAAGCAACGTAAGACTGATGGGCCTGAAAGACCTCGGTTGGTCATAGTCTGTCCTCCCGAGCTTTGGTATAAATACCACCCTCGTCCTCGTCTAGGCGGGAAGGATGTATCCTAGGGCGATACTCGCCCTCATGCCTTTGGTTAGCGGCAGGAGCAGCACGCCCAGCCCGTGTTGCAATAGTGCCGGGAAGATGCCATCTTCTCCTGCGCTATCGTATGGCTCGAAGCTTTTGATGGCCCAGCTGACCTTCCCCGGTGTAACGATCCTGGAGGCCGTGGCCCAGTCCTTCCCGGGCCGTCTCTGATAGTCGCCGCTCGCCCTGGTGCCAAAGTCCTCCAGTCTCGCATAACCAGGGAAATGCTTGTCTATCAGCGCCTTCATTTCCTCCTCTTGTGAAGATGTGAAGCCCCCCTATGGCCGGCTAAACGGTCCTGTGTCCGAGGCCACATCCTTTCTGAGGATCGGCTGGAGTCTGAATGCCGCAGGTATGCTGGTCGCATCTCCGCAGAATGGCTTCCATGACTCCCTTTTCGTCTTTCTTATGGCCTCCTTATACTCTCTTTCACATTGCATATACAGGTCCTAGTGTCTGGGGTCTTTGGTTTTGTTGGCTTTGTTACAGGCCTGCCTCGCCTTTGGCCGCAGTCTCTCCAGGGTCCCGCTCCACCACCACGTTTTTCCCCTGCCTACCACTCTGAGAAGACAGTTGCTTTCGTACGCACCCCTCATAGCGTCCTGCAGCGTATCCATTGCCGCATCCACCTCTACGGGGTTGCCATATCTCGATGGGAAAGCCTGCATCCATGTCGATGGTCCGATGTAGACGGTTCATCCGAGACCGTCCACCTTGTAATGTGCTCCGCCACTGTTCACGTACCCAACGTCGGGTTTATTCCGCTTCCCTGTTACTTGTTAGGAAAGTTGGCTCCTTACCTCAATTGAGTATCTCCAGGTCAGATGACATTATGTACCCCAGGAGGGCCTGTTCTCGGCCATTGACATCCGCACTCCCCCACACTGTGTGGTGCGAGTTGGAGTCGCAGCCAAGAATTAGCTCCCAACCTCCATCCCTACATGTCCTCACCAGCCCCTTGATAGTGATTCCTGGGGGTCATGGGGTATGTACACCGACGCCACCACTACCTCCCTGTTGACCCTGTTTAGCTTCTTCCTGGCCGCACCACTGGGCTTTTTCCGCCGGGTTACCGTCTCCCCTGCTTGCCTGGCGAGACCGTTCTCCGGGGTCATCTCCTGGCTCGGCTCAGTTCCCATGGGCTGTTCCAGGGCCGTTGACCCAGTTCCCGCCCTTCCGCCTGGGGGAGTCGCCTTTGACTCCTCCTCCAGCTTCCGCTCAACAAGGTTGCCCCCCTGGGGCCCCCTTACTTCGCTCCTCCTTCTCCTTCCTGCTTTCATTTGTTTGAGTCTTTGGTTCTATGTTTGTTCCCACGAGAATCTAGGGAATAAAGGTCCACCCGCGCAGAGCCCCGATTACGCGGGTAAGGACTACATACTCCGAGAGGCGGCCAGATATCTCAGAGGCACCGTGAGCAACGTAGCTCTCCCTGCGTCACGCAGCCCTGGCATGGTAGCTTGACACACTGGCTTGGGAGGTTCCTCTTAGTTGGATGTGCGCGGTCCCGCCTTGCGAGCGGTTCCGCGCTCAACCGTAAGCCCCACCACCACGCCAAGGTGGAAACCCGCTGGGGCTATATATATATACATATGGGTAACATACACTCAGAGATATCTGTAAAGAAACGTGCATAATACAAGAATGTAGTTCTTGCTATTATATTAGTTTATAAACAGTTCTTATAAACTGAAATTGTCTCTGTTCATTTGAACTGACGGAGTTGAACAATGACGTATATTGTTGGCATCTCGCCCTCTGACAGGGCGGTACTTACAAAATATTGATATAACTAATCTTATAGTAATTATGATATTATATAATTAAACTTATAATAATTTGGTAAGTATAATTTTATCAATATAATTCTGAAAAAGAAATATTATTAAGAATTCGTTTGAGGAGCGCAGTGGCTGTGTGGAAAGGGCGTTGGTTTCGCACGCAGCGGACCCGGGTTCGATCCCCGCAGCCGACACCAATGGAAAACAAAAATTCCATGTGTTTTTTCTGCATTCCTGGCAGTTTGGATCCCACCAAAAGAAACGTCTAATAAAAACCTGGCTGTGATGGGGGGGGGGGGGGGGGGTCGGTGTTCGGCTGTGGTGCTCCCGTAAGGCGGTTTTCATCGCGCGGATGGTAACGCATTGGCCGGGCACCGGGTGGCCCATCATCACAGCTAAGGAAGTGCCCGCCTTAAGTGCCTCTGGTGGTCGTGCTTGAGTTTACTCGCATTGCTACAGGGGGAGACTTAGGTAGGCATCGGCCTGTATCGGCGGAGGTTTTTTTGCAGTTCTCCTTCGTCCGCGGCAAATGCGCTACAGGAGGTTTGGTGGAAATGCGAAGCGGCTGCAGCCGGGACAGCATAAATATGAAAGTCGGAGGTTGTGGAAAAAAGATAAAATTAGGTAGAAAAATAAGAGAGTCAGAAGATGTGGAATAAGAATGAGGCAGAAATTGTAAAAACCCGGAAAAAGCAGATAAAAACTCTCACTCAGAAAGAATTCGTTTATTGCAAGTCACCATATTCCTCGGGTCCTGTAGACGACCCGGGCCTCTCGCCGCACGCACGATGTGCGACTGCTCGTGTTCTCCCTTCACCGCTCCCCTCCCCGCCGGCTCCGTCCGTCACGAAGCCTCGGCATCCATGGGAGTTTACCTAACAATAACTATGACCACGAACCAAAATTATAATAAGATGAATTTATTCTAATATGTATAATTGATATTTAATAATAATCATAATAATATGAATCTTGACAATCGGTTGAAAACTATGTTATTGATTAAAATTGCGTCCATCTGACAAGATAAAAAAATATGCAATAATATTTTTCATTATGAATTTATAATGACTGTTTACAAAATTGGAGGTAGGTAGCAAACAATTATTTAGCTAATTCTTCATACGGAAATCTCTGTACACTTTCGACTTTTAATTTGTTCAACGTATTGTTCGCATAATTATAAGTGCTGAATGTCAATAAAATGTTGAGGAATAAATTTATCTTATAATAATTGTGATCCGTGACGACACTTATTTTGAGGTAAAATCCCAAGCGCGTCAAGGTTTCGCGACAGACAGGGCAGGCGCTAGAGAGGGGAGCGGTGGAGGGAGAACATGAGCACCGGGCGCCGGTGCCGGGCGCCGATCCCAATACTTGGGCTATGTGTCTAATATATAAATATATAAATGTGTATGGGTAACGGACACCCAGATATCGGAGCCCAGTTTTTTTTTTTTTTAAAGAATTCTCATAACAATTAATGTATATTTCAAAAATAATTAAATTATAGTTAAACGTCAAAATTAAATTTAGTTGCTCCAGAAAATTATTACTTAGCTTATAGGACACTTACCTAGTGTCCGAACGCTATCCATAAGGGTATCGCTTGTACCTCGAGTGCGAAAAAGCACAGTGCCAACGTCGCTTCTATTCTTCAGCCTGCTCCGCCCAGTCCTGCTCCGTCTACCAAAACACCGACAACCACGCTTTTCGTGGGCTAGGAACCGAGAATGAAGACAGCACTCGCTCGATCTCCTTTCTTTTCTCCCATCATTTTATTTTCAGTTAGGCTCGTTCATTGAATTTATTTTGTATTCTCATGAAATAATTCTGATTCACCGTCATTCTGCTTACCGTTTTTGTCTCCTCAATTATACTTTGCAAAAAAATTTAGCGATAATTTTGTATACCTCATAAACGAATACTTTGTAAGAATGCAACTTTCGTTATATTTGTCGTACGGGTATTCTTATAATCTCCGTACGAGAAATGCAACCACAGATACGGGCTGTTCAATTTTTTTAAATTTTATTAGGTATAAAAACAATGTCTTAATTTTCTTGTAAGCTATAGTTGAGGAGGCTAAACCGGTTGATAAAAGCAGAATGACGGTGAATGGAAATCGGAAAGAATAAAAAAGAAATTGTGTACTTGAGTTTCTTGTTAGTCATACGAATTCCTTGTCACGTTTCACTCCTTCACTTACTACACTCTCGCCAGTATCCTCTATGCACCATCACTGATATCCATTCGTATATTTTTCCAAGTGTTAGACGCGTTGAGGGACTAGCCTCGAATGACATCACTTTCACTCTCACATATTTCCTGTTTCAATGATCACACAAACGCGCCGGAATCAAAGAAAAAACGTTAAAACTCACGGCCAATTAAAAATAATATACGTCGCGGACTACCCCATATTGATAATATTTTTAGGTCATTAACTTTATTTAAAAGTTATAATTTTGAAAACAATTAAATGAAAAATAAAAAAAAGTTCCCAGACGTAGCATCGAACCCCGATCGTCCGTGTGCCAAGCGAGTTTGCTACTAACTCGGCTACTGAACTGTTGTTGGATTGTGTAGAAATCAACGAGTATATTGTTATCCATACACTCTCGCAATCATTCCCTCATCTTTATTTTAGTATAGGTATAATATTTCACGAGTTACCGTCCTTAGTATTAAGGGCAGGGTAGGGTTAATTCGTGTGAAAAAGGCACATTTTTATGATTTTTTTTTACGAAACGGTTGAAATCGATTTATTTAAACCAATGGTACATTAAAGTGTGATATTCGAAGAATATTGTGTCCAATTTTCACGAAGAAATATTTAAAAATACGGCGATGGCAGCAATTTTTGTTAAGCGTTTCGGAAAAAAGTTGAATTGCGGTCCCCATCATAACTCCGTGCTGGATCATCTGAAATCAAAAAATCAAAGTTATATCGTTAGATACGGACTTTCCCCAGGTAACGAGGTGGGGGGAGGGGGGGGGGGGGTCGAAATTTAAATTTTTCAATTTTTGGGAACACTTTGAAGGGAAAAACGCGATTTTGAGCGAAAAAATCGGTTAATTTGTTGTTATAAAATGAAAAATATAAACAAATTTGAAAAAAACTCTCCAGCGTTACCTCGTAAATTATGCACAGAAATAGTGTGTAAAATTTCAAAAGGATCGGTGCAGTAGTTTTGAAGTTATGATGGGCACCGACTTTGAAAATGTGAGTTGTGGGAAAAACGCTTTAAAATTTTGAACACTAAAAAATGTGAGCTGAAACGTTCGTAAGTGAGTTTTATCGGCTTACCTCACACTGAATCATCGATGCCAGGTTCATAAAGGATGTTGCTGTCATCCAGGATGTCTAAAGCATCTTTTTGCTCTTGTCTACGACGAATCCTGCTTTCTTTCGTCTGTTTTTCGGCTTCCTGATCTGCTCGGCCTATACGCATAGAGTCCGATGATCGCGCCCACTCATGAGCGTTTGGTCCACTACTGATTCCCATTTCTTGCATGAAGGTTAGTAAAGCAAAAGAACCTTCATTGAAGACACAGGCTGCCACATAAGCTGCAATCTGAACGATGACAGAGGTTCCACCCACGTGCTTTGGTGAGATTTTCCAAATAAGCAGGTTCAAACTCTCATTGTTGTTCTGCGTAAAGCCTCCGACACATCGCTCTAGGAGGGCATCTTTGCTCAGATCTTCATAGATAGGCTTGATGGCATCCAAAACATCCTTGGGAAGAGCACTGTACGTGTGTTTGAACGAATCCAATGCATTATCAGGTGCAGCTTTTTGCCATTCGCACCAGGAGTCTGCGCCGCTCGGGTATATATAAAAATTCAGGCAGATATAAAAATACTCATAACGTCGTCAATTTTGCTCCGATCGACTTGAAATTTAGACACAATATTCTTGAGATATTATGCTTTCAGTTAAAATAAAAAAAAAAATAAAAAAAAAACAAATTTCAAACCCTACCCTGCCCTTAAGATAACTATGTATATACACTGTATAGCACGCGGTCGACGCGGCTTATATGTAGTCCCGATAGCGGCCGACGGGCGGCGCCTGGCCAAGCCTGCTCCCGATTTCGCCACATCGACTTATAGTTCCGCCAGCGGCCGGAGGGCGGCGCATGGCCAAGTGCGCTCCCGCCAACATAGCCGTTGCCTGCTGGCATTATAGGTCAGCTCATGTACCGAGAGAGAAGCTTTCATCCACGGTTTTGCTGTAATAGCACTTTACCGACCGCAGAATAAAATAACGCTATCTATAGCCAAATAGTATCTCAAACGTCTCAATTAACCCGACTTTTTCGTAAACGGGTCACATATTTTTCATACTTTCTTATTAATTAGATCGGTAAGCTGTCTGTTTTTGCAGGGATCATTATTCTATATACTATCCTGTACACAATAGTTGTTTTTGGGTCACTTTCTTTACAGACACGAAAGTTATTAGCGAAGAACTGAAATGCAAACGACGTCGCCCCATATAACCAACACGATTACGCCAACATTAACGTAAACTTGAAAAGTTAATATTTAATAAACGAGTGCGGTAACCTCCGTTTTCCTTTTGCTAATATATTTAGGAATTATACCGTAACTACTATTAACACTTTTATTAATATCTATTTACCCCAATATTTTTCAGCAATAACCTTAAAAGAGTCTATTACAAAATACAATTCAGGGGAAAAGTATATTTTTATTTGTGGGCTAAGTATGTCTTCTCCTAAGAGAATACCATGAAAATGTGCACAAATACTTATGTTAAGTACATTTACGTACGCCCATTTCTTTGTCCTGACAAAAACTTGTTAAATAAATAAAAATTATTCCGACCGCACAATACCAAATACTAATTCTATTAAAATTATTACACTAAACTTGATTGAAGTTCACAATAGACATCTGCAGAAGTTGGTAAAAGAATGAGAAGTGAGAGAGGGACTAAGGAGAAGGATTAAATAGATATATAAAGAAACAATAAGTAAGGTGAAAGTAGGGGAGGAAACAGAAGAAAGTTTTGGATGGTCAAGGGAGTGAGGCAGGGGTGTCCGCTGAGGTAGGTGCTGTTTAATTTGCTGTTGTTTAATGGCCTACATGGAAAAGAAAATGCAGCACGGATGGAAGGGAGGAGTAAAGGTAGAGTGGAAAACAATCTACACATTGGCGTACGCGGACGACGTGGTGATTATGTAGGAGGACGAAGAGAATGAAGAACATGATAGGGCGGCTGAAAAGATATTTAAAGGAGAATAAGCTGGAAGTTAGTGTAAGAAAAACGAAAGTAATGAGATTCAGGAAAGGAGGCGGGAGGCAGATGAAAAGGAAATGAAAATGGGGAGGGGAAAGAATAGAAGAGGTGAAAGAATTTAAATATTTAGGATGGGTATTTAAGAGTAACGGAGGACAAGAAACGCAGATAAGGGACAGGGTGAAAAAGGCAATGATGAAAAGGTATGGGGTATAGGGAATTCCGGTATTTGAAACAGACTGGGGAAGGGAAATTTGGTTCTTCGACATATTGGTACGGATAGTGGTGGGACACGGGGCCGAAATATGTAGATGGGAAGAAAGGATACAAGAAAGATACTTAGGACGGACGATGGAAATTAACTGGAGATGGCAAGGGAACATGATAAAGGAAGAAGCACAAAGGGAGAAAATAAAGACAATGGTGGGAAGAAGGGCTTGGAAATACGAGGAAAAACTAGGGGCAGGAAAAGGAGCGAGTTGGCGAGGCTGTGCCTGGGGAAGATAAAAAGCGAAAAGGAAGAAAAGAAGAAGTATCAGAGTGGGAAAGGGGGAGGAAGGAGCTAAAACAACAGGGCAAAAAAGAAAGAGAAGAAGAAAGGCAAGTGGAATACGAGGAGGTGAAAAAGAAAGATAAACAAAGACAAAGACAAGAGAGATGGGAAAGAATCAAAGGATCGAGATTCAACAAATGGTACAGAGAGATACATAAGAGATACCTAAGAGCACTATGGTCAGAGGTGAGATACAGAAGTATACCTGGGTACAGCTTAGGAAATGAAATGAGAGGAGGACGGTATTGGGGGATAAAGGAGAAGAAAACACGCAGGATTTGCGGAGAGGAAGAAGAAACGTGGGAACATGTATTGGACAGATGCAGAGGAGAAGGGATGAACAGAGAGGAGTAGGAGAAAGAATAAGGCCGATACTAGGGCGAAAGGGAAAAATGGGCGAAGGAAATGGAAGGAAAAAGGAAATAAAAAATGAAAAAATGAAAAATTGAAGTGAATGGAGCGGAAACGGAAGGCAACGAAAGAGGGAGAAGGGAGTAAATAGGAATAATAAGATAGATACGATAAGAAAAGCGGCGAATGTGAACGAAGGACAAATTAATAAGACAGGCACGAGAGAAACGATAAAAACAAAAGAAAAGACAAAGCGAGCGAAACGAGACGGAATCACACAATAACAAAGAAAGATAACAAAACAAGGGAGAATAAAGGAGATAGTAAATATCACAAAGAAACGTAGGGTAAGGACAATGTAAATATAGCATAAGGACCGCGAAAACATGTAAAACACGGGAAGAAGTTGTTAGAAAATTTTAAGAAGATTGTAAAATGACATAGGAAACGAAGTCATTGCAACCGTAAGAGGAACCAATAAACATACATACATACATACATAAAGCAAACATATACAGAGATATTAGTTACCTAAAAATCAATGACAGAAAAATGATTTTAAAAAATCGCACTTTTATTTTAAAAAATAAGCACAAATTAATTGAGTGAACGAAACGAAGCAAAAAAGTACTTATTGTTAGCGCGACTATCTTCATTCAATGACAGCAGCATCAAACACTTTTTATTTCGGTTGTTTGTTCTTTGTTTTATTTCGCGTCATTTTATTTCAGACTTTGTAAAATGCAATTTCGTACGTCAGAAATTTGTAGATAACTAATATCTTGGTACATCTTCATCACGAATTTTCATCAAGTTTAAATGAAACCATTAACTGTTCCATTTGTTTCACGCTATTTGTTGAAAGCTATTGTTATTTATTCAAGAACTTGAATACGCATAGATGGACCAACGGTGTTCGCCGAAGATTGGTAAGGGTTTTGCAGGTAGCAAGGCCTTCGCAGGACATATTAATCTCCCTATTGTTTAAACTGCTAATGGGAAGATTATTTATTTTGAGAGGCAAGGGGGAAGGGAAAACATCTACTTTATCAACTTTTATTAAGTTCGTACTTGCCACATAATATCTATAGTCATAGGTAGGCTTACCACAATTATGAAGTTCTAAACCGAGACAGGGGCCAGAGCTAGGTAAAAAAAGAAAAAATCGACTAAAAATTGTTTATTTAAATTATAAATCAAAGTAAAATACAAAAGAAACATATTATGAAGATAACTTATATAGAAAACCTGCAGCAACAGAAGTTTTTAATTATTTTATTTATTTTTTGTACCAGTCGTACTTGTCACTGGAAGTAACTTTTTTCAATATATTATTATTTTTTTAAATTCCTTCATAGAACTCGTTGCATTTATTGCCAACGTTTAATATACAATATAGTAACGCTTGTAAGGTAGACTCCAGCATGCAGCCCCGATCATCCGCCCAAAAACCACTCCAAAGGTGCAGAAGTTCCTGGTAGACACAAAACGTATTGTGTCATTTTAACCAGATTTGGAATGTCTATGTGTTGCTCTTGGAAGCGATAAAATAATTAGACCAATCCCAGTGAACATAGTTATATATATGTTATATAACTGTAATGAAACTGAATATTACAAGTTATATAACATGTAAGTTACATGTAAGTTACAATTTCCTACTTCGATATATAACATTGTTATATAACTTTGTTACATTAATGTTATATAATCGATTGCCTTTCTGTAATATTACTGTACCGTTTAAGTTATGTAACTCTTATATAATTTTTGCAATATTGCAGTGTTATGTAGAAGTTATATAAATAATTACTGTTCTGTAATATGACTGTAACGTTCAAGTAACATAACTGTAATATAATGTTTGCATATTAGTGTTATATTACTGTTACATGTAAGCAATATACTTATAAACTTATAGCTACATTCACAAGGAAAATCAATAATCAGAAATCAAAATATTTTCAAATCAATTAAATTTATTCAAAATTTTTGAATATTAAATGATCACAGGTCATTGCACAGTGGTAACCTTAAGATAATAATACAGATTTATTAATGTAACATAGGAAAAATGACTGAACACGAATCTTTACCGGGATAAGGTATATTAAAACATTTTCTTCTAACCTGCGAAAGATCTACTAATGCCGGCTCTTTAGTAGATGTTTCATCAATTATAGAAATGTTAAACAATTCTTTTGAATCACATGGAGAGGAAAAAAAAGATTTTGTCCCGAAAATTTTGTTACCGCAAAGATATGTAATTTTGTTACGCACGACGAACATATCAACGATGAATATTGATGAATCCAATAAGATACATTGATTATCTTTATTTGATAAAGATAATGAAAAATCATGAAATTCAATTTTCGAAATTTCAGATTTAGTTTTATTCGAGTGATGTGTAATTGGAAATGACATTGCACATTCTTTCACGATCGGCAATGCATTCTCTTCAATCGTTCGATTGATAACCTGCTGCAAAGGCTTAGGCGCATTTTGAATTTTACTTTTGATATTTGACATGAAATTCTCAAACTTAAAGCAACTAAATTTATCGAGAGGACCAAATTTTTTCGCTTCACTGGCCAAATGCAGTAGGTTATGGACATTATGTGATATATATTGCACGCCGTACAACTCTTTGTACTCAATTACGTACCATCGTAATAATTCCTGAGCAAAATTATTATATTCGAGATACAAGTTGCAATCACTAAGAATGCGTATCGCAACACTCAACGTTAAGAAATGAATATAATATTTTTTTCCTAAAATGTGCTTCAAAACAACGATTCCAGTGTAGAGTAAAAATTGACGGCATTCTGTTGCCTTCCACCGGTCTACAACTTCAATAGCTCTAGGTACTCTGGCGAAGTCAGAGGGAATTGATGATTTAATTGCTAATAAGTTCTTGGAAAGTAACTCTATCGATGTTTTTGGTAATCTAATATCTTTAGAGCCTTTCAACCACAATTGAACTATGCGTTTTACCACGCCCAGGCAAACCAAATGCATATAATCTAGAGCTAAATTAGACACCATACCGATTTGCAAGCTAGTCAAAACAGATTTTCCTCTGTGATGCTCCTCATCACGCATATTTTTAAACGCTTCGTCAGTTCTCAAAGAACTGTTCATTTCGAGGAAAATTACACGTCCAGCCCATTCTCCCTGCTGTATACATTTACTACAGCCAAAATACCCGCTGTGGTATTTAGTGTTAGTAATGAATGCTCGAGCAGGAGCATCACAAACAATCGCATCGATAGCAACTTGAACTTTGTTCCCATCAATAATGATACCATTTTGCAAAATATCAGTCATTTCATTAACGAATGGAGTAAGGAAGACGTTGGCATCATTTGGCTTGGAATAACCGTGAAAAAGGCCTACAATGAATGGTTGAGTACGGCAATCTGCTTTAATTGCAGCTAATATAGGCCAAAACTGACTGGCAGAACTGAGCGATATTGACATACCATCACAATTAATTTGTATAAAGACTGTCCTCGGCAAAGTTTCAAAATAAGTCAAAATTGATCGCTTTAAACCACATTCAAGTCCAAAATGCATATATGCTCCACCGTTACCATATTGAATATTGCGAGTTGCATCTCTAGGTGTTTTCATTAAAACTCTAACATCTCGTGGTACATTATGTCCTTCTTCGCGAATAATTTCTAATACACTATTCATAGCACGATGTGATGTTGGCAACTTCAAAGCCCATGTGCGTAATTTATTAGATAAATTTATGTCGTCGCGACGCACTGATTCTCTTTCTGAATACGCGATGCCATTTCCAATTACAATCTCCGAATTTTCATTATATTCCAAATTTTCTTTCACTCCAGTATTTTTTTTTTTTTTTTTTTTAATATATTTTTATTATTATTTAACGTATGTTTGCTACATGTGATTTGGTATGTTTTCATGTGTGTGCAAGTGTATTGTGGATTAAGCTCCGTCCTCAATTTCATGTTCGTGTTTTTGTGTTATTGGTTATTTTTATGCGTTTCATTTTCTTTCGATTTATCTGTGTGTTCATTTTGGGTCACCCCTCGCTTAAATCTAGTCTAATCTTAATCTTAATTTTATGGGGGTGATTATGTAGAGGTGAATGAGGTTATGATATATGTACATGTGGTGACAGCTCTAGTCTGTCCGTCTGAAGAGTACGTTTCCGTATCTTCCGCGTTGATTACGCATTCGTTCCCATAAGCCGTCGTTGTTGGTCGTTTCCCTCAAGTAGTCGTCTCTTCCTTCTTTCAGGCTTCGGATCATTCTTTTTTTATTTGCCCGTTGCCTTTCTCCGAAGTCAGGCTCGTTAAGCATATCCCAGAGGATATCATTCGGCAGAGATCTTGGGAAACCTCCAGCCGATTTTAGTACCTTCTTATAGGCAATCTCCATTTTCTTAAGATTTCCTTTTGTGTGCATTGGGAGTAGGGTTGATGTCCCGTAATCAAGTATCGGTAGAAGGCATGCTCTGATGACCTTGAGCTTCACACCGACGTCGATCTTGCTATGATATCCGATGATTGGGTTAAGGATGGTGCATACCCAGTTAAATTTTCGTAATGTTTCTCGAACGTGTGTGCTGAGACTTAGAGACTTCGTGATGTACACCCCGAGATATTTAATCTGATTTACCAAGTTGATTGTCGTTCCGTCAATTTTCATTTGCGTTGATGCATCTTTCCGGTTCCTAAGGATCATGGCCTGTGTCTTTCCGGCGTTACATTTTAGTTCCCATTTTTTATAAAATTGAGTAATCTCATCTGTATGTATTTCGGCTTTGTAAATTGCGCTTCTTGGGTTAGGCCCAAACGCCGTTACGAGAACATCATCAGCATATTGCGAGAGTATTATATCATCATTTCTGGGTTTTGGTATGTCAGTCACGTAGAGGTTGAAGATGATAGGTCCAAGGATTGATCCCTGGAGAATCCCATGCGGCTGACGTGTTGGTTCACTTTTTCCATTCATATAAGTTCCAACAAGTCGTCTGTCATTCAAGTATGATAAAATTAGTTTAATAACACCATTACACGCTCCCATCATCCTTAACTTCCGATAAAGTCCCAAATGATTAATGGAGTCGAATGCTTTCGATAGATCGAGCGATACCATTGCGACGTGGTATCCTTCTTGTTGTTTCTCTTGGATTTTTGAGAAGGTTCTCATGATTTGAGTATGTGTTCCAAGCTGCGGACGAAATCCGTGTTGTGATTCAGGCATTAGTTCTTCTAGATGCTTCATCCTTAGTTGTATGATCCTTTCGAACCATTTACCCATGATGTCGAGTAGGGTTATCGGCCTATATGATGCAGGATCGTTGTTTGGTTTCCCTGGTTTATGAAGAAACACACAGTTTCCCGTTTTCCATATCTTTGGGAAGATGTTATTTTTGAGGCAAAAATTAAATATTTTCATCATCTGCTGTTTAACATTAGGGTGTGCATTCTTCAATTCCTTGGCCGTTATACCATCTGGACCTGGCGCTTTGTTGTTTTTGAATTTCTTCAACGTGTAATGCATTTGTAGAATGTTTGTCTCTTGGAGTTCTTCCTTTTCGAGTGTCTGTGGATGGAGTTGATTTTCCTCTTCCACCTGCTGCATCGATGAGCTTCTTGGCTATCTCGTCTTGATTTTCCGTGTTATTGAGTACCGGTGGAAGATACTGCGGGCGTTTCATTGCCTTCTGTATCCTCCATAGATTCTTCCAGTGGTGTTTCTCGTTTTCGATGGATAAGATCCATTTTTTTTGCGTATATCCTTGTTCGATTCGGATAGCTTCTCGCTTGAGCGCATTGTATTCTTCTCGGATTTCTGGTACGTTTGATCTTCCTCCTCTTCTCATCCAACGCAGATAGCTATTCTTTTCTTGTCTTGCTTCACGGACTTCTCGCGGCATGGGTTCTTGTTTCGTTGCGTTTGCATCATATCCTTTATATAGTTTTTGTTTGGCTTCGTTGATGGTTGATGTGATTTTTTTTATTGATTCTTCCATTACTGGTATAGAATCTATCTCTTGCACATGTATTCTTGTTTCCTTTTGGAATTCTTCCTAGTTGACGTTCTGGTGACTGAGTCTCCATTCTTCTTTGCGTGTTATATTTAAATCGATTTCCACAATGATCGGCGTGTGATCGCTTCCCATCTCATCAATCGTTCTTACCTGTATTTTGATTTCGTTGTTGTTTGTCAATGCAACATCGAGTTTATTGTTACCGTGGGTAATTCCTCCGTGATGGAGTTTCAGTCGTTGTTCCTCTAGTTTGACAAAGGCTCTTCCTGGGAAGGAAGGTGTTGTGTCTCCGAACCTTGGATGTGTTATATTCAGATCTCCAATTACGACCGTATTTTGGCGTCTGAATATGTGTTGGATGTCTTCTTGTCTCACATTGTCCTGTGGTGCAAGATATGTTCCGCATAGATGTATGGGTTCGGTGTTTGTTTCAATCTTGATGTTGCAGCTTTCGGTGTTAGCGAATTCTCCAAGTCTTATCCATTTTATTGCTGTTGAGACGTACATTGCTGTTCCTCTCGTCGATATGTTTTGGTTATCTGGGTTACGATTGAGATTCGCCATCCTCGTATCTTTAATCTGGGTATAACCCTGAATATTAAATTTTCCCCGTTGTTTTGGCCCAATTCTTAATTCATTAAGAATGATGATATCGGGATTACATTTTGATGCAAAGTCTCTTACAGTATTGATTCGCCCTGCGATTCCGTTGATATTGTTTTGGAGTATTCGTGTTACTGGAGAAGAAGCTGACATATTCTTTCTGTAATTTTGTTTGATATCTCCGATATTTTGGCCCATGTGATGGGCCCACTTATTTTATTAAATTCTATTGCCACAAGTGAGACAATTGCACAGCATTCGTTCGGGGTTAGCGATTCGAGATCCCCATTGAGGTTGTTTTGAATCGTTTGCTTTGCTCTCAATCTATCAGCAATTTCTTTACGATTGGTTGAAATTCGGGGGAGTGTTTGTTTTGGGCCATCAGTTTGCGTAATGTGGCTCCACGACGGTTGATTTTGTTTCGTGATCGGTGATTCATTCACCGATGTTGTTTTTTGCAATGGCGGGAAATTCTGTGGGCTGAGTCTTTCCTTCCTTTGTGTATCTTTTTCGGCATCGCTCGTGCGGCGCGATAATTTCTTTGGCCTCTCTTTCAGGACGCGTTTCTTTGCTTTTTCGATTTGTTTCTGAAATTTCTGGCAGTTAGACATTGTTGCTGTATGTCCAGGCAATAGACACGCTCCACATACAGTGATCATCTTTGGTTCCGTAATGTCAGATAGCTCTGTTGCAGGTATATCGCTTTCCTCACGAGGTTTTGCAACTTGTATCTCTTTTTCTATAAGTTGAATTTCATTACAATTTATTTGGGTGTGTCCAAAGCTTAGGCACCTCTTACATTGAAGAACTGATGGGCGATCTGACTTATATTTTTCAACTCTTACGATTAGCGGTCCAATCAGTTGCTCTCCGTAGAATCTGTGTGCTTCTGCAGACCTTGTGAATATTGCAATGAACCCCCAGCCGGATTTGAACATTATAACTTTCTGTGGTGATTCCAACTTTCGGTGATTTCTTCAATTATTTCTTTTTCATTCCATGGGTGTCTGGCCCTTACGAAGAGTTTTGTCGTTGCCCCGTCATTAACATCAAGTATGCGGGCTCCAGCTGTGTGGTGTCCGATGGATGAAGCTTTCAGCATCATAGACATTTCCAGTGCGGCTGTTGTGTTAGTTGGTTTAATTTTTATTGAATTATTGGCGCAGGAAATTGAACCTCTCGTTTTCGCAATCGCAACGACCGTTTTAATAGTTTCTTCACCGATCGCGCTATTTGATTTAATTATTATCGGTGCCGCTCTTCCTCTCGGTTTTTCTTCGGGCGGTAGTGGCGTCACTGATTTATCTTTTCCCTTGCTCGACTTCCTTTTAGGAGATCGGAATTCTTCATTTTCCGTGTTAGTTGTATCGTTGCTACGCTCGTTTCCTCTCTTCCGGGATCTTGATGTGTCACGCGCGCTCGTGTCCATCAGTGAAGATTCAACACTACTATCAACTATTTCTTCGTAGCTAGATACTGGCATCGTCTTTGTTGACGTGGCTTGCAATTGACTCGCCGCGTTTGTAGTTGTTGTGATGTTCGGCGTTGGGACACTCGTTATTGTCGCGGTAACTTTTGCGGCTCTAGTTGTGATATTTATTTCGATTTCATTTGTTGCGGGTCTTTGTCTAAAGCATCCCGTGCAGATGTTCGTAATTTCATTACCCGTAAAGGTTTTTACAGGCATGAGTGTACTCCAAGCTTCGTCGTCGCACTGGGGGCAGGTCTCTTTGTTAGTTTCGTTTGTTTTGAGCTGCATCTTTACAGTCATTTCGCCTTCAGGCTTAGGACATGTTATTTTTCGTTTGCAGTCACAGATCATTGTTCCGTTTTTATTTTTGAAAAAACGTTTTACGCTAGTTTTCTTTATGCCACAGAGACAATGAATTTCGTTGATATTTCCTTGGCTATCTGCTATAGCCAAGGCATCGTATACTTTCAAGTGTTTCACCATGGTGAAGGTTTTGTTGTTGTTGAATATGTCCCGGGCACAGCCCGAGCACAGCCCGAGTTTAGTTTTGTTTGTGTGTGTGTGTGTGTGAATTGTATTGTGTTGTATTGAGTTGATAATATTCGTACGACTATAATATTCGTACGACAGCGAGCCCGTCGAGAACACGTCCGCACTCAACGAAGCTCTATTCGAGACTCTCTTTCTCTCCAGTATTGATATCATCATTTTCAACATTTGATACGTGCGAAAATATTGATTCATCAGTTAAACCGACTTGATTGCCGAGCACGCATTGTTCAGTAAAAATTCCTTCATTATAATCAATTTGGGACTCAATCACAGTGTTTGAAAACTTATCTACTTTACCACTAGACTGATTAATGTTACGTCTTATTAATTGGTTTTTTCTACGCTTTGACAAGTTTTGTGGGTTTTTGGGCATGTTGAAAAAATTACTGCTAAAGATACAGAATACTTAACTAGTGAAATACTGTAGAACTTGCCCTCAAAATCAGGATTCTTCGAATAAACTTAATTATTGTTGTTGGTCGATTTTTTGGACGTCTTTGTGCTTTTAGTTTCTCGGTTATTTCGCTGTTTCGCAAACCGGAACCAAGCTGCAGCAATTGCATCGAAGTCGAATTCAGTTAAATCTGAATGGCTACCTGTGATAATATCTAAAAAATATAAATATAAATACTTGTTAGTAAACTTGATGGGTATGGTGTGTAGCCGTGTAGATACTTAATTGTTGACGAGGTGTCGGCTTCGATTCGGCTCGTTATTCCAGGTGGAGGCGGAATGAAGTTTTTGGATGTTTTTACGTTTCAATCCTGATTAGGATCCTCTTCAGACATTTATTCACGCTCGATGTTCGCTGATTTTTGGTTTCACGATGCATTTCTTTGGTGATCATTCGGGATATGTTGGTTATAAATTAATACTTCAATTTGGCGAAACAGTTGATAGGTAGATTTGTTCATTTTGTGTGTAAAATTTGTCATGAGTGTTATGTCCAATCGGTTTTTTGCGATAGACATTATCATTTAAATTTCAGCGATGATGATCTCTTTTGATTTTCCTGTCTCACGATGCAATTCAAAAGAGATCATCATCGCTGAAATTTAAATGATAATGTCTATCGCAAAAAACCGATTGGACATAACACTCATGACAAATTTTACGCACAAAATGAACAAATCTACCTATCAACTGTTTCGCCAAATTGAAGTATTAATTTATAACCAAAATATCCCGAATGATCACCAAAGAAATGCATCGTGAAACCAAAAATCAGCGAACATCGAGCGGGAATAAATTTCTGAAGAGGATCCTAATCAGGATCGAAACGTAAAAGCATCCAAAAACTTCATTCCGCCTCCACCTGGAATAACGAGCCGAATCGAAGCCGACACCTCGTCAACTTGTTAGTAAATTTCGTCATTGACTCCACATTAGATGAAATAATAATTTAGGCATACCTTTCAACATTTTTACAGCGTTCAAGTTTGCAACCCCAAAATTGCCCTTTCTTCCTTGCCAAGAGCACTCGACTGCTACGGAGTTGGTAAAAACACTTGAAAGAGCCCGATGGATATTATCTTTGGTGGTACTCCCACCAATTTTTAGGATATAAGTCTTCTGTAACAAACAATAACAAATTTATTACAAAAAAGTCTTAAAAATGAAAAGAAAGTTATTATTTTAGGTTAAATGACAGATTTAGAAGAAAATAATTTTTTTCACTTGAAAAACAAATGAAATTGATCAAAAATCAACTTACGTATTCGGCTACAATAGTTTTGTCATTTAATTGCTCATCAAAATCTTTTATTGCATCAAGCGATGCTAGTGGCATTAATTCATTGACGTAATCAGTAGAACCACTCAATTTTGAAAAAGTACTTCCACGATTTAAACGATAGTGCAAATTATCAAAGTCCAATTTAAGTGAAGCAATCATACGCATGATCGTGTCAGTTTTTTCTAAACAAACAAAAATACGTGTACATGTACTTATATTTTTTAAATAAAAAAAAGGTCAATTTTCATTTTGTGCTAAATAATATTTACCGAGCAATTGTTTATTGATAGAAAGCAGCTCCTCGTTAGCGATATGTCCCTGTTCATCAATTGAAGATTTTCCAGGCGAGGTCCTGGTAAGATTATTGTTGGTTTTTTGGACATTAGTGGGCGAAGGTGAAAGAGAATGGCCAGCTTCTTCACTGAGATCTTTCCGTATTGCTGGGAGAGGATTAGAGACCTTGGTCTTGGATTGTGTCTTCCCCTTCAACTTAATTGATGAATTGGACTGGGGCGATGAATTTGTTTCCAGTGATACTGGAGTAGACGTCGACTTCTGAGCTGTAAATGTTGATTTTATGACATCAAGTTAAGTTCAACTGAATACTGATGGTAAATTCAGTAGTTATGGTTCTGACTTACTTGATGCGAACACTTCCTCGGCATCACTTGAGTTGGGAGACGAGTCCGTATTTACGTAAAAACGGCTATTACGTTTCTTTGAACGTTGTCCTCGACCAAATGTTAATTCATCTGCAGATGTATAATCGGACTCTGCTGCTACTTTTCGAGCTTTTTCAATTGTCACTAATTTCGAAAAACAAAAATTAAAAAATTAATCTTTAAAGATATGAAAAAGCGCAACAAAAATTAAGCTCATAAAATTACTAGTAGATCTGATCACTCTGACAGGGAGTAACTGCCATGAATCTTTATTTGGTTGTGCTGCTTTTGAGATAAGGGAACTCAGGTTTTTGGTACTTGAAGGTGGCCACCAACATTTTGACGAGTCGGGATCATCAAAGTTATCTGTTAATAACCAATTCTTTGGCACTTCCGAAACCGTATTGTCGCGCAGAAAATTGACTACGGCAAAAGCCATTATATGCATGCTGTAGAAATTAGCAGCAGTTAGAAAAAAAGAAACACAAAACACAAAAAAGTAACACACAAAGACGTTAATAAAACAATTTGTTTAGAATGCTTTCTTTTAATGTGCGGTGAATCTTGTACCCGGCATTGCGTTAAATAGGGTTAGGAACGCACGATATCTGTTTGTTCGATATTTTAAGAAAACTTATGGAAGCTATTGCGTAAAAAAGTCAACCCAGAATTAGCTAATTAAATAAAGTTAATAACAAAATGAAAACTAGAAGAATTGCAATAAATAATTAGAGTTTTATTAGTTAATTACACCATCGACGTACCTCAATGATAAACGACCACGAGGGAAAAGGCCGGTTCCAAGATGGCGGTTGACGAGCACCCCGCGCACTGCACACGCTGCACACAGCGTAACAAAACTATCTTGTGACAACAACACGTACCGACACAGCGCGCGATATTCAAATCGAAAGCATTCACTTAAAATGGTGCGGCGTAGTCATGTCGAGAAGAAAAGTTATATAATTCTATTTGTTAGGTTGAAAATTGCTCAGTCCTCATTCGAGAATTTTTTATAATGATAATTTAACTGTATTTCTTAGAAAATCGTTTATTCGAGAGCTAAATACAACTAAATATTATTTTAATGCCTCTTATCTCTTTGAAATCATGATCTTAATGGAAGTATTATTTAATCTTACTCAATACAAATTTTCTTTTAGTAAAATTCATTTTCGTCAAGCAAGAAAATGAGTTCAACAAATGAAATGTTTTTCATCAAATAAAATTGCAGTGATTCGCGAAAATACTTGTTTGCACTAATGTTTTAAATATATAAATCTTTTTATTTAATCATTTTTTCTTATCAGTTCTTCAAAATAAGGGTTAAGTCATAAAAGTTATATCACTTATATATAACATGAATGTAACCAATGCAATATTGCATGAACGGAACACTGTTATATTATTAAGGGGTCACGTACAGTTAGAATTTTCAAAAAATCGATTTTGTTTACATTTTCTAAAAGTAGCACATTTGAAAAGTATTCTGTGAAAATTGTAGACGAATCCGACTGTTGGGTATGGAGATATGTAACTTTGAACGGAAATTTTTCTTCTGCATGTAAATCGTACTGAAAACTTTGAATGCGTTTTTCTCGAAACTATGTTTTCGAACACGGTGATCACTGTACCTCGGAAACGGCTTTACCGATCGACTTGAAATTTTGCTCACTTTTTCTAGACATAATTGTCCTCCGGACGAACGAAGGATTTTTCTATGCGATTATTTTTTTTTTTTTATAGCTGAAAACGTGAGCAAAATTTGGGTCGAAAACACAACTTTGACTTCCAACATCCACCATTTTGTGAAAAATCATAAAATTTTCAAATCCTTCGATCAACCGGAGCATTATGTCATTAACTAATGATCCCTACTTTTATTTTGATTTCGGACGATCCGGTGACGAGCTGCACTGATCACCGCGGAGGACCTTTTTTTTTGGGACCCCTACGTTACGTGCGGTTATGGAAAAATTTCTGCATATTTTGCAATGAAAAAATTGTATTATTTACTTAAAATATATGTCTTTTGTATGGAAAAAGATTTACGATTAATTATTTAAATGTGTCCCCAAAAAAAATTCGCAAAAAACCCCTTTTTTCGAAGTCCTAACTGTACGTGACCCCTTAATATATAACATGGTCACTTCCACGTAATATAACATAAATCTAGCAATGTTATATAACTTACATATAACTAGGATATAATAAATGAAATGTTGCATGGAGTCAACATCGTTATATTTCTGATATATAACATAGCTGTAACCGAGTTATATAACATAAGAGTAACAATATAATATAAATAATATATAGCATACATGTAACAAATGCAATAAAACTAGTTACTCTCATGTTATATAACTGTTATATTACATAGAAGTAACCAATGTAATATAACTTGTAACTTCCATGTTATATAACTATTATAAACTGTGTTCACTGGGATTTGTCAATGTAGTCAATTTGGGTCGTCGTTAAATGCCACTGTTAATTTTTTTAACCCAAAACAGTTTTTGCGGGTGATAACCCGTCAAAAAGATTATTAGTATTTATATTTTCGATCATAAAAAACAACCGGGACAAATTACCAAACCGGCTGGGATGTATGATAAGCCTAGTCATAGGCATAAATGAACGCACGCGAGTACAGCGTTAGGGGTACCGTAACCTATAAATCATTCGAAAAAAATAGTGTTGATATAATTTCTTTATATAAAGGATCAAATATGGATAAAGGTGTAACATGGAAAGGACGTTTTATGAAAAAAAAACATTACGAACATATGTTACGGCGTCGCGGAACTGGAAAGAATAATAAAGGGCGTAAGGTAATAGAGGGATTTAAAGCAATGACATCTAATGAAGGTAATAAACCTGGTGCAGGTCAATAACTGAAGATACCAAAAATATAAAGAATTGTCATATTACTCTTTAACAATTATACTTTTACACAAACAATTATGTATAAATACAAAGGCAAATTAATCATGTAATAAATTTATCATTATTGCAAAACATTTTATTGTTCTCCATTCTATGCAAACTAGATTAGCTGGGTATCAATAATGCGCGCGCTCATAATCAGTGTCACCGACGTTATAACCATACGTATTTTGAGAACGTTTTTATACTTTTGTATAAATAAATGGACGGTAAGGAAATGTTTATTTTTAACTTTGTGCATATTCTGAATTTATGTGTCATTCTGAACTTACTGTATTTTAGGTGTAAACGTACGCATCCACAAGATGCTATGTTACATTCGGAATTTGCTATGATAAATTTGTCGGATAGTACGTGGACGAACATTCCGAAAACATTCTTGGACACTTATTTTATTACAAAGAATATTATCCATGAATTTCATAGTTGTGTTTCATTGCTATTTTGACGATGGAACCTTCTTAAGATGAAAAGTTTGTATTTAACCATCGCATAGCCGTGGAGTAAGTCGCTGAGCAGTATTTCCGCCCGATGGGTTGTGTCATGCCGGAGGACTTGCGTATCGCCTTGTGCAGCTGTCTCTCTCGCATGCAACCTAAACACAGCCGGTAATACTTGCTTTTAATATCGCGGATGGGAATAATTACTTGGGACAATGTATGCAAAGCCGGTGTAGACTAAACATTACGTATTATGAAGTATACGATCGATTTCAGAATTATTTCCGATTAGTAGTAATTAGGAATGCGTAGGTATTAGAATATTTGCTTGAATTCCTGTTGGGAAAACGTTGTAATCCCCCCCCCGCAAAGATATCGATGTCCAAGGACAAAAGGACCCTTTTCCAGTAAAAGTCGGATATCTCAGCCAAAAATTGCCGTAATGAGATAAATAAAAAATAAAATTGAAGCTGAAAAAGCATGCTATCTGGTCCATGATTTTGTTCAACAAACCGTAACCGTAGTTCATTAAAATTGTTGGTTGGTGGTTCTCAAAACTATAATCTTGGAGCTTCAAAATACGTTTTTTTTATCTTAATACGACCATTTTCCACTGAAATACAGTCTTTCAAACATGACTAACAAAATTCAATTTTGAGTATAATGATTTAGCTACCTACTGTATGTCGTACTATTTCCCTCCAATTTCTTCAATATGCCTCAATATTCAATATTCTTCAATATGCAATTCTCTATTACCGGTGTATCGAAAATTGTTTTGTTAGCTCTCTTGGTTTTCCCGTTATTATACGTTTTCTTTTAGTTCCACGTTGTACACGATTTCATCTTCAGAGCATTACTTATTGTCATCGTATTTTTACGAATTTGCCATACAGCGTGCTGGAGTTTAATAAACCTATCGATGAATTGATCAATTTTTGAATGTTACTTATGGTGACGGCCGCAAAGAGAGCGTCTGTTGAAAACGCGAGGCTTCCAGTTAACGGAGATTTTTTTGTCGCCCAGATACACAACAAGTCTTGCGTTACCCTCGATCTAATTTATAACGATGCTCAACAAAAATCCCGAAGAGAGCTAATTGGAACTATATTGACGCACTCGACGCACAAAGAAGACGAGAACCGAGTGGCATCTGCTGTGCACCTCGCGCGAAGATTGTCGGCGCGATTTCGAAGTGGCCATGATAAATCCAGTCTCGGTATTAACGATTGCAAAACGTCTCGTGATCTCGTTTATAGTCCCGGTATCGATCAAGTTCGGTTGGTAACAAAATATCAAATCCATATCTGAAAAATTAAATAATGCGATTATAAACGAGATTTTCTCAAAACTAAATTTTTTTTAAAGTATAGCACGCACAAAAATAAACTTACACAGCTTTCAAAGCGTGTAAAGAAAATTACACATCTATCCAATGAGACAGCGTGGATCCTTTTCTTTCCAGATCATAAAATCCACACGTTAATTTACTAGCAACTTATAATTGGTCTCCAACCAAAATATGACGTTTGGACTTTTTGTTATTATTAAATAAAATTTAGTACAAACCTTTTTCACTCGATAACTAACATATTGTCGGATGATATTCAACGCTATTCATACCGTGGTTAACAACAGGATATGTTTGAAAATTGATGTTTCTTTATCCCATTCAGGAAAAATTCAGGAGGCTCATTTCAACATGTACATGCAGAATTGATCTCAAAACAATAATTTCTTTAAAAAAACTCCGTTTTCCGGAGATATAGAACTTTAGCTTATAAACAAATAGAAATAACGCCTTAAATTATAAAGCTAATTGATATATTCTACCAGAATCTGATGCGTCTATACAAGATACGCAATTAAAAAAAATAAAAGTCTCAATATCTTCATTACAAGCCGAGATATCAATATTTATATGTTTCTTCGATTTATTCATATTATAATTAACATATTTGCGAAATTAAAGTTCGAAAGACTTCTCAACATTTGTGGGCCTAAGATTCAGTATGATACGAATCCTTTAAAGTGTCGTGTCGTTGCGAGTAATGATTTAATTCGATAACCCGCACGCGGGTCAGCGAGTGGTGCCGGCCGTGGGGCCGGGCACCGTGGTGGAGATACCACTTCTTACCCCGCGGCTCACCTCAAGCGGCATAGTTAAACAATTTAAATAACTCCCTTATAAATTCTCATAGAGTTTATTTTTTTTAATTCTGCGTATTTTTTGCTCCCGAAGTCGAAAATGCCCTTAGAAATCAACTTTTACTGGTCGTTGCCCCAATAACTATTGTTTTATCTGAATTTAAATATAGTGTGCCTGTAAATAATTTTGCAATGAATGGGCAAGGGTATGATAAATAAATTGTATTTTGTCAGGAATTTTAATTCTTACAATTATTATATTAGGTATATACATTTTTCCTAAAATTCGAGTAATAATTACTTTTTTTTTAAATTTTGTTCTCGTCAGGCTCATAGTCTTTACAATCTTTTTTTTTAGTTTTTTCGTTACAATATACATACAGTATCTTATATATTACGTGTAACTTGTATTATTTTTTGAAAACTATTAACAGCTCCTATTCAACTCTTCGCCTGCGCTAAACTGCAAATTGGGCCCACTTAAGGGCATCTATATTGACCATTCGTTTTGGCACCTAGACCTCATTAATTATAAATCTCGGCAATTTTGTTTTACTTGCACTATCTGCGCTTTTTCCCCAATATATCAACATATGTTTAGAATAATGTAATTTATGTACCTCCAAATACAAAAACTAAACTAATATATTATAGTCCTCACCACTATTTGCATCATTCGGATCTTCGGTTAACGGAAACGTGATATCAGTTGCATTGTCAACTTCGCCGGAAAATCTTTAAAATTCTTCGTCGATTTCATCATCATTTAAAATGATTTTGAGTTCAAGAATATTTGTACAACTCAACCCATTACATTTCTTACAGAGTATCGTGCATTTTAACCCTAGCTTTCGATGCGTATAAGAAAATGTGCAACTACTTTTATCGTAAAAATAAGCAATAATTTCTAATAAATTTGGCGGAATTGGATCCGTTATTGGGTTATTGATAGTATTAGGATAACTATCCGGAAAAATTGATTTTTAAGGGCATTTTCGACCTCACAAAAAAATAAATGCGCAGAATGAAGAAAAACAACTCTTTACGACAATTTATAAGGGAGTTATTGAAATTGTTAACTATGCCGCTTGAGGAGAGCCGCGAGGCGAGAAGTGGTACCCCAACCACGCCGCCCGACCGCGCGACCGACGCGCGACGCTACTCGCTAACCCGCGCGCGGGCGATCGAAATAAATCATTGCGCGAAATGATACGAACGCTCTAAAGGGTTCGTATCATATTGAATCTGCTGGCTCACAATGTTGAGAAGGCTCTCAAACTTGAATTTTGCAACAAAAAAAAATCATTAGAATAATAATAAATCGAGGAAACATATAAATATCGCGATATCTTGCCTTGTAATAAAGACATTAAAACATCTATTTTTAAAAATTACGTGCCTTGCACAGACGCATTAGATTCTGCAAGAATATTTCAAATAGCTTTATAATTTAAGGCGTTATTTCTATTTGTTTATAATCTAAAGTTTTACATCCTCGAAAACGGAGCTTTTTTTACGAAATTATTTTTTTTGAGATTAATCCTGAATGTACATGTTGAAACCAACCTACTCAATTTTGTCTATCCTGTGAGCCTTCTGTGGAGGCTGGAACCGCAAAACGCCCGATTTTCGCAGATCAAAGATTGTTGCTAAACTATTGTAACACGGAGTAGCGTACTCGCTCGCCCCACTCCCGCGGTACGGCGGAGACCCGATAATATACCCAACGCCACATAGAGGGACGCTCTCGCGCAGCCGCTCTCTCACACACGACATACGCGGCGTAGTTCACCCGGCGCCACACAGGTGGACGCTTTCGCGTAGCGGCTCTCTCTGAAGCGACATACGCGAAGAAAGCATGTGAGACGGCGGAGAAAGTGGCACAAATCATCGAAAATTATTTCGTTGAATTTCACTTGATCTACAAGGAATCAACTCAGGTTGGGACTCGAAAGAGGTGACTCGACGGGAGGAATTGCAGAAAGAGAGCGAATAAATATTTGGATAGTGTCGATAGTCCAATCGAAATAGACATGAGCTCTATTCAAAGACACAAGAGCACGGCCAATTTTTTTGTAGATTATTTGGACCTCCAGAAATATGCCCTGAAATTTGCGGTTCAATCCGATATGTGTTTAGCCACCAGAGATTGTTGAACAAAAAAATGATTTATTAGAGTTTATTTTGTTTGGAATCGGTTTTATCGAAAAATGCTTCCCGCAAAAGTTGTGTGCCGCGTGACATTGTTAGTTTAGCGGTAAATTGCAATTGAACAACGATTTTTTTGTTTTGCTTTGAGCATCTGCCATTTATCATTTATCGACATACCGTTCCAACACTCATATATCATCTAGGAAAAACTATCCCCAAGAGATACACGCAAAATGTATCGATCTATGTTATATAGCTTAGCAACAATCTCCGATCTGCGCAAATCCGACGTAAGAGATTCCAGCCTACACAGAAGGCTGACACGATAGAACAAGATTCAGGAGGTTCGTTTCAACATGTACATTCAGGATTTGACGCAAAAAAACAATTTCGTAAAAATAACTCCATTTTTCAAGGACATACAATTTTAGCTTATGAAGAAATAGAAATACCGCCTTAAATTATGAAGCTGATATTCTTTCAGATTATTATGCGCTTGTGCAATATACATAGTATAAAAAAAGTCTCAATATCTTAATTACAAACCGAAATATCGATATCTCTTGGGGATAGTTTTTCCTAGATGATATATGAGTTTTGGAATGGTATGTTGATAAATGATAAACTCAATTCCAATTTACGGCTAAACTAACAATGTTCCGTGATTTTTGCATAGAACTTATTTTGTAGAGAGCATTATAGCGCACAACTTTTGTAGAGAGTATTTTTCGATAAAACCTATCCTAAAATAAAAACTGAAAGAAAACAGTTTGTTTTTAAATAATCTTTAGTGGTTAAAAAACATATAGGATTTTCACTAAAATTTCAGGGTATGTTCCTGGAGGTTAAAATAACCTACACAAAAATTGGCGCTGCTCTTGCATCTTTGAATAGAAGTCGGTCATATTTTTGTATGTTCCGACTGGACTAGTAGGGAACTGTCAGATCAGCATGCATGATATAATGGCTAGGATAAAATTTCACTGGGGCGAATGCATGGCAAAGGAATGTCGGAGAAATAAGAGCAAGCTGGAGTAACAGTACCTACGTTATTGTCTCTCTCGTCAGTTTTGCACATTGCATTATTGTCTCATGGCAAGAATTTTTATCATAGTATATTGTATTATGGAAGTTAGCAATATTGTTGATAATTTATCCTGCACAAGTCGAGGTAGTTTTTCTTTGGGATGGAAATCGAGCTAGTAAATCTATTTTTATTATGACCATACCCATTTACCTTCAAGAAAATTCATTTGCTTGCGTAATTTTGTTTGCAATGACATAGTATCGAGATGTTCTTACCGGTATGAATCCATTGTCTTCCATCGAATTAAGTAATTGCTTCAGAGTCAGATACCCTGTGGTGTGAGGGTCGGTGTCTTCGCGGTCGTTGACTATTGATAGTTAATTAATTAAACGGTTTGCGATATGCGACATCTTATTAAAGTAAAGTAAAAGTGAAAGTTTATTTTAATAAGATGTCTGCATATTGGTATTGTAAGGGATAGTTTATACAATATTTGTCGGCAGTATGGAGGGAACGATAGAGGCACGCCCGAAGAAATTTGCTCGTGATGATTCTTATTCTTAGCTTCTCCATTCTAAATATTCCCGCTGGTTAGCGCAATGAATTATTTTGCCTTCGTTAGTGAAAGGTTCAGGTACAGTATAAAATGTTGATGGTAGAAATGGTATCATTTTGGATGGCACACCGCTATGGTGGTATCGTGCTACTGCAATATCACCCGTGGTTTGGGGCAGAGGTCTCCGGGTACAAAAGTGAAACCATACGGCCGTTCCCGCCATAGTTCAGAGCTTGATTTGGGATCATTTTCCATATTCGGTATACAATCTTTGGTCTGCAAAAACTTTTAGTAGTTCAAGAAAAATAAAAAATTCACAAAATGTCCTACAAACTGGTTATTATCTCGATGGTACCATTTTGAAAAAGTCCATGTTTTAACTTAAATGATGCTGAAAACACGGTTTTCTCTATAGCATGTTTCTCGTCCGACATTTTTCAAAATCCCATAAACGCGAAGGAGTTACATTAAGCCGGGATGAAAACGCATGGTTGGCACCGATGGGCGAGGGAGGCAAGAGTAAGTAATTCTAACACTTATTGTTAGACCTGCAGCTGAACGTTATCGTTCGTCGAATAATTATGTCCTCGTTCTTTTTTAAGTGAAACTTCTTTAGCATCGGGGTGATTTGAAACTCGATGAAACGAAAAATCGACACTAACATGAGACAAACATATATGTCTATACTATTTAGCCTGCGAGAGAATGAGATAGAATACAGATATGCAGTGTTGTCTATTATCTTCGTATCCTCTTTTTGCGGTGCTTCGTAGCCTCCCCACTTTTGTCTACCAAGCATTGTACACATGTGTGCTTGTGTGTGCCTGCGAATTGCCGATCCGACCGAGATAAACGGCGTCGTATAGTAAGTATAGTATCTATATTGCACTGCCTAATACCAACTAATTCAGACGACTACGTCTGAATTCAGTTGAGTGTGACGTCATTCCAATATTATATACGCCCATGTGGGCGGAGTCACGAGAACGTGAACACTCTGCAGTTTCCAAATTCACTGCTCTGATCGTGAGAGTCGAACGATCAAATCCCCCTGGAATCTTTTTTTTATTACATTTTTTAAAAATATTTTCTTTGTGCATATAGGGATATATTATATTCGATAAAGGTTAACAAGAAATGTTTTTTTTAATACCAGGTGTTTTAATCTAGTTATTTGTGCCCACTCTTAGCTAATTTTAGTTCACGCCTTGCAATAAATTTATAATATTGTCTTACAACGAGAGCAATTAAAAAAAAGTGCGAGAGCTAAAATTACGCAATGAAAACCACGCGAAGGTGGTGGGCGTCTTCTATCTGGAGGGGAAGGATGTAATGAAAAGCGGGAGGGTTGGGAATAGGAATATAGAAAAATTAAGAAAGTAGATTTAAATGCTTGAGAAGCATGCAACATTAAGGGCAAATGTTCCTTTAAGTAACCATGTATGAATTAGTACCTGCATGCACCCGTTGTTTTATATTACCTGTAGCGTATACATTTGACAAGCATTAGTAATTTAAATCGTGGAAAGTTTATATCAAGTTATATGAAAATTGTTTGTATATAATCCATTCCGACAAAGCATGGTTAATTATTGGAAAATTATCCTCTCCAATATCTAGTTAAATCTAATGAAAATGCATATTTTAGCGTGTGCGCGCATGCATATACGTCATATACAAAGTCAGGGACCCCGAGGCACGTCACTTCCACAGTATTTTAAGCCTCCAAACCCTGTCTGTTATGGGTGAATGCATGCGCGCTTCTTCTTAAAAGTGCACCACTGATTGATGAGTAATTTTTTTTAAATTTCGATTCGGTTGGGTCGCGGTACCCTTTAGACCGTGCCTACGACTCATCGTATCGCGCATATCTCGCGATTTCCATTTGACATAAATAAAGAAATGCACGCGAACGAAATTTTAAAAAATGTAGGTACTCCCGGTGGAGTGCACAATCTCCGGTAACAGACCAAAAGTCGAAGTGTTTTTGAAATACAGCATTGCTGATAGAGATTTCGAGGTGCTTCGAAACGTTCTTGATGTGGCAAACACGATGAAATTATGAATTGAAACTTTGATATACTGTTAAGATTACGTCAAGAAATTGATCACATGGAGCTTGCAAAGAGCCAAGCTCATCATTTGCGTGATTTTTATATGATTTCCAAAAAATGAGGAGATAATTTGTTTGTTCGAAATATTGATGACCCCTCGTAAGCGTATCATTGCAACATTGGCAGTTGAATTTAATTGAGCATTCATAGATGCGGTACCCTGCAACGTACTTTATCGAACATTCTTCGAGGGAATTTATTGTTTCGAATTTACTGTCGATATTACGACGTTCCCCCGTCTCATATGATTTTCTAGTTACATCGACTTCTGTTCTGTTTTGGCTAACATCATTATCTCGAGTAACGTCGGTCGTTTCTCGGATTTGAGCAATTTCGAACTGATTCTCCATCTCGATAGCGAGTAATGCGATCAAATCATCGGGTTCGCCGTTCGTTGCTGCCGACGGTTTCATCAGACGTGCCGTCATCGCGTACTGAAGATTTCGACAAAGCACATTGCTGATGAGTTATCATTATGGCCGGCGCGATTCCGGATAACAATGAAAAGATTTTCTATTAGATTTTGATTTAATCTGGAAGAGATTAAATCAAGATCCCCGCTGTTCCCCATATCGTCCCACAAGCCGAGCACGCTCCTAATGGTCAATCGGAAACCCTCGAAACGCGGTGGGTTCTTTCCGACTGTAACGGTCCATTTTTCGAGCCACTTGAGGGACATATGGAGGAAATCTTCAACCTGAGGTTGCCCACTCGATAAAGCGCGTCTCAATGGATTCGGATCTGTGCAACAGTAGCTCTTCAAACAATTGAACAGATCATTTAATTTTTTAACGAAATCCCCGGTCGCAACGCAATCCGGATGTTGCAGTTCGCCCGTGAATTTACCAACGTTTATGGCGGCCGAAACCGAACGGCTGAAAACTTGTGTCGCGAAGCTCACTCTCATTTTTTCAAATGCGTTCGGTTCTACGTGCATGTCTGTAAGTTTTGGCGCGGGTTTGTACATTCGGTGCCGTTCAATATTGCGGAGTTCGCGAATAACTTGCCACGAAACGCGATCATTAGCAATTTTAAAATCTCTGACGAGCAAATTATTACGGGCGCTTTTTATCTGATGCGGTACGTCGTAACCGAAAAAGATTTTGTGCCCGGCACATTCTAGGTACGGCTTCGATTCGCTGACCCCCATGGATGCTATAGCTGCACGATTGTTCGATCCTTGATCGTACACCATATAGCGAACATTAAAACCGATTGAAAAGAGTGAATTTAAAATCGTGTCTACAAGGGATTTTAAAATAGCGTTGCGTACGTTTCTATGTGAGACGACGTACGAGAGCGGCTGCTTCCACGAGAATTTAATTCCGCAAATCATACAAACGAACGCGCAATTCGCGATATTGTTAGTTCGGCCGAGTTCGCCGAAGTCTCCAAAACCTTTAACCAAATCATCTTTCGAATTATATTCTACAAGCCGCTTGATAGACATTTCGTCCCACATTAAAACACACTCTGCCTCGAGTCCCGTCATTGCTTTAGCTTTCGTAGCTAATTTTGCAAAACTGACGGGACTGATTCCGGGCGTCAGGTGAAGGTTGCTCACCCACGTGCGAATCACCTGAACACACGGCAAAACAAGATTATAATTATCTTTTCAATGAGAATACGCATTTGGCGATTTTTAATATAAAGATAAAGCAAATTGCTTTTCCTCTTCTGTCCATGGCAGTTTTTTAATATGATTTATTTGCATTTTAGAGAAATTTAATTGGCTTTCGGTCAGGGAATCCGATGCCTTAGCAAACGCGAAGGCCTGACTTGTTTTTTTTTAATACTGCCTGTAAACGCCGAATCTTTTGATTTTTAAATGTTATTGTTTTTCGCAAAACGACCACCAATCGTCGCAGTTTTAATTCTATCGGGGGAGCAACATTTGCCTTTCAATTTTGAATATTTACCCCGTTTTGCGTTCGGCGGTCGGCGGACAGGATTCGCGATCGCGATATTCTCCGGTGCAATTTCGCGAGTCTCGAGAGTGTTATTTTGATTAATTAACTACCGCGAAACCTGCATCAATACGTAGTACACCACACTTCATACGGGTTCTACCTTTCACACCAAACGATATTTTATCATTATCAGAAAAATGCGTGCTACAAATCCTGACATCGTTTATTTGTTTCGGTGTCAGCAGTACTAGTGAAGGGTTTCCAGATCGAGTGATCCATAGTAGACGACGGTTATAGGGATAAAGAAAAAATAATTCCTGAATAAAATGAGGGCCACACCAAAATGCAAAAAAGCGAGTTTTTATCCGATGCAAAGTAATACGTATAACCATGTTCACGGGTACCGCATACAATGTTGCGCGATACACATAAAGCCGACTTAGGTACGTGTTTTCCTCCCGTGGAAAACGATGAAAAGTTATGTGTGGATATTTCCGTTTAGTCGCTGAACATCCATTGTAGGAACACACATTTGTTAGCGGCATTCTAACTTACTTTACAGCTTAAAAACACGCCGAGGATAAACAAAACAATCACACACTGTTGTATACCGGCACAGACTGGGGTTTTAAAGCACGGAGAAAAAGAGAGACAGAACGAATACATCAAGCGCCTCTCGTCACTGGGGTGCCCAAGCTCGAGTATCCCTGCGTAGCTTGCAAGGTTGTGTGGCTTCTATAGATATGGATCTGTATATCTGATACATGATTGCCGGGACGCCGGTGAATGGTGTGCCGACTCGAGTCTTCTTTTCGCCACTTTATTAAACCTATCTCCGTCAAGTCATTTACGGGCTGACTATGCAGATCTCGGTATTAAAAATCAGTGCATCTTATGATCCAATTTATCTTTGTATATCGTTTTTGATATTTTTTATGAAACAATATACACTGCTCAACAAATTGAACAATTTTTTCCCCTGAATAACATTGGCAATATTTGACATCACGTAACTTTGGTTGTATTCGTCGTATGAGGATGAAAAAAAGTAATTTGAAGATTGACCAATCTCTTCTTTATCATCCTTCGAGGGATTTTTTATCATTAAGATCCTACATAGTTATATGCCAAAAAGTAATAGAAAACACCTTTTTACAAACATTTTTCTATCGAAATTCTTTGATTGAATTAAAGATTATAGAGACATCACTACAAAATTTGTTTTTCATAGTTGCAATACGATTTTTTCACTGAGTTATGCTTACTCGAAACAAAAGTTGTGCTTTTGTACTTCAGAGTTCAATGTATTTTGAACAAATAGGCTTACAAGAATAAAAACAAAAGAAAATGCAACTAAAATACTAAGCTTTTGAATGGTTTTGTTAGAACAGTGGACAGATTTTGTTTTCCATTTTTCATACACTTGATGTAATCTTTTTTTCGTCGAGATATCAATGGTCATGCTCTTGCTTCGTCAACATTAAGGGTTATCTAAAGCGTATCACGGGTTGCACCTTGAGAGGATTTACCGGTCTATTTGACGCATATATTGTCTGTCGGTTGCTTTACGGCTCCATGGCACTGTAACAATGGAACAAAAATTTTGTCTCCTGTTCCAACAAAACCAGTCAAAACCTTAGTATTCCAGCTTCATTTTCGAGTTTTGTAAATTTCTGGAAGACCATTTCTTCAGGAGATATGAAGCTTTAAAGCAAAAAGTACAACTGTTGATTTAAATAGTCATAACTCAATGACAACATTTTTTATTGCAAATATAAAAAATCACTTTTATATCCAAATCTCTAAACTTTTTACTGAAATAAAAAAATTCGCGTTAAACAATTTTTATGAAAAGTATTAGCCAAATCTAAACGAAGAAAGTTTAAGCTATTTTCTTTCCCATTATTTGTTTACGTGTACCTATGTAGAATCTCATTAAAAAACAAATCTCGAAAGATGTTGAAGAAAAGACTCCAAGCTTCAAATTGTTCTTTTTCGTTTCCGTGCAATAACCACGATCAAACTTACGTAACTACTATCACATATTGACAATTTTACTGAGGGAACAAAGAATTTCTTTAATTTTTTGAACCGTATAGGTATATATTTTTTTTACTTATTAATTCATAATTCATATAGTAAATATCACATTTTTTACAATTCCCTGAAACTATAGGTGGAAAAATAAATGAGCATTTCCCTATTTAAAGTATGATCTACCGAGATTAGATTGATATTGCGTACTTGGTTTTCAACAATATTTTTTTCCGTTTGATGTCGTTCATTATTTACTACATTGCATTCTACACTTGCAAAAATTAATAGCATATTAGGAAAAAAAGGAGGTAAGCCAGTTTGTCATGTCGCCGGGGTGACTAAGGTGCCAACTCGAGGATACTTGTTTCGTTTTATAATAATTATCTAACAGATTTCATTATAACACGTTGGGTGAGGTCGTATAGCTCTTTGTTTGAAGTCGAATATGCGAATATGCAGGCGATTAAAAAGTACCTGCATTAGGTATCTGTTGAGGTGTTCAAACTAACAGTTACCTTATGTCTCTAGGCATAATGAAGTATAACTTCGAAATAAGTTAAGTTAAAATCTGTCAATACTTTCATACGTAGTTAGTTACAACCGAGTTTGGCTCTCTGACAATGGGTGTGTACATCTGCAATATGTTAATTCTGGGAGTTGAATAATACAGTAATACTGAACACTGATAAGTATTACATCGCAAATAGAAATTAACTATTTGGGCAACGTGATGCAATAGGCAAGCTCTTTGTCGAGTTAAATTGAAATTACTTTTTACTCAAGAATGAAGACCACGGCTTAGAATATGCAAGGAAGAATTAAAAACAATAAAAAACAGTACCAAAAAAAAGTAAATATTTCGTATGTACAAAAAAGACTTCTTCATCAAATTCCATCCTTTGCTGCAAATACCACTTTTAAACTATTAGAGAGCCACGGCTGACACGGAGACATAGTATAGATTGACGATAGATAACAATCTACGGCTTAAGGTATTAGTTATTTTTTATATGACCCGGATTGAAATATTTTGGCAGTTAAGATTTTTAATTGATCGACCTTCTTTTCTGAAACCCTATGGATTGCAAATTATATGAGAAATATATTATGCGACAAAGGTTATAATTGGTAATTGGTGGCATCATTACAGATACGTTTTGCGGCTTAAAGTTAGGATATGCATAGATGCACAGATTGTTTCTAGAAAACGAATTATGTATTGCGAGTTTGACTTTCCGTATTTTCCTACTTAGGAGTCATCGTGTACACCTGGGCACCAGCTGGAAGGGATAACTTTCTGACAGGCGCTTCGAGAGATCGTTGCATAGGAAATGATAGGCATTTCTAAATATTCATAGCCTTGAGAATGAGGGTGTTTCCAACAAATCGCTGAAAATGTTAAATTATGTAAACGAAATGTTTCGATTATAGTAATGTTGCCATCTGTCGTACACTGTTTTGTTTCAACATTGCCATCGCAGCCATATTTACTGTTGCCATTATAATAATTCTACCAATAAATATTCAATAGGTACTGTCCTTGCATTAAAAGTAAATAATCCTAAAGTTGGGCACATCGAATCATGAATGAACCGATCAATCACAGAAAGAGATCGAAATCCTCGGATGTTTTTTCATCGTGATCGCTTCCGCTTCCGCAAAATGCATCGATTTATTAATGCGACGTGCTATCCTTGGGACATGCTGCATGCCGATTCGTAATGTTCTGACTTGTGCTATGTAGTCGATCGTATTAGATTTATAATTGACGAAAATATTGTTCATTTAACAAGTGATCGAAATATAAATACATACTGGGAGAGAAAGTTATGTGAGGAACGAGCCGGCGCGTATTTTGTCTTGCACGCGATGACATAATGTGTATATTATAAGTTGCAAGAGAAGCGTCGTGGAAACTGAGGACGAGAGCAGGAGCATGAAAGTAATCGAGATGATGCGCCTGCGGCGGAGTGAAAAAAGACGACGTAAATAAAAGAACAAAAAACCGAGCAGTGGACGGTTGTGATTAGGTTTGGGGTGCGTTCGCTTTATTTTGCTACTACGCGTGGGGTTGTAATATGCTTGAAAGGGGAAGGTGAGCAGGGTCGCTGTTATAAATATCGACTATGATTCCGTATTCTCTCGAAACCTCTCGAATTTATTAGCTGTTGAAAGATTGAAATGAAAATTGTTGTTTAGTGGTTGATGCATCGTGGAGAATCGATAGTTACAATGGACAAGTTGTCATGGTAAGCGGGCCTTGGACCGCGCCACCTGATATAGATCCGAGGATGAACAGCAGCCTCCAAGTACCGGAGTTGAGGCTCCCGGCTGGTCAAGGCGGAAGTGCCATTACCCGTGTTGTTGTACGAGGAACGGCGCCATTACTTCTTGTACCACCGAACAACACACCGAGAAGACGCCATTCGTGGATTTGTAGGTGAGTATCGTATGAATCGCAGATTATATTTTAAGATGGAAGCTGACAAAATATTGTATTGCTACTCCCATACCCGATATAAAAGCCGAAAGAATCGCAGACGCTTTGGCACAAAATGTCATTAATCATTTTGGAACCCCGCGAATAATTTTGAACGATCAAGGTAGATCCTTCGTAGAATTCATTTTCCATCATCTGGCAAAATTATTAAAAATAAAACATGTTACAACTTCTGGATACCGCCCTAAAACAAATGGATCTTTAGAACGAAGCCATATCGTATTGACAGAATTTGTTAAACACTACATCGATAAATACGAGGGTTGGGATAAACTCATCCCTTTCGCTATGTTTTCCTATAATACTTCCGTGCACGAATCCACAAACTTTACACCGTTTGAATTAGTGTTTGGTAGATCCGCGCGCATATCCAGTTCCTTTCCAACCGGAGAACAAACCTGAGACATACGGACAATATGTGACTCAACATCCCGACTAGATGAAATGCAAAACCTCGCCACGAACGCTACAACCAAATCCAAATACCGTTCCGAACAATATTACGACAAACGCATCCATCCCCCAAACTTAAAACCTGGTGATATGGCATACGCAATGAAGGAGCCGCGAAAAGACAAATTCGACACTCATTACTTGGGCCATACATTGTTACCGAGATAATCGATAATCATAATGCATTTTTAGAAACAGAAAATGGAAAACGTATCTTAAAGCATCTGGATAAATTGAAGCCATACAAGGGTTGAAGAATGTTTGAATTCGACGAAAAGATATATTTATCGAATCCAGGAACATGATATTTAAGGGTTGCTTGCTTATCGGAATGATACTTAAGAGATATTTACTTGCACGACTAACAAACCATAATAATACTCCCGCATGCAAATTTTACTTAATTTTTATTTTTCGATTTATTTGCGCAATTCTAACAAAAGGCTTTACTTGAAATAACCTTCCTAGTACAAATTTTTCATGGAGAATGGGAACTATTCAACGTAACACAATCCATAATCGAATGGAGGACCAGTGTCCCTGACAAAAACCTGCTACGGAAAAGTACGTTTCAAGTGTGTGCCAAGTCTGTTTCCAGTACATTTTATTGGGGGAACACACTTGAAACGTACTTTGCACGGTACGCAAACGTATGTTACACGGTTGAAACGTTCTTTTTCGCACGCCATCGAAATGGACTTTAGCGGCAGAATAGTGCGATTGAACCGCGTTTTGCGTTACACGGTTGAAACGTACTTTTTCGAGTGCCGTTGACCCGGACATAAGCTGCAGAATATTGCGTTTCAATCGCGTTTCGTTACACGGTTGAAGTGTACTTTTTCGCGTGCCGCCGACACGAAGTTCTCTCATGCGGTAAAGCGTGTAACAAAACGTGGTTGAAACGCGGTTGATTTTGTCAGGGGTAGAGTTTATTGCAGATTCTTACTTATCATAGCAGTATCATAGCAGACGCAATATACTTCGCAAACTTCGGGCACCTGCATCCTGAATTAATAAATCCTCAAACCCTGGAACAAGTCGTAAGCAGCTTCCAGCAAGCACATCATCAGTACGTATATCTTTCCCGTGTCACTCGAAGACCTCCATGATGGATCGCTAAACCAAATATCGCGATTGGCAGCCTCGGACCACGACGGAAAGATTATCATCGTCATGCACATCTCACTCCTTGAAAGAACAGCTGTACAAACTCCACCCTTTTCCTACCTCACAAACTATCGAAACCAATGACAGAAGCTCCGCTTACATTCATTTGAGAATGTCATACATTATGATCTCGAAAGAATAAAATCAGTATATATTAATCGCCGAGAGCAATCTTCCAAGATGCCAACCATTCAACGGACACCAGATTTGCGTACCAACGCACCCCATCTACAATGCAGATGCCTACCAAACATGCGAGTCATCGTTACTCATCCGGAACGATACAAAATCTTATGAAGGTTGCGACGTAACGATTAGTCAAAATCGAACACCATTTTGGAAACAATTGGAAGCTTCCAGAGGATGGCTGTTTTCATTGCCAAAGTCAAAGATTGTCTGCGAAGATAATAGCAAAATGACGCTAACACTGGGAGAGACAGGCATTTTTCAACTCAGGCCTGCGTCGTAAAAATGGACTACGCAATATTAATGGGAGTCCAAAGTATTGAAGAAACCATCGAGGAAAAGTACGAACCATCCGCAGAACTAAACATAAACAATCTCCTACAAATCATCGCCTCCCATGAAGCACTCCAACCTTCGGAAACATCTCAATACCGTACTACTCCAATGGTAGTCGCTAAAGGTGAACTTAGTAACCCACTGTACGACGCCAGCCTAAGAGAAATCCAAGCTGAACTTACGGAACTCTCCACTCACAAACGCGAAAAGAGACACCACGATGAAATCACCATGATTACATTTTGGGGCCTAGTCGGAGTTTCATCGGCGATGGGGATTTATACGTGGTGGAGCTTGGTAACACTCATCGTAAACCTTATGAAAAACGTCATAAACACGCTGAAGAATCAGAAGATCTACACACCAACACTTACCAACGTAACGAAGGAGTGATCTACGCAGTACCGGGACTTCGAAACAGCGCCCCACGAAGCCTCTTCGAAAGGACGAGACTTCATAATGACATCCTCAGACACCATGAAGGAAGCATCTACTCGCTGCCAAGACCAATGCCCAACCCCGTGAACGCAATGAGTACAACCACTCAGACCTACAGGAATTAACGTTCGTACAGCATACAACAAATCACACGAAAATTGTATACCAACTAACCCTAGCACTTTATGGTGCAATCTAGGTTATACACATATCACTTTCCGCATTTTAATTTTTGTTTCCTTTTATATTATACATTTAGCAATAGAAATGATTTTAAAGAAATGAATATAATGGGACCTCATCGTAAAGTCATTAATTTTCAACCGCAACAGGAAAATATGTTATTAGCCACTTTAACAATTCAATTTTTTTCTATTCTCCCACGACACCCCTTCACTACTTATCGGTCACCAAATTCCACACCCACTGTGCCACAATTACCGCATTATCAAAAACAAATAGAAGTCTGTCATACCGCCCCAACTCTATCTGATCTAACGGCATGGGCAAAACAAAAAGAAAACAAACAAAAAATATCATTCACTATCATGGGTAATACCTACGTATAACTCTTACAGCCCAACGCAGACAACACCAATCTACGATAAACAATCCTAAAACCTGTGAGTTCAATCTCAATCAATCATGCCACACGAGGAATCAAGAAATAAGAGTAATTGCAAAGACTTCTTTCGATTGTCACAATCGAACAATTTTATGCGGCAGCACAGTAATCCTTCTCCTACTCATATAACAAAAAGGGGAAAGAAATTTGTTTCTTTCTACTATTCTATTGTATAAGGCTCTCACTCGGTAAATAGCATACGACCTATACCAGCGAAAATATCACAATGCAAATAATTCTTCTCAGGCCCATTTTACACATATTCATTCCAACTATTACCAGAAATCTATTTTATTTTTATTCTTCTCTCTTCCTAATATTTGTGTGTCTAAGTTCATAACAGACCATGGTAGAGTTAAACGTAAAATACTCGGAATAGGTAATGCGCACCCGCGGAGCGAACTATGCTATCCCTCTCTCGGGCGCGTGGCTCATACCACAGGGCATAGACCATGAACATCTGCACGTGCATAGAAACAGCGGACTTCTTGGTGCGACAAGTAATACAAATTCTAAGACAAGAAGCCCAAACGCAACACCCGTTGATAGGCAAACATATTTGATGTTTATTATCGTCAGGCAGGAGGCCTGGAAAATTTTGGACGAAATCCGTAGAACGCATCCATACCAAATATGAAAAACCCATCTCCCACTAAGACTAATTTTCTATATAAACCCTTCCCTTCTTAGCAAATACGCACAGTTTACTCTGAACTTTTCATCGTATTACCGAATCTTTGACTCCGGGTCTTCTGTAGAAGAGAGCGAGCACAAATATCATAATAAGTCGTGATAATTGGGCTTCTCGAAGTGGTAATCGTAGTAACTGTCAAGTACAGTGTACGCGATTATTTTGTCCGACAACCAAAAACAATACGTGTAAAGTGAAAGTTCATACATACTAGGAACATCATTTGAATGAATTACCAAATTAGCAGACTTCATTGCAAACCTATCTCACCGAACAAACGAGCACGACACCTTTCCGATAAGGTAATTGAACAATTGTATTATAAACTTGTGTCATTAATTTTAAGCATCCACTAACAATCAGAGTTCGATACAATAAATGTATTGTATGCATATAATTTGGGTAAATCTACTGTTCATTATTTCACCAATACTAATTTCACCACCGAAACTAACAAGACCTCTCGAGGTCTCTCGGCAAACGAACCCACTAACCTCATTGTACAGTGACTCCTTCCTCGACGGACAATAAAAAGAGTCGGCGTTAACCGCTCGACCTTCGACTCGATCTTCCCGTCACTATCCTCGGGCGTGACACTACAAAGCAACAAGATGGCGTTTCCAATGAAGATATATAAATTTATTCTTTTACTTCGACCAATAATCAATTGTATTTCACGCCTCTTCCTCGAGATCAGTGTGTAGTACCCCTACTATATACCGATATTGCCACAATCTCTACAGTTCGAATCTTTTATTTCGGTCCTGCTCCGTGTATATTTCGGTAGTCAACTCATTCTTCTATTTCGTGCCGATCACGTCACACGTTTTATTCAGATACTCTACAGAAGTTCTACAAGGAAATGGGAAAAAGGAAACGCAGGCATCATTCGTCGGACGACGAAGATTAAGAAAGATTGCGAGATCGAGTAAGATGACTAGAAGAACAGATCCTCAAACAAAAAGAGGAAAAATACGAAAGCAAGCGTGGTAAGTATTTGACGTTAGAGAGAGAGAGCGTCTAATCGAGCTTGTCTTCGTGCGACTCGATAGGGTACGAATGGGAATGCTATGGTTTTTGGCCCAACCATTAACCATAAAATGCGTCACAATGATGTCCAACATCGTATGCGATCGTAACCTAGTACATTATACTACGTCGTTTCTGTCTCACGATTGTCCCACGGTCAAGAGTGTAAGATCGACGGGCCATGAAACATTTCACGCAGCAACGCGATCGACGAAAAAAATAAATGAAAAAAAAACAAAGGAGAAAATATGATTGATTCGTCTGTTTCGTTTTTTCGCTAAACAGGAAATCGAGGTTATCGTAGTGACAAGGGAAGTCATGACGATTATGCAAATCGTTGCGACAAAGATCGACGTTCTAGGCGTAGCCGTTCTCATAGTCGAGGACGAAGTTATTCGTAGAACATGCGAATCGTTACGATCGCGATAGGCGCAGACAATCTGAGGCGTCTCCGGATCGCGCGAGAACCTCGAGGAGCCAGACTCCAGGGGAAGATTTTGGGTCGCAGGTATGAGCGCACTCGATACTTCTCTCGGTCGACCCACCGGAAGAGCGCGATATCCACTCCGACGACGAAGCTAACATTGCTCACCCAGATACACAAGCGGCTGAGAATGTCCCAGTTATTACGACTGGCGAGAATGCTGTCAATGCAAGTCCGGATAGAGAGGAGGCGTCAGCCAAAGCATAAGAGTCCGAACTAGAAACAGACGTTTGAGAGGTGTTCGGAGAACGTGATGACTGTGCACCCGCGGTGCACAGTCATCTCGCGACATGTTGGTTCGAGATTATCGAGAATGGTCTTCCGGCGGATGAACGAAAAGGTTTCATAAAAAGGATCGTGCCTCCTCAGAACTGCGTCTTCATCGATGCTCTAAAACTAAATTTGGAGATTTAGGCAGCCTTAGATAGTGCAATCGTAAAGAGAGACGAAATAATTGTTGAAAAACAAGAAAAAATCGCTGCTTCGCTCGCGGGCGTGGAAAGAATTATAGATCTGTTGATCAAATTGAATCCTGCGGATAAGAAGCAATACTTAGAACTACTCAACGTCGTCATGAAATTGCTGGCGGATCTAGAGCACGGCGAAACATGAATCCGAAGGAGTTTGGTTCTAAAAAATATTAAGGCACCCTTCAGAAACACGCTGAAGGATGTATCGTCGGGCAAGTGGCTGTTACGAAAAGAACTGAGCGAAAAATTAAAGGCCGCTAGACTTTTGCAGCAATCTTCGAGAGATTTAAAACAACCCGCCAAGTATCCTTCGGATCAAGGAAAAACCTCAACAAACTTGAGGAGCCCGCCTCAACAAAATCATGATCGGTCAAATACTTACTCGAGGGAGGAGGCGGGTACATACAGAGTCACAACAGTTACAGTCGCAACACCAATTACAGCCGAGGCAACAAGTCTGCGTCGGGAGGAAGGAACTATTATCATAAACAAGAACATCCGCTTTCGAAGAAAAACAATTAAACGTAGGCAAATTTGTTGGTCGACTAGGTCGTTTTCAGCGCAACTGGCTTGAAGTAACTTCAGACGAACCCATCCTGAGCTGGACCACAGGTTATAAAATACCGTTAACATCGGAGGTGTACCAAGACTCGCCGCCTGCCGAGTCTGGGCGGTCGGATAAGGAAAGACGGTTGATGCCAGAGCAGATCGCAGAATTATTACAAAAGGGCGCAATACAAGAATTCCAATTTGAGTCTCGACAATACATCTCAAAAATTATTCTTGTACCGAAACCAGACGGGTTTCACCGTTTTATTTTGAATTTAAAGCGGTTAAACAATTTCGTAACTACGGATCACTTTCAATTAGAAGACGAGAAGACGCCAAGGCAGATAACTCGCGGATGGTTTATGACAACTATTGACCTGATTGATGCATATTATTTAGTTCCCGTAGCAAAATCTGATCGCAAATTTTTACGATTTATCTTCGAAGAAAAATTGTACCAATTTACGTGTTTGCCCTTCGGACTAAACAGAGCTCCGTATACATTTACGAAATTGATGAAGCCTTGCAGCTCAGACAGCGCGTATGGTTGTCAGTAATATACTTATATGATTTATTGATTCTGGGGAATTCATATGAAGAATGTTCAAGGAACACCCACATAACACGACGATTATTCGAGAGACTAGGTTTTATCATTATTGATAAGAAGAGTCACGTAATCCCTTCAACGAGACGTAAATTTCTCGGATTCATTTATGGTTCCGAAGAAATGAATATTAGGGTTCCAGAAGAAAAAATTGTTCAGACTGAACAACAAATAGAAAAGTTTAGTATGATGAGCCATTGTACGATTCGAGAATTTGCAGGGTTAATAGAAACATTAAGCTCGAGTTGTTCAGCGTTGAAGTACGGTTGGGTCCACATGAAAAGCCTTGAGAGAGCAGAATTCTTGGCTCTCAAAGAAAATCATGGAAATTTTGAGGCGCGCATGTACCTTTCAGACGATTTGCGAATAGATTTCGAATGGTGGAAGATTAACATTGATAAATCAGTGCGTTCGATAACACCGTTTAGAGCAGCCCTCGAAATTTCCTCCGACGCGTCGCGTTCTGGATGGAGGGCCTGCTGTAAGGGCAGGTGAACACACAGCCATTGGAGCCAAGAAGAACAAGCTCCTCACATTAATTATTTAGAGTTATTGGCGGCCTTATTTGCTCTAAAATGCTTCGCGAAGAATCTTAAAGATTGCGATATATTATTGAGAATCGACAATACTACTGCGATTGCATATATTAATAAGATGGGCGGCATTCAATTTCCGGTATTGAGTAAGTTGTCAAAAGAGATTTGGAAATGGTGCGAAGAGAGAAATATTTACATTTGCGCATCCTACATTTCGTCGCGAGATAATTATGAGGCTGATTTCGAATATGGATGAATTGAGCCAGAAACAGAATATGCCTTATCAAATGCGGCATCCCGTGAGATTCAGTATAAATGGGAGAAGCCGGAAATAGATTTGTTTGCAACAAGAACGAATGCGAAATGTAGGCAATACATTTCTTGGTCGAGAGACCCAGGCTCCGTTGCAGTTGATACATTCACGGTAGATTGGAGCCCATGGGTTTTTATGCATTTCCGTCGTTCGCAATAATCTTACGGGGTTTAAGAAAGCTTAAAGACGACTGTGCTCGAGGTATCGTAATTATACCGTATTGGCCAGCTCAGGTTTGGTTCCCCGTCTTCACTGCCAGGCTGGATTGCGAACCGATTTATTTTTAACCAAATGTAAACCTTTTGCGCTCTCTCGAAAGGCAACCACATCCGATTTGGAGGAGGATTACTCTGGTTGCAGGGCTGTTGTCCGGGAAGCTCTGAAAAGAAGAAGCGTGCCGGGAGAAGCGGTGACGATTATGCTCTCTTCATTGTCGGATTCATCGCTTAAACAATACGACTGCTGTTTGAATAAGTGGTGGTTGTCTTACCGTGGAGATCTCATAGATCCGTACAAATGCCATATATAGCGAGTAATACAGTTTTTGTCCGTCGAGTATGATAATGGTGCTTCCCATGGCACATCAAATAGCTGCCGATCCGCGATTGCGCTGCTACACGGGCCGGATTTGGGAGAGGATGCCAGAGTACGGAGACTCTTCAAAGGTATCGCGAATCTGAGGCCAGCGAAACCCAAATACGAGTCAACATGGGACCCACGACTCGTTTTAGACCGCGCTTGGCCATGGGGACCGAATGAAAAAATTTCATTGGAACGACTTACTATCAAGCTGGTTACATTGGTGGCGTTAGTCACAGCGTAGCGCATACGGGCACTCACGTCAATCGACATTCGGAACATTTAAAAATCGCCGGGGTTAATCGAAATAAAAATTCCGGCGCAATTAAAAACGTCGAGAATAAATAAAGCACAGCCGGTTTTGAGCCTTCCTTTTTATATGGAGGATACATGTACCTGCGCAGCGTCAGCATTAGAAACGTACTTAGACAAGATAAAGGAATTACGAGGAAACTCGACTCTTTGTAGCTTTGAAAAAACCGCCCAAGGGAGTATTCACCCAGACCTTGAGCAGACGGATAAAAAAGACGCAATGGAAAGCGGGGTGGATACCGATAAATTCGATGCTTACGGCACTAGTCATGGGTTGTGGGATGGGTTGAGCATGCATCTATATTTATAAGCGATTTTAGATAGAAGCACTAGATGACGTTACATTTGTTCATGCATCGCACTTACTTACAGGATTTAAAAAAAGAGCTTTTATAAATAAATAAGTATATCGAATTTCTGAGTCATGAAATATCTGCCGTAATAAATTTTAAGTAGCTACACTCTCATCTCGAGGAAGCGGCGCGAAATACAATTATAAGATCAATCGAGCTTACCTGTAAGTGATGTTCGATCTTAATTGTATGAAGCCCCTCTTCCGAAAAGATCAGTCCCGTCTAACAGGTTCTCCCCTTTTTTGTCTCATTATACATAGATTAGAAACCCCGATAATTAGGGCAGCACTTTGAATGAATGAGTTGCATAGCGGAATATACACGGAGCAGGACCGAAACAAAAGATTTGACGAATTATACGGAACTTATAATCTGCAATATTCGGTTTGATACGGATCTCATGCAATGTTTTTAATTATTATCGACCATTTTGACGCTCAAGGAGTCCGTCGAGCGATGACGTCGAGGGAATGGACGAATCTTATTTTCCTGTTACAATATATTGCCAAAAAAACAGTCACAGCCCTTGGCAACCCGTGGATGATTGTTGGACAAAAAATAAGTTTCTAAAGTCTTAAAAAATCATTTATTAATATTGATTAACTATGAATTACAGAATTCTAATATTAAATTTAATGATTTACAAAAAAGTAATTTCATGTTTTTCAATAGAGTCAATAGTTTCGCTGTAATATTTAAAAAACGTTGAATTTTCACACACTTTGAATTTTGATCTCGAATATCATTTGAATGGCTAAGTTTAGCAAACAATTATGACATATCTTTTTTGTAGAGCATTCAATTCTCTATAAGAATATACCGGCAGCTTGTTCGGACAATATGCCATGACCTTGGTATAAAATTCCAAACATAAAAAGACATTTTCCCTGTATTATTTAAATAGGAAAAACACCTTCCTGCAAGTTTAAAGCCTGGTGCCAGGATTAAAAAAAGTTGCCCAAAAATGCCACAGCCTCATATATGTATATACAATATAATATACAGGGTGACTCATGTAACCTGGAATTCTGTAATATCGTTCAGAACAGAAAAATCGTACAGAAAAATTCGCCAAATCAAAACCTTAATATCTTTGATGGGGGCATCCTTTGGTACTAAATTATACCTACCCCCGCACCTTCTGTGGACGGGGCGAGCGGCAAATTTGAAATCTTAAATAGGAACCCCTATTTTTTATCGCAGATTCTGATTCTACGTCGAAAGCTACGTATGATTTGTTCGCGAATTCTGTGACGCGAAATAGGTTTACCCCTTGCGAGAAGAAGTTTCACTTTAAGAACACTTTATTGTCCACAATAACAATGCATGGAATGATAACCCCGCCAGTCTTCAAGGTCAAGGCAACTCCATCTAGAATATGGCCAAAACACTCAGCAAATCCAAAACATACACTATACCAACTCTACACGGACCGCGAGGTCGCATCACTAACAGCAAATTAAAACTAATCTCACTTGCGGAAAACTTCGAAAATACACAGCACCTAACTGAAAACATGAGCGAACCCAACCAAATAAGTAAATTGAACAAATAATACATATCCATCGCCGCAGCCAGCATAGATCCTGACGCCCTAAGCCTCATCACTCAAAACCAAATAGAATGAATACTCAGAAACGCCAAAACTAAAAAAGCACCAGGCCCTGACGGAATCCACAACAAGGCCTTGAAGACCTTCCCAAAAAAGATCTCCACCAACTAACGACTACGCTCAACGCCTGCTTACGAAATGCATACTTCCTGAATATATGGAAACATGCAAACGGTCTGGCCTTTCCAAAGACAGGAAAAACAAACTTTTCCCACAACATTATTGACCAGCGAGCCTCCTCCCAGTCATGAGCAAGTTATTCGTAAAGCCTATAATAACAACCTTATACCGGAACGATTCAGGTTCAGACTGGGCCCGAGTCACCAGCCACATTAGCAAAAAATTCAACATCAATAAATCCAAAGTTATGCTCTTATGAGACATCGCAAAAGCCTTTGACTCGGTCTGGTACAAAGGCCTAATCTATAAACTCCAAAAACTACAAATTCTCCTCTACATCATCAAAATAATGAAAACCTACTTAGATAACCAAATTTTTCCCTTCACAGGTACTAATGAACTTTCTTCCATTTTCCTCGTAGTGGGGGGGGGGGGGCACCCCCCGATTCGGCGCCAGGACCAGGCCCTTGTCTCCTCTACATTAATGATATTCCCAAAACCCCCAAAACAGACAGACTATTTGCTGATGACACTGCTATTTATTCTAGTTCATGGAGTAAGAAAATAGCACCGAAATACACTAAAAAACACCCAGACCCCACATATTTCTTCTGCAAATGGAACATGAAAATTAATACGAGTAACACTGAATTAATATTCTTCTCCATAAAAATTAAAAGGGAAGCCTTACCACCTTTTACTATAAACCAAGAACAAATAATTCCTAAAAAATCAGCTAAAGACCCGGGCATAACACTTGATAATATACTCACACACACTAACCACATAAAAAATACCCGAAGCAAAGCTATAGCAGTTAAAAGTATGATATATTGCCTACTTTGCAGCAAGAGCAAGCTCACCTCTAAAAACAAAATCTTGATCTACAAGACACTAATTAAACTAATATTACGTACTATATTTCTTTGCCACACCAGTGTGAAGCAACAGAACGCAAACTAATATAAGCGAATTAGATAGCCTTCAAAATAAAATACTCAGGATAATCACTCACCCCCATACAGAACTAACGCGGAAATTCGAGCGCAAACCAAAACAAATGAACTGAAATGTGATATTATGATAATAACTAAAGAATGTTACACAGAAAGTATTACTAATGTACCGATTCCAAAATATTTCGTAGAATTAGATAAAAACAAACTACCATACAAAATCAAGTACAAATTGCCACAACACATTATTATGAACTAACAATAATGCAATGTATATACTGTAAATAATTAACATATAAGTAGGTATAAGTTAACTCATCGATATAAGCAACTTTTTACCTTAACGTATCAAACATAAACTAATAAACCTCCATGAGAAAAATTGTGATGACCATAACAATAAACGGATTAGTAAGTAATCAAACATTCCGTAAGCAGCAATTGTAGAACCAAGCCAAAGATGAATAAAGAAATTATCAAACGAAAAACTACCTACGAAACCATTAGTTATTAGTGGTCGTTTACCCAGGATGTTCTGAAAATGATACGGAGTCCGAGGAAAGTCGATGTATTCTGCAAAAGAACCTGAAATCTGGCAGAGTACACGCGCTCTGGAAAAGAACCTAGGCCATACACGAATTCAGGTCATAGCAAAGTTGCCGGCGTAAGTTTCAAAAATTCCTTTTGAAGGAAGCAAGATCCCACGTCGGAGTCAGATAGATTTCCCCTGAAAACGGAGTTACACTTCATTAAAAGACCTGTCAAAACGACCAGCGAACGGAAAGGTAACGTAAGGAGAAGAATGAGGGAGGGAGAAACTATTTACTAGGCAGGAAAAAGAGAGAATCTGGGCACTGGACAAAAAGGGAAGGGGAAGGCTACGCTGACGTAGAGAACGAAGTAGAAAAATTAGGGGATCGCGGACGCATGTGATCCGAGACGTTTGACATTGCTAAAACGACACTGAGTTGGATCCACTGCAACCACGTACTACGCGCACCTACCACTAAAAAGGGAAGCAACGTGGAAGAGGACAATTCGCACGACAAGCAGCACACAAGATAGACCAACGCCATGACAGGATCTATTGACCACTGATTGATCATCGCGACATCGATCGAACGACCTGTGACAACACGTCAATCAGGATAAGGACAAGCGCTACACCTATCGTGGAAGGCCGTTGGCTATCCGGAGAGCAAAAATCAAAATGAACAAAAGTGACGCGAAATCAAAATAAATACAAACATCTAAATAACAGTTAATGTTCAACTTACTTGAACCAAAACAATTAAGTCACACCCATCTTTACACCGTAGATCAATAAAACGATTATTTTTGCTATAAAAGGTCACTCACAAAATTTACTTACCTGAAAAACCTTTTAGAACAATACACTCGTCGTGCCTCATCCACAAATAAATATATTGAAACGTTCTGCCGTTTCAATGTATATATAACCATGGCCGAAACATTGAAGTTGATTCGCGCTACTCTGATGTTTTCGTATCGTCTCTTTCTCTCCGAGGAGAGCGGCGGGGAAAAACGCGAGCGGTCGCATATCGCTACGAGGGCTCCGCGTGTGGCTCGCCTTGACGTACCGGTACTTTGTAGCATGCGGGGGTTATTGGATCGCAGTCAATTTTTTTTACGCGTTCAGGTAATAGTCACAGAATATATTTTATTATCACAATATCTATAACTCTTTATTAACTTCAATAATATCTTCGCTTAGCATGGTCAGACTTTACAACATGTGGTCGGTATGGAAGCTATAGCGTTACTCTAGAATACTTTCTTCCGGGACCATAGAGAGATAACATTATTATAAGAAGGGAAACTCAATATTGGATAGAGCTAGTGAGTCCTGATTGGACATACGCGCGCCATGCCATATACTGGTTATTTACCCATATAGATTGGAGATACGCGCGCCATGCCATATAGAGCAGTGGCTTTTACAAGGGGACCTTACTGGTTGGGAAATTGACTTCGGGATGAGACTTGGCAGGTCAGTAGTACACATTAAGGGTATCCGCCTAGTAAAGTAATGGAGCGCACTAGCCATAAGTTTCCGAGAAAAAGGGCCTTAAAGTGTTTACGCGCAGCTCATATAGGTACTCGTCGATTTCTACAGATTCCAGGACCAGCGCAATAGTCGAGTTAGTAACGAACTCGCTTGCCACGCGGCGATCGGGAACCTCTGGGAACGTTTTTTTTATTTTTTACTTAATTGTTTTAAATATCATAACAATTTTTAAATAAAGTTAATGACCTACAAATATTATCAATGAAAACCTAAATAATTTGTTTCTATTTATGAATTAACTTACAGCTAATTAAAATGTGAAATAAAGATAATATTTTATTTTTTTAAAGTTGGATAATTTCAAATGCATGGAGGTAAATAAAAAATTTAATTACCGATATAACAAAATTGCGGGTAGGGTTTTATTTGTATACAAAATTTGAAATATTTACAAAATTTATCCAATACGTTATTTTCCAATTTTTCATATTACATACAATCACCAGTGTTTCGGCGAGACCGAAAGGAGGATTTGAAAATTGCCGCTCGATTGATCTCACGGTCGATAGAGGAGCTAGGGTCGATCGATGCTCACTCGACGGTTGCCCTCTCTTCAACGTTCGCCGGCTCGCCTCGTGCCTGACCGGAACCGGTTCCTCGGCCATTCTCTCACGAGAGCTCTTGTAGTGCAGAAGTGATAACGGTTTTTATTCAGTTTGTCTTATATCCAGTATCGACCCCGGCCTTCTCAATTTCTTTGGACATTCTCGCGGCTCAAGTAAAATCTCGACTCGGCTAGTACAACTCGGGCTTACTCTCTAACGAAACAAGGATCAGCTCTAATGACCATCGCGTAGCGCGAGAAGCGCTCTTTTGTCTGTGCCATCCATATTGGACATAATAAAATCAACGATCCTCAACGGTGAACCTCGCGTCACGAACTCTCTAATTATTTTCACTCACCCTTCTCCCGCCCTCCAGATCCTCGCTCAAACATTTTTGGTCCTTCGAGCCGGATCGCGGGGGAAGAATAGTGATTGTGATTCGCGTCATCAGTAACCGTTGTTCGGGTCCGCCAACTTGGCATCTGTCGCGGTCTCTCTCTGTCTCTCTATCAGATCCGTGCCGCGTACGAGACGTGAATCTCGTTCGTCAGTGCGCGCCATTTTTAACCAGCTCCCACTCTCGTTTTCGCTCTACCGCGCGTTCTCGTTCTCTCGCTCGACCGCATACGGTGGGGAGAGAGTCTCGTGCCTCGAGCTCGACGCGACGTGTGGTTCTCAGTACGCGCCATCTTGGACCAGCTCCCACTCTCGTGTTCGCTCCACTGCGCGTTCTCTTTCTCTCGCTCGACCGCATACGGCAAGGAGACAGGCTCAATTATCGTATAGTGGTCGACGTGCACCGTGTCTCTCAGTGCTCGCCATCGTTGCTTGTAGTGGGGGAGTGCTCCGTTGACAGTTCTCTATCGCGGCCCTGCTCGTCTGTCCTCTCAACATGAGTCAACTCGAGACAACCCTGTCATTGCATCTGTTGCGGGCCGAGTTTATACACTCGACTGTGCAGTATGCCAGGGAGATCAAGGCATCTACTTCTCGTGGATGCGCGGCGCTCGAGGCTCGGCTCCAGATGCTCGAGAGATATTAGGAGAAATTCGAGGCAACCCACGAGAAGCTTATCGCCGCCGGAGGAAAACTTGAGAATCTCACCACGTAGCCCTATTTCACTGAGAAGCGGTTTGACAGTACGCTAGATGATTTTGTGGAGGCCCGTGATCGGCTCATGCGCGGTATTGAGGAGACCGGAGGTAGCGTCGGCCTCCGGTCTCCTCAATACCGCTCGTTGCTCGTTGCTCGGTACGAACACCCGCGCCTTTTAGCGACAGTTCACTTGGATCGGTTCCTTTGTTCGGCTCCGATGGCATCACCCACCGCAGCTGAGCTCCATCGTTTCGTGGCCACGGCAGTGGAGGCCTTGGGGGCACTGGAGGCGCTCGGCCTCAATTATCGTGCGTGGCATTCAGTCCTGGTTCACCTGCACGTGCGACGTCTCAGTCCTACGTTCAGGGAGGCTTGGGAGAACAAGCTCGGCGACTCCCCTGATCTGCCGACCTTCGACCAACTACAGGAGTTCCTCCAGGCACGCGCCCGCGCTCTGGAAAGTCTCGTGTTCAACGCCGCCGCGGCCACACCTCTACCAACGGCTCCACGGGCTCACTCTCCGCTCCGCTCGACAGCTCGGGTCCATCTCACCTCGACCGCTACCGCGCACAGTGGAACGAGCGTTAATAAAACGCGGACATTGGGTAGAAAATGAAAAGGCTAAATTATTAACATTTTACAATGAATTATCATCAACAAATGTTTATAGAATTAACATATATTCAATTATTACATATATTGTAAGTTATATTATGCCAATTTTAACCTCAAGGTTGCACATTGGTGAAAGTGCAATTTTTAGCCTATTTTAAATCGATAATGAATTGCCAGTACATTCCATACAATCAAATAAATTTTATCAACTTCTTAGAATGATATTATTTACGTCTGAGACTAACGAAAAATGCATTTCCAAGATATTTTTCTTTATTTCACCATTTAATATTTGACTGATCAAAAGTTCTAAGTTAGATTTTTTAAATTTATATTTCAATTCTGCCTACAAGAAAATGATAACAAATGATAGCTAATTTACTTATTACACGGTATTCAGACAACCTTGGACTAGTAGGATATGCAAGAATTGACTGCGGTAATTTGCGGTTTTTCGAGAATGATACGTTGAATAATGTAAATATTTTTGTTGAGTACGTCCCCAAAGTATGGAAATATCGATTATCTCAAGAACTATGCAATTTAGAAAAAAAATGATCAATACACAAGTTGTAGGATTTCGAGTGGGATATCATATAGAGTAATGCAATTTTGAGCCTAGGTTTTGACCCTTATAGAGCCCGTATTGCATTTTTCAAGTGGGAACCCGCATTTATGATTGCATATTATTGTAACTGACGAGGAGACATTTCCAAAACGCTAAATTTATGTTTATTTTCGATGAAAATTATCTAATGTACGAGTCGCTAATGTTGCAATACCGTCGAAATATGGAAAAGAGTAGGGCATTCGTTGAGTGGGGATACGCGATGTCCGCACAGTGGGGGAACACGCGCATGCTCGGCGCGCTTCTTATACGCGTGTTCCTCCACTCCAAGAGCACCGTGGGTGCTAAAGGGCAGAATCTGGTACCACTGTGTCCGCATCACGTCTCACACCGCGCGTATCGTAGAGAAGAGGAGAAGAAAGAGAAGCGTTTCACATTTTTTGACCCCGCAGCTTTCATTTGGATATCTTCGAATCTCTGGTCGAGATTGTACTGAACCTGTATACAAATAGCATGTCTATTTGGAATATCTAGAACGTAAAATATAGTCATCTGTTGGATTCTTCTATGAATATATTGACTCTTATAAATAATATATAAAAATAAATAATATATTTTGTTATTAATTTGGTGTTCCTCTTTATTATTAGTAGTTATTCCTCTTTATTATCATTTTAATTTTTCGCATATTTTCAAAATATGACGTCAATAATAAACAATGACTTGTTTTGTTATTTAGGGAATTCTGTAAATGGTATCAATTACGATGATTCGTTTCTTAATTTTATAATTCAACATCTTAATATTCGCTTGTCTGAGACTGCTGAAAATGAATTAAAAATTCGTTTAAGACTATTTTGTACAAATTTACGTACTCGATGGCATAAATGTGGACAAAATTTGAAAACTTTTGAAGCCACATATAAGTCTTGGCTAACAGAGTGTTTTAAAATTGAATCCAATTCAATTGTTAATCCTACAAAGTTATCGTCGACAGCTTTCCAAAAAAAAACTTTCAGTGAAGTAAGTAATAGGCATAAGAGAAGATTAACCCAGACTTTACGGGAAGAAAATTCAGGGGAAGTTCTTCTGATAGCAGCGAAAGTGAAATTAGCGAGTGAGGGTTTTTCAGATCGTCGTAACAGTTATTGATTATTTGATTAACCACCCTAATGATATTAAGTGTGTACGGAATTTCTGTGAGAATAAAATCGAAAAACCTTTGTTTTCAAAAGAAAAATGTTTAGGTACGATACTTAGTCTTAATCTTTCCAAAGCACAGTACAACAATCTGAGACAAACTTGCATTGAACAAGAAAATAATCAATGTCAATCTTATTACCAAATTCAAAAAGCTAAGGAAGATTGTTACGTTCCATCAGATAAAGTAATGGTTACGGATACATTGGTTCAAGTAAATTTGCAATCAATTTTAGATTTAACAGTCATTAGATTTTTAAGTGCATGTAAGATTCAGTTCGAATCAGAAACACGCTTACAATTAATTAGTAAATGGGGTGTTGATGGGGCTTTAAATCAGAGCACGTATAAACAAAGGTTTCATAATGAAAACCAATTGCAAACAGAAAGTTCAGTTTTAATGACGAGTCTCGTGCCTATTAAATTGTCTCAATCCAATAATATTATTTGGAAAAATGAAAGACCATCATCCACTCGATATTGTCGTCCCATTCGATTTGAATTCGTTCACGAAAATACTAAAATATCGAAGGAAGAATATAATCGAATGGAAGAAGAAATTAAAAGTTTAGTACCAACAGTGTATGGAAACGTGATTGTTGAGCACGAAATGCTTTTAACCATGATTTATGGGAAAATATATACAGCAATATCAAACACATCATCTTGTGCAACATGTCCTCTGTGTTTGGCTACACCCAAAAAGATAAACGACCTCAACAAAGTTCTAACACGAGAAATTAATGTTAATTTATATAAATTTGGTGTTTCAAGCCTCTTCATGCGAGAATTCGTTGTAGGCAATATTTGCTTCACGTTGCATACAATGCATAATTCGAAAGATGGAGTATTCGCGATGCTAATCATAAAAAGCAACGAGAAGAGACAAAAAGAAAAATACAGCAACAATTTAAGGAAAAATTAGGCTTGTTAATAGATGTCGTAAAACAAGGATTTGGATTAACGCACGATGGAAATACGGCTCGGCGATTTTTCACTGAATTTGGAATATCAGCCAAAATTACTGGTGTGAACGAAATTAAAAGGTTTGCCATTATTCTGCAATGTATTTCTTGTGAAGAACAAGTAAATGCCAACAAATTCGGGAAATTTGCTCTCGAAACGGCAAGGCAATGCGTTTCAATGTACGGTGGGTATTACATGCCTGTTTCGGTCCATAAATTACTCATGCACGGAGAAGTAATTATTTTACGGTCCCGATAGGACAGCTATCAGAAGAAGCTAGTGAAGCGAGAAATAAAGAATTTCGAAAATACCGACAAAACCATTCGCGAAAAATCAATCGAACAGCAACTAACGAAGATGTTTTGCATCATCTGTTGATTACCTCTGATCCCTTCATTTCTAGCCTCAGACCAAAACTGGTTGTAACTCAGAGAAAGGAATTGCACGATGAAACATTGGAATTGTTATAATAAGTTTGATCACTTTTATCGCTTTTTTATCTAGTAAACTCCCCGATTCGTGAGAGGCAAGGGGACTCACGGAAAACAAGCACCCCAATTCTTGAGGTGCAAGGGGACTCACGGAAACAAGCACCCCAATTCGTGAGAGGCAAGAGGACTCACGGAAATCAAGCACCCCAATTGGTGAGAGGCAAGGGGACTCACGGAAAATAAGCACCCCAATTCTTGAGAGACAAGGGGACTCACGGAAAACAAGCCCCCCAATTCGTGACAGGCAAGGGGACTCACGGAAATCAAGCACCCCAATTCGTGAGAGGCAAGGGGACTCACGGAAATCAAGCACCCCAAAGGAGTATAAAAACGTACTGTTACCTCCACGTGGTAGACTCTGGTAACTACGAACAACTTTGTAGGCTAATAACATGCGTTTTATTTCATCTATATCAATACCATGATATTGAAATAAATACCTCCATTACTTCTGAATAGATATATATGCAAGTAAACACTAAATGAGTAGTCTAACGGTTAATCAACGCAATTATACCAAAGTAACAAAGGATGTTGCATAATCGTACACAATTGTGTCTAAAGACAGATCGAACATTGCGATTGTCAAATCGAAATGTAGTCATCGGAATTATACTCAGCATTCCCAAAAACCCTTATACGCAAAGTGGTTTCAAGAAAATCGCATACTATTTAAAAGTTGACAATGGTTTTGACAGCTGTCAGTTGTCAAATAGTAATTTAGACAGCAGAATCGAAATCAGCGACCCCAAAAACCTATAAAACTGTGCGTGAATGAATTAAAAATCTATTATTTGTCTTGTTGCAATTAATTTAGTGCCAATGTCCGGCTTTCCCTATGCTTCGATCCACTGTGCGGCGCCGTCGGCTAGGGAGCAGGCCTGGCCGGCCGCCAACCGGTATCCGTGTTCTTTTTGTGAAGACGACCACTGTATTTCGTCGCGTATCGCCTTCGGGAAGCTTTCTCCGCTAGCCAGGAAGCAGGCGGTGGACCGCCTTTATCTCTGTTTCAACTGCCTCGGGAAGCACAGCATTCGTGCGTGTCAGACGACGCGCAGCTGCCAAATGTGCCACAAAAGGCATCACGCTTATCTACATACGATCATGAAAGACCCTCTCCCATCGACCAGCGCCACGCCGGCTCGGCCGACGCCTGTTCGAGTCGCCTCCCTAGAGATCACAAGGGAACCGGAGGTCTCGCCGACCCGTGAGCCCAATCCTGATCCATCAGGTTCCGACCAGACGGCTCCGCTGTGAAGCCAGACCATCTCGACCTCTCGTCCAGCTTATCACGGGGTCCTGCTCGCAACCTGCTCAGCCCGGCTAGTGAGCTCACAAGGCGCAACCCATCCTGTTCGGCTCATCATGGATCCTGGCTCTGAAGTATCTCTGGTATCGGCAACCTTGGTGAGAAAGCTCCGTTTGTTAAAACGCAGGTCATTCGTCCAACTCTCTGGCGTTGGGGACACCGCCTTCGAGACAACCACTGGCTCCGCACAGCTCACTATACAGTCAGCTCATTCTAATTTCCGATTCTCAGTGACTGCGCACATTCTCCACCAGCTCATGGCCGCGCTCCCGTCCTCCTCTGCTGAGAAGCACGACTGGCCACATCGAACGGGCCTTCAACTCGCTGACCCAGCCTTCCGGACGCCGGCTGCCGTGGATGTTCTCATCGGAGCGGACGCCTACGGCCAGGTGTTGCTTCCGGAGGTGATTCAGGCTGGGCCTACATCACCAGCCGCGCACCCGGCTCGGTTGGCTGGTCTTTGGACCAACAGGACCGTGTCCACCCGTCAACGCCTTAGCCTGTCACGTCAAAGTCTCCGACGACCGGCTCCGTGCCCTGCTCAGTCAGTTCTGGGTCCAGGAGGAGGTCCCAAGCGCATCTCCAGACTCTCTTCTCACTCCCGACGAGCTCGCGCGTGAGTAACACTTCCGACAGATGCACAGTCGAGACAGCTCTGGACGATATATTGTTCGGCTCCCGTTCTCCAAGTCACCCACGGCTCTTGGGGACTCTCGACGCGTAGCCTTCGCCTGCTTTACTCGCCTTCGTGCCCACTTGCGCCGGGATCCGCGCCTGCACCAACTCTACAAAGACTTCTTGAGTGAGTATGAAGCTTTCGGACACATGAGGGAGGTCCTTACGTGTACTGCTCTGAACTGTCAGGCTTCGGAGACGACCTTGGCACCAGGAGACTTGTCTCCCGGAGGGTCGAGGGTCTCTGAGGCCCGGCAGCATCTCCCAGCTTAGCTCTCGAGCAGCCAGTTCTTCCTACCTCATCATGGCGTCCTCAAGGAGACCAGCGAGACGACCAAGCTACGTGTTGTGTTTAACGGTTCAGAGGTGACCAGCTCAGGTACTTCAATCAATGACCTGCTCCACACCGGAGCCGAACTGCAGGCTGACATCTCCGACGTCCTGCTCTGGGTGCGGCGCCATCGCTTCGTGTTCATGGCCGACATCACCAAGCTGTTTCGAGAGATCCGCGTGCATCCGGATGACTGGCCGTTCCAGCAGATCTTGTGGGGCGATCGGGACGATGTCCCCTCCACATTCCAACTTACCACTGTTACATATGGTATGAGACCGGCTCCGTTCCTTGCCGTTCGCACGTTACTTCAGCTCGTGGAGGATGAGGGCTTGCGCTTTCCTCTAGCCGTTGCTCCTATGCTACGCGGCCGCTATGTCGATGACATTTGTGGCGGCTCGGATACCGCTGATCAGCTCGTTGAGATCAGCCTACAGGTCCAAGGACTTTGCTCCTCCGGAGATTTTCCGCTCTCCAAGTGGCATACTAATTACCCGCCACTCCTCAATTCCCTGCAGCTCCAGTCTTCTTCCGAACTCGCACGTTCGCTGAATATCGCGGAGACCCGGGTGCTTGGTCTCTTGTGGAACCCTGACTCTGACGTGTTCTCCTTCGCCATATAGTCCACTTTCTGCTCGCCGATCACGAAACAAACTATTCTTTCCAAACTGGCTCAGATCTATGACCCGCTCGGAGTTCTCTCACCCGTGGTAATTCGTGGCAAGGTATTGCTTCAGGACTTGTGGGTCTGTAAGCTTGGATAGGACGACGAGCTCTCACCGACCGTCTCGCAGCGTTGGACTCAATTTCGAGATGACCTGCTTAACCTGACCTCCGTCTCCATTCCTCGATGGCTCGGGCTGTGCGCCGATTCGACGATTGAAGTGCACGGGTTCTCTGATGCCTCCAAGGTCGCCATGACCGCCGTTGTCTTCTTAATTCGTCACCACCCCCGGCTCTGACAGACTCGTGTCATTTGTATGTACGAAGACTCGGGTGGCACCTTTGAAAAAGTTGACCATCCCGCGATTAGAGCTCACGGCCGCCGTGCTCCTTGTCCGGCTCGTCCAGTATGTGAGACGGCAATTTCAGCTCGTTGACGCGCCTATCTTCTTGTGGACCGACTCTGCGGTGGCTCTGGCCTGGATTAGTGCTCCTCCGTCTCGTTGGAAAGAATACGTCCACAACCAGGTTCAGCTCATTCAGGACCTTCCCGCTACTTGGCGACTCATCCCCGGACCAGAGAATCCAGCAGACTGTGCTTCCCGGGAAATCTCGGTGACGCAACTTGCGTCTCACCCACTGTGGTGGCATGGCCCCTCGTAGCTGCGCCAGGACTCAAGGTGCTGGCCTATACTGGAGGCTCCTCCCACCCCGTCAGCACATATAGAGGAACGGCCCGGCTCCGTATTCACCATCCGTACTCTGCTACCGGTGGAATGGGACTTGATCGAGCGATACTCCTCGCTCGTGCGGTTGCTCCGTGTAACTGCAGTGTGTCAACGCGCAATTGCCCGGCTCCGTCGAGCTCCTGACACATCTCTCCGAACCCCCCTGACTCCCGGGGATGTGGAGCTCGCCAAGGTTTTCTGAGTGAAGACGGTCCAGGCGGCCCACTTCTCTACAGAGCTAAAATTGCTAGCTCGCGGGGAATCCATTCGGCCCGGACATCCGCTCGCCCCCGGCTCACACCATTCGTGGATCATCGGGGACTTCTCCGCGTGGGAGGACGCCTTTCTCGAGCTCCTATCTCGTTTGGGCAAAAACATCCGTTCATCCTTCCTCGCACCTCCACCATGACGCGCCTGGTTATTCGCGATGCTCATCTGTGGACGTTGCATGGTGGTAACCAGCTTGCCCTTACCTGGCTCCGCCAGGAATACTGGGTCCTAGGGGGACGAGCTCCAGTCTGCTCTCTCGTCCTGCGCTGTGTTGTCTGCGCTCGCCACAGCGGTGTTCGGGATCAGCAGCTCATGGGACAGCTCCCTATAGCCCGGCTCACTCCATCCCGAGCGTTCCTGCACTCGGGTGTTGATTATGCTGGCCCAGTGTCCCGGCGTACGTGGAAGGGGCGAGGTCATCGTTCGGTCAAGGGTTGGCTCGCCATTTTCGTGTGCATGGTCACTTCCGCTGTCCATCTCGAGGCCGTCTCCGACTACACTGCGGACGCGTTCATTGCTACATATCGTAGGTTCGTCTCTCGCCGAGGCATGTGTCGCAACCTGTACTCAGACTGCGGCACCACTTTCCAAGGCGCAGATCGGCTCCTGAGGACTCTTTTCTCTTCTGCATCTGATGAGTCGAATCAACTCGCAAGAATATTGCTCGACGACGGGACGAGATGGTCCTTCAATCCCCCCGGAGCTCCGCACTTTGGGGGTAAATGGGAGACAGCCGTGCGCTCAGTGAAGCACCATCTAGCTCCAACTGTTGGGAACGATCTGCTCACCTTCGAAGAACTGTCCACTCTGCTCACACAGGTGAAGGCGGTGCTGAACTCTCGGCCTTTCGAGCCCCTCTCGGATGATCCCGATGATCTGGAAGTGCTCACACCAGGCCATTTTCTCGTGGGAAGTCCGTTAGCTGCCATTCCGGAACCCTCGATGGAACATCAATCGCTACCGCGATCTGCTCGCTGGCAGTTAATCCAGCAGAAACTCCAGGTCTTCTGGAGACGCTGGTCCACCGGATACTTGCAACAGCTCCAGGCCATCGCCAAGTGGCAACGTTCTGCGCACGATGTTCAGATCGGCTCGATCGTGCTGCTCGGCGACAAGCGTACTCCACCCACCAAGTGGCCTTTAGCTCGGGTTATCGCTCTCCATTCCGGCCAGGATGGACTTACTCGAGTCGCCACCATCAGGACCTCCAGCACCACTCTAACCAGGCCAATCGTTAAACTTATTCTACTGCCTGTCGGCTCGGACCGCAATGACGCTCTTCACCTGGATCTACGCACCCCCTGTCAGCCCTTCGGGCTAACGGTGGGGAGGATGTTTCGGCGAGACCGAAAGGAAGATTTGAAAATTGCCGCTCGATTAATGTCACGGTCGATAGAGAAGCTAGCATTGATCGATGCTCGCCCGACGGTTGCCCTCTCTTCAACGCTCGTCGGCTCGCCTCGTGCCTGACCGGAACCGGTTCCTCGGCCACTCTCTCACGAGCGCTCTTACAGTGCAGAAGTGATAACGGTTTTTATTCAGTTTGTCTTATATCCAGTTTCGACCCCGGCCTTCTCAATTTCTTTGGACATTCTCGCGACTCAAGTAAAATCTCGACTCGGCTAGTACAACTCGGGCTTACTCTCTAACGAAACAAGGATCAGCTCTAACGACCATCGCGTAGCGCGAGAAGCCAAGAAGACAAGATGATCCGGGGGATCATCTTGTCATCTTGGGAAAGTGGAGGACTTTGGTTAAATTAAATACCTTATTAGACTGTACAACGTGTTTACATACGTATGATATAACGTTTGGAGAACTTTCGGACTAGATGACCTTTATTTTATTAAACTAGACTTCAATTAATACTGACGATTTTATAATCAGTCTGTCTTAAAGATACTAATTGCACTTGTGACTTTAATAATGCAACTATAATAATAATTTTTCAGTCTTTTTGTTCGTTTCTTCCTCTAAATAGTTTATATATATTGAGCTAGTTAAAATCGAAGGACCTGCTGATTTTCTTTTCAAATTACTTCTTTTACTGACAATCTTTGACAATGGTTGTATCTGGGGGGGTGTTATAACAAAATGTCTAAGCTGACTAGCTTCATCTAGGACCGACGGTGACACACTTCGGTTGAATGTGTCGCTCGAACAAGCAGGAGGATTTTCAATTTGTAATGTTCCTGGAGCTTCATTCAATTCCATTTCTGTTGTTGCAGCAGCAATGAAATCGGCTTCGGTGAACACATCCGGGTTAAAAGGATATATCCCGGTTTTAGAAAAACCATTAATTGCATTTATTGGTACGACAGCTTTTACATACGCTTCTCCAAAAATCCTTGCAATCTGAAATACAGTCACTGGTCTGCCGGGATTGTTGTTCGTCCATCTTTCCAGACACTGATTATGATAAATGCTTAAGGGATACATGACACTGACGTCGAGTGGTTGGAGTTTGTGAGTGCAGTGTGGTAGCAAACAAATAATGATGACGTGGTTTTCCCGTGCTTTCAAAATCACTTCCAAATTTTTTGTATGAGATAGGTGGCCGTCTAAAATTAGCAGCACTGGATCTTCCACAGAAGGCTTTGTATGGTGTAAGAAATGGTCAAACCACTAGGTGAAAACTTCTAAATTCATCCATCCTGCCGAATTACATGCCCATACAGACCCTAGTGGTGCACCATCCATCAGATCTAGCTTCATGCGGACTCTTCGAAATATAAACATTGGTGGAACAAAAGTTCCTGAAGCAGACATACAAACTACAGCCGTTGTAGTCTCTCCTCTTTCAGCAGATGTTACACGCGCAACCTGCTTACGTCCCGTTTTTGCAAACACCTTCGTGTTTTTGGTCGGCACTGTAGACACACTCGTCTCATCTACGTTGTACATTCGACAAGATGAAATTCTTTGCGCTTCTTGGACGTCTTTTATTAAAGAATAAAACCTGTCGATTACAGGTTTGTTAAATGCACGCGCTCGAGTCGTTGATGTGGACTCTGGAGCACGAAGGGCAATATCTGGGTGTCGTACACGAAATCCTCTCAGCCACTCATAGCCAGCTTTTTCTTTTTGGAAAGGGTGTGCGATATTGTTGTGTACTGCCAATTGATATGCTAATGATAACAAATCTTGTCGTGTTAGCCCACACATTCTTCTCTCCATATCTTTAATATGCATTACGAGCTCGATTTCCTGTTCTGGTGTAAAGACTGTTTTTTTTCTACCTAAATACTTTACTGAGCCGAGAGCCTCTTTATTTTTTCCTTTGACCGGTCTTTTTAGCGACATAATGGGCACTGGAAATTGTTTACTTGCCGATCTCAACGCCATGCCATCTTTCACGGTATCCAGCGCTTTCGACATCGACATTTCCGACCACTCACCACGAGTTGTTTTTCGTTGATAATTTCGTGACATAGTCTATAATAACAAAAAGGATATCTTTCGTCAGTATACATTGTATTCGTTCAGGGCACAGTGTATAAGTCGGTCCGCACGCATCGTCTTGTTCACCGCGATCCGGGCGGATCATCTTGTACACTAACAAAAGGATCATCTTGCCCCAAATTCATCTTTTTCATTCTACGTTCGATAACATAACCTATAAGCTAACTGCAGTTACAATGCCCATCAAACAAACAAATTGAGCATTACAGAAAGCCGCAACGACAACAATAATTGCAATTGACTATCTACATTAAGAGTAACTTAAGCTTGAAATTAGCCTTACCTTAGATCACAAGCACACAATTTTTGTTTTTTTTTTTATAAATATTCACTCGCGAAATACACGGCTATTAGAACTTGACTGTTGCGTGAGGGGGTTGGACCCTACGTTTTACCGAAAAAAGAACTAGATGGCGCTGATAGTCTCACCGCAATTGAAAAGGATCATCTTACCCCAACGGATCATCTCGTACACCTTTCCCCTACTTCCATTAAAAATGCATTTGAAATTATTCAACTTTTACAGAATAAAATATTTAACTTTATTTAACCCTCAAACGCTAACGATGGTCATTTGGGTCCGGACCAAAATTTTTCGTTACGATTGATCGTAGATCCTTGCAGATAAAAATTTGGAACCGTGCAGGGGAGGGGAGATGTTTAGAGAGAGGGTAACCTACGTGGCAAATCCCGGCATTTTCCTTCATTTTGTTTATAACCAGCGATCTGTTAAAATCGAGTAAAATCGAATGAAATAAGGTAGAAAAAAGGACTTACGTGTTTTATTATATTAGTCTGCTATCCCTGGACCCTATAGCAGCTCTTCGGCATCCATATTTTTTCTTCGAAGTACTTGCTGGGCATGCAAATGTCCTTCGTGCGTGTTAGCCTGTGCATGACGATTCACGTACTTTATGCGTTGTTCGTCCATTTTTTGACAATAATCGTAGAGATTCATTCCAATGCGAACTCTTATGTGTTCTAATACACGGAGAAGAGCCGTATGACCATTATTAAATATAATAGTAGCGATATTACCTGCAATTTGTACAGTTTTGGCTCCACTAAACATAGATTTTGATGCGAATTTCCAAATAATATTGTTGAAGCTTCCGTTGTCATTTTGTTTGAAAGCACCTACGCATCGTTCTGGAGATCACGGCTGAGATCGGTATATATCGGCTTGATAGTGTCCAAAACTTATTTTGGAAGTGCAGGTTCGTGTTTGAAATCTTGAAGCTTCCCGAGCGCACGAGCCTTTTGCCACTGACACCAAGATTCCGGCCCTTTCGGACAGTTTTCGTGCATTGGCTTAGAATCGGTCGTGGATTTATGTAAAAACGTTGCCCGTACGTCTTTTTTCATTTCTTGTAAAGAGTTACTATTGGGCCTTATAGCGAGCCCGTAGTAAAGTGTAAGATCCTTAACAAGTATGTGAGTAAGCTTACGCCTACCTCCAATGCCTTTTGTTGTTTTTTTGCAATTACGTAACCTGGTCTCCATGCGCTTCTGCACATGGTTCACGCACTCTTTTTTTGTTACATCATACTGTACATTTTCTACGACTTTGTTGTACGTCTTAAAATCGCCATCGCCGATATAGCAATGGTCCTTTACCTCGTGCAATTCCTCCGATCTTTGAAACATCTCAACCATTCCAAGCGGCTTCGTATTTCCAGCGGGGCCAACGTGGTTGGCGTCGTACATTTACTTATGCTCCTCATACCATAAATCATACTCTGATGTACCTTTTTTCCAGAAAGAGCACCCATGACAATGCGATGCTTTAACTGTAAAATCAAGCACTTTGTTACTATGATATCCTATTAAGGATACCACGCCATGTAAAGAGCTGAAGCCTCTTTTTCGCCAATTACCATCGCCTGAGACGGTCAGCCCGACGGAATCTGGGTTTTTCTCTAACGTTAGCCGTCTTTCTTCATCACCTGCACTTTTTATTGACATATTTTTTACCTTTTCTGTGGCGCTGCTAACGATTTCTGTTAAGTCGGCATACGTTTTCGGAAATAGAGGCCGAGGTAGATCAATAAAGGCGCAACATTTTTCGGCTCCGGCTTGTGAGACACCAAACATCCTCATAGCAAATACAAACCGACGATTGACTTCGAAGGCGTTTTTCATATTAGGGCAAGAAGGAATTTTTGTTGGCTGACACTTTTTACACGTCACTATTAAATTCGTCGTCTCCCCCACATGTTTTACACTTAATTACTTGACTCAGCTTTGAAAATACCGATAAAAAATGTATAACTCTATAAGAAACACTTTGATCAATCGGCACATTCAAATCGTCGAAGGAAGTATTGAGCGTCTGTTCAGACGTATTAGTATTAATTGTTGCTGTCTCGGCGACGTATGTATTTTCAGGACCAACTCGCCTTTTCTTTCTGTCTCTTTTTTTTCGGCTTTGCAGCAAAGTGCCTCTTACCTCTTTTATCCATTACTTAAACAATCGCAATGTTTTTAACTTTGAAAAATACGTAAATCAAAACTTTGTCAACAAAACCAGAGCACGTTGTGTTCACTAGATTTAGGGTTATGTTTACCGGAATATATATACCATATGTATATACATGTATATGTGTGTATGGGTGATTCTACGATAAGAGGTTTCAAGTACATAGAGGATACGGCCAAGGAAAAAAGTTGGAATTTTTTCATGAAACCTTTATATTATGACTTTTGTCCCGTTTATTTACTTTTTCACGTAAGGGCAAGTCACTTTATACATATTTTATTACTTTTTCGAAGACCAGGGTAAATACATCGGGCAGGGGAGAGACATCAAGACCAGGGTAGATACATATTTCCCCAGGGGAGAGAATTTGACATAATAATACACTTAATACAGTCAATAAAATGAATAAAATCAACTTTTATTAAACATTGTTCTTAACATAATAATCAGACTATCATATTAATCATTACTCAGACTGTCATATTACAGCCTTTTTTCTAAAACAACAGTGTTTCACTTACAAAAATACACATATATTGTAAATTATCTTGCCATTTTACCTTCAACAAATAATAAAATATTCTTTTATTAATACTAATTAAATGGACTAGCTCTTCTTAAGTGTTAATCAGACTTGGATAATCAGGATAATTTTCATATTGGTTATAACTATGCGCTTCGGTCACATTCTGTATACGGTTCATTAAATGAACATGTTATTAAATGTAGATATTATTAGATAATGGAAAATAACATAAATAATTAAAGGCACTCTCTTGCCTACACGACAAAAAATAAAATAAAAAAATTAAAAGCACCCTTTTGCCTACACGAACAAAAAATAAAATTAATAAAATAAAATAAAAAATTAAAGGGACTCTCTTGCCTACATGAACAAAAAATGAACTCAAAATGCTTAAGCTTTCTCAAACACGTTCACCGACTTTTTAAAAGAGTAAAACATCCTCTGCCCTTTCAAAATAAGATTTAGCATGTGTAACGCACAAACAAGTGTCACATTTGTCACAAAACGAGTGTACTATCCAAAACGGCTTGAGGCGACAGAATAGAGAATATGAGATCGTGATTTTGTACTTCTTCATGAAAGAATTGTGGACATTTCTTAGAGTATCCAAAAGAACTCTCTTTTGTTTTCGATGTCCTTTCTTTGTCACATAATCTCTTTTGCCGGCACATATCCTCGTATTAGAGTCATCTTCAAGAAAATGTATAATTTTATTCTTCATTACTTCATAACTTGCTTTGGATTTGCTTTTATTTTCTGTTAAACGTATTTTTCCAAATTTTCTCAAAGGTTTCATATTCTTTTCGTTCTGTAGTATACCATATTTTTGCACCAGTTTTCCGCTTATCATTCTTATAAAAATTCTTTTTTCTTTTTCGTTTGGGAGAGCAGAATAATTTTCTTTTAATTGTTGAGTGAGCACTTCTGCAAACAGCACATTTTTCTTCACTGTATCTCTGGCACTTGGAGTATTCATCATTTGGTCTACTTTCTTGTTAGGTGAAAGTTTTTCAGGCTTTCGTAGTCTTTGTAACCTTTTTTGTAACATGCTAATTTAGTCTTTAGTTTATTTATAGCTTCATCTTTTTTTTTATTAATTAAATATCTTTGTCTTCTCGCTTGGTCTGATTTAAGTTTAGCTGTCAGGCTTCTACGAAAATTACTTTGTTGCATCTGACGATCAACATCTAAAATTGATGGTGTTGCCGGAACATTAGTTATATTTTGGAGAGTAAGTCGTTGCCTGCGGTCTCTTGTTTTTTTTTCCATGTCCTCTAGGAGTCATTTGTTCGACAGTTTTGATGATTCCTGTCTCCTTCTTTTTTTAATATTTTTCCTTTTCTTTTTGCTTTTGCAATTCATACTTTTCTGGATAATTTTTAATCTTTTGATATCGTAGCCTCTCTGCTTCACATTTCTTCTGCAATTTTTCTTCACGTGTTAACTTTTTTCGCGGCGCCATAATCTGTAGTTGAGTAATATTATAATAACGATATTTTTTTTATCATAAAAGTTTTCATTTGCAATAATCATTTAAGTCATTTAAAACTGACGTTGATAGAAGTTAGCTAAATCTGCGTTTGTAATAACATCTTATGATGAATATTATCTCCCCTGGTCAGTTACTCTTTCCCCTGGCAGTTATCTTGACAGGGGAAATACGGCAGGGGAGAGACGTTTTCATGACAAATTCAATTGTTTTAACTGTCTGAATTATTGTTTGGGTTAATTGTATATCTCACTTTAATTATTACTGTATTGTTTAATTAGGGGAGTAAATGCAAATAAATTAAATGAATATTATAAGTTTTATGACTTACCAGGGGAGAGACACAATCACCTTGCGAAACAACTACACCGCACGAACGCGTCGGAACAAGTGAACAATGGCGACGCATAAACGGCTTGTACGTTTAGTATTCCTAACTTCACGTCGATAGATGTTCTTGAGCGCTGTTTCCAATATGGCCGTTCTTGAATTTATGTTTGTACTAGCGGAACGAAATTTGGCAGGGTAGATACACAAAAAAAGCGGGACAAAAGTTAATTTTAAAAATGATTTGAAATTAACAAAATTATTTTATTTTTTATTTAATAATACTTAAGTATTATTACTTAAATTCCGATTAAACATACTTTAGTTAAGCATCTGATATAAAAAATATATGTTTTGTTTGAAAGTTAAATTGAAACCAGCAAAGGGACAGGCCAGGGTAGAGACTTTTTTAGACTTTGTAAGGAATTTCAGAAAAACGTGTTTTAATTAGGCATTCAATCGTGATGTTATTTAACAAAGTATATTAAGATGATGCAATTCATTATAAAAAATAGTAACATATAGAATAAAAAAACTGTTTTAAACGGATTGCCGCACAAGTTACCTCTTATCGTAGAATCACCCGTATATACTTCTACAATGGTGCTGCCAGCTAGGATTTGTTTGCAGCTAGAATAAACAAAGCAAACGGGAGAATTTACCATACGCGCGCAGCGCTACGAAACGCCAAAAATGCTCGGTCAACCCGTCAGCGTCTGGCGCTCTTTTAAAATACTTAAAGTTCGAATTTTTACTTGAAACTTTACATACATATTCTTCGATGTCTAAACTATTGATTTAGCAAAAAAAATCGATTTTCTGAAAATTTTACAGTGTTCGGACCCGTTAAGTAAATGTGAATAAAATCAGATTTGTCCTACACCGGTTTTCTTCGTTATAAAAAACGAAGAAAACCATGTATGAGAAAATCCGTTTATCAGCATACGACCAGTTTTATAAACAACAAAAGTGTGGGGTGCGTTCGAACCCCAGTCATGAATTTTAAGGTAGACAAATTAAGTCACGAGGTATAGGGTTAAGGAGTTAGAGTCGCTCCCCATTTTCAAAAAATAGATTTTTTTACATTTTCTAAAAGTACAATACTTCTGTTCCGAATCGGCTGTACTCGATTCTCACAAAGGTTTGTTTATGCTGCCACCAAACGAGTGCTGAATGCGCTCTCGTAATAAAATGTAGATTTGAAAATAATAGAGATAGCGTGCGGCCGTCGGAAGGACGTAAATTGTCGCTCGTCCCGTACGGGTCCGTTAGAAAGGTTTTATTGGAACTTGGGATGAGAGAGTTATTAAATATTGTTATTAAATAATTTTGCATGAAATGATATATATTTATTAGTATTATGGACAATGACATTGAAAAAACAGTTCGCGGGCAGGATTTGAACAGTCGCCCCTTAGCGTTGTAGCTGTATACCTTGTCCACTACGCTACGCTCGCTTTAATGAATAATGTTTAAAATTAACAGTGTAAAAGGCGCAATAGGAACGTTTAACATCGATTTTGTCAAAAACTAGGGCGCGTCAGGATAAACGCTCGTACCTAGGTACTCAGGGAAGGTCCCTCTATAACATTTATAAGCCATATCAAAATCCGCCGGGGATAACCCTGGTGTTTCCCTTGTAAGAATATTAGCGACTTTTAGTGTTATTTAGGACAAGCTTGTCCTCGTCTTGTTAACATGTCGAGTGATATGCCGGTCCGTACGGACCGGCGCTAGACTTTTCGTTCATGTTATTCCCGCGCGCGTGTCGGTCCTTGCGTACTTGTGAGACAACACTTAATTTAGACGACATCGGTTTTTGTTTGGTCAATGCTTTAGGGAAAAGAATATAATACGTAAAAATATTAATGTGCTGGGTCGCGTTCAGAAACGTTACCCACGGGTGAAGGTAAAGTAACGTGATCAGCTCTACCCCACGCGATCCCAATTTCGGTGTTTTGAATGCGTTTGGGTAAACTTTACCTTGCCCGCAACGTTTCTGAGGCCCTGTATAAAAACAAGGTAAACAGAGGTTAGGTTTGCTTATACATTAATTATAGAAAGTTGTTACTTTCCGCGTAAAATTGTTCGCTATCTTTGAACCTAATATTCGTAAATTTGTATTATAACATTCGGTGCAGTATCTCTTACCTTTATGCGCACTGCCTGCATTTCTTTACAAGTGGTGCCGAGGCTTTACACGTGACTCGATTTGTTCGATATACGTATGTTCACAGTAGCAGCATTCAACAAAGTTCGAAAACTAATTTTCGGTACCACTTCATTGACTTCCGTCATGGGTTATTGTATGCAGCAATTTGATCTGACAGGTCAAGCGACTTGCCCGCATTATAATCAATAACGATTTTTGGTTTACTTACGATTTTTGTCTTTGTTCGAACATTTTCCATTTCTATCGAATGTTTGGCAGAAAGTAACAAAACGCCACGCTTTTCTTTTCATTATAAAATTGGGACCGATTCTTTACTCTCTTATACTGCACATTCTCCCCGTTTCAGTTTTCTGGACACCACTTCTTTCGGATTATATTTGCGGTCCTTTTGGAGAGAACCAATCAAATGGGTATTTTTTGTCGATAAGTTTTTTAGCCAAATTTACATTAGTGTACCAGTTGTCCGTGCAGAGTGTATGCGCTTTGCGGAATATACCGTTGCACAAATTCATAACTACATTCGTTGACGTTGTATTCATTTTGTCGAAAGTTTTGCCACTGTAGACACTAAAGCTGTATATGGAGCATTCCACGCCAGATCGGATATATGTGGGGCATTCCACGCCAATTCGGACCATTTAGCTTTTGCATCTCCGATTTTTCTGACAATTTTTTATGTTTTACTATTTGTTGAAAGAGGTCTCCATGATTTTTTTCATTTTTTTTTTGTCAAACCGTTTTCAAGATAGCGATTTTTCAAAAATTATGTTACTTTTTTTTAAACGTCCATGACTTTACGAAAAATGGGCCAAATTGGAGGTTTCTTTTTTGAAACTTTTCTTCTTAAACGCGCTTTTGATACAAAATATCGTACAAATTTTTCAAACCGTATTTCTATAAGATTTTCAAGTTTCAAACATAAATTGTTAATTTACAAAAAACACGTACTGATCGATTTTTTTGAAATTTTTTTGTAAAAAACTATCATTTATTCCACAACATTTAACCCTAGTTAGATAATGGAACAACGATTGGATCTATTTTCTTTTCGATTTTTCAATTTCCATATTTTAATTATCCGTGTTGAAAAATATCTGAACAAAATACTATGCGCAGGAAGTACTCTTTATAATTATTCGACACATAGGGACTATTCCCTATGTGCCGAATTAGTTCACAGATTGATTTCAGGAAACAGATAGAGGCGAATCGCCGAATAGCATTTATTTTCCTACACGTTTAAATATTTTATAAATTCGAGAGATAAATTCGAGATGAAGAAAATTCTTTAAATCCCAAAATGTCTTCTCTGTCTGGAATTACACAATGATAGTTTTGCGTCCCTGTTATTCTCTTTACTCTCATATATCCTTTCTCTAATGATTCTTTGGCCCGAATATAATCTTCGTTAGAGAAGAATTGAGCTTAAATATTTGGCAAACAATTCGGTTTTATTGCCAGACGGAGAAGGCACTTTGAGATTTAAAGAATTTTTTTCATCTGTTGAATCTCGAATTTATAAAATATTTAAACGTGTAAGAAAATAAATGCTATTCGGTGATTCGCCGCTATTGGTTTCGTGATATCAATCTGTGAACTAATTCGACACATAGGGAACGATCCCTATGTGTCGAATAATTATTGATACTAGTTCCTGTGCATAGTATTTTTTTCAGATATTTTTCAACGCGGATCACTAAAATATGGAATATGAAAAATCGAAAAAAATCGATCCCATCGTTGTCCTATTATCTAACTAGGCTTAAAAGTTATGGAATAAAGAACAGTTTTTTATAAAAAAAATTCAAGAAAATCGATCAGTACGTGTTTTTTTAAATCAACAATTTATGTTTGAATCTTGAAAATCTTATAGAAATACGGTTTGAAAAATTTGTTTGTTATTGTGTATCAAAAGCGCATTTAAAAAGAAAATTTTAAAAAACCGTCCAGTTTGGCCCATTTTTTGTAAAGACGATTAAAAACAAAGTAACGTAATTTTTGAAAAATCGATATCTTGAAAACGGTTCGACAAAAAAAAACTGAAAAAATCATGGAGACCTCTTTCAACAAATTCTAGGACAGAAACAATTTTCAAAAAAATCGGAGATGCAAAAGCTAAATGGTCTGAATTGGCGTGGAATGCCCCATATATATCCGAGACCTCAGCTGAGTTTCAAAATTTGTATTCCATATCTGTGTCTCCTCTGCTTCATGTACTGTCGGAATATAATGCGTCCACGAAATGGAATCATTGATTCGTCAATGCAAATCAATTCTGTTGGATGATAATACTTTTTTTAATTGTCGCTCAACTCGTCGACAATTATCTGGATTTTATATAAACGGTGATGACACTCACTGTTGTTTTATTTGTTTTATTGTGTCAAAAAGATATCGAATTGGTTCCTGCGCATTACTTTGTATGAGAATGTATAGAAATATACAGGATCCCTGGACCGGTATAAATACCCCATGCAGACCAATCCCATTCAGATAATGAACCCAAATAAGTGTTTTATTTAATCTTTATTCGTAGGGGCCCACTAATTTGTACGCTATTTATGCCAACGCCACATTCGCTCGTAAAAGCTGTTATATTAGGTTGATTCCGTCTTAGATCGAACCATTCCTTATCACCTATTGTATTATTATCCATGCGCTCATTCTCTAATGAACTATCATCGTCGGACGAGCGCAATATACGACGATAACGAAGTCTAGGTAGCAAAATTTGTTCGCTGGACGACTCATCCATCTTCGGACTAACAAAATTCAGATCTTTTGGTCAACAAGAAGTTCTTGAAAAGTTTTGAAAATAATTAAACTGGAGTACGATTTGTGTGTAACTATGGATTCGTTGGGCGTTCGGGAGTCGTTAGACCTCGTATTTACTTTTCTCATCTTTTACTAGGGAGATAAGTGAACTCAGGATATGAATTCAAAACAGCAAGTAGAGAGGAAAACATTCGAAAACAAGCATCGGTCCTCAAGCCGGGCTATGTTGCCGGCCCGTTTGCTTATACTCTGGGTCGCCTATCCGTAAGCGGCCCGGAGTCGCCCGCTTGACGGGTAACTATGGCGTGAATAGAACGACAAATAAAACCGGCGTGGCGCTTAACGTGATAAACGACCTGTGCCCCTCCTAATTCCGTTTACAACTCTCTCTTAACATTCTTTGTAAAGCAGGGTTCTCAGCTTTAGTATCAATTGAAACGAACAATCGTAATCGATTGAATGTGAAAGACGACATGCGCCTAACGTGGTCAACGCCAACTCCTCAATTCAATGTACTCACTCAACTTAAGTAGCAGCAACCTTATCACTAATTAACTGATTGGTATAACTGAAGTTCCTGATACCCTCTAGTCTTACCTGATAAAAAGTATTTTTACATTCCCTTGTTGTCTTGTCCTACAATTCTAGGGGAAAAGGGTCCGTGGGACTTTTGAAATTTTGAAAGTGGTCCACGGCGACAAATAGGTTGAGAAACCCTGCGTTAGTCTAAAAAGGCATTTCCTGGGAAAGGAGATCTAAGGGGGTGCCATACTGATGTGACAGAAGCCACATGCAGATATCTGGCAATAGGTGTGCATACCTCCTTGGCTAATGAACCAGCAAATGACAAATGTAAGATTATGCCAAGACAGCAACCGCAATATGAGCAACTGCTTCTTTCGAAGTAATATTGAATAGGTGATCCGGAAGGTGATAAAGTGGTCTGAGGCTCAGAGGTGGATGGTTTTTTAGTTCGTACAAATCCAACACTCCCCAGTCATGTGTACTAATTGTGAGAGCCGTTTAGAGGTTTTTCTCATCCATCTACGTACCCAAAAAAACAAAAACACATACATACACACAGACACACCCGCATAGGTACGCGCTCGCTCGCTCGCCCGCGTACACGCACACACTACGTAAAGAATGAACAATTTACTTTTGTTTTATGAACGCAAAATCATGAGAGAACTCGCCAATTTTATGGAATAAAAATTAATAATTAAGAAAAATAACAGTACTTAATTATACAGGTCCATAGCCGACCACAGTTCAGCTGATATTAGAGTCAAATTAGGTACTGGATCAGAACCGGGTCCGCTATACCATTACACCCTTAATACGGGCCGGATTGTTGTACTTATCAGTACTGCATTTTAAATGAGGCACGCTTGATCCAGGGTAAATCTCAACCTGATAAAATTTCTGGTCAGCATACAATTCCAATGAGCTGTGTCGTCAATTGCAGTATGAAATCAGAGTGTTTACTCAATAGCTATCAATGTTTTTGGGAATTCTATGTATTTTATTGTAAACGATGAATCATACTTACGTCACATTGATTTTTTTCCAGCTCTCAAATAATAGCCCAGTGTAAGTAACTCACTTATTCCAAGATAGAATAAGCGGCGCGAACAATTTTTTTCTACTACAATTGTTATGCAAAATAGTCGACATTAGAATCAGTCATGATAAGCCTCACCAACTGATTATTAACAGCAATAATATGAATAATCAAATACTTTAACCATGAACATATTCAACCAGTAAAAATAGATGCATCACTGCTCAAAATGATCTAAAATAGCATAATAGATGTAATCTAGGATATCATGTCCTATGTCCTATCGTAGATCGTGACATAGTTACGCGAGACTACACCGTTAGTGATAGTGTACCGGTGACTACACAATAGGTTTAACTCAGCTGTTCAACTTTTCGTTTTGTGTGTCTGAGTTAACGGGAGATATACACCTAGACGTTTGAAAAAAATATTTTTTTTTGCATTTTCTTTAAGTTTGAGGTTTTAAGAATATCTGATGAAAACGGCAAGGCAATATTTTGATAAATAAGTGAGTTACAGCCGAAAACGTGAACGGGTCGGTGCTGACCCGACAGTCAAGTAGCGGCAAGCGACCCTTCGGACAAAGCGTATTAACTTGTTTCGTCATTCTATTGTAGTGTGTTTTAGGGTATACAGGTATAAAGAACATTCCAGATGGCTCTTATTCATTGCCAGAAATAGACACGTTTTACCAGTATTTTGCCGTTAGTGCAACTGTGCGCTAAACAGAATTTTCATTGTCGAATAGATATTCAACAAAAAATGAATACCAGAAATAAAAGTTCTCGAGAATCTCATCGATCCAGATCTTTTCGCAAAGATCGCAGCAACAAAAAAGTACCGCCAAAAAATCGATATTCTGCCGAAAAGCTTTGCGACGCGAATATTAGTTCCAGTGCCAAAAAACTGAAGATCGATCGTGAGACATCGGCACGAGAAGATCCAACCATCGGATATCGCATTCTGAATTTTCTTACGGTGTTTTCTGCTTTATCGGAGTGTGTGAAATGCAAAAAATGTGATAGGTATATTCGATTCTCTATAGAAAGCACTCGAGGACTTGGTTTTAAAATTGTAGTGTCGTATTCATCGTGCAATCCGACTTTCATTCCTTCGTGTCCGTATATCAACACGGCTTACGAAATAAATACACGATTTTTTTTGTCATGCGTTTATTGGGAATTGGTTTGCATGGAGCGATGAAATTTTGTGGACTCATGGATTTACCGCTTCCGCTTCGCCAAACGACGTATGATATGATAATGGAAAATATTCATTCTGCTGCCTCTTTCTGGTAAAATCTTCTTATTGTGATCAATGTCAGTATCGGAATAATCACAAAAATACCGAGGAATATGAGGAATGGAAATCTCGTCACGATGAAAATTGTCAGGCTAACCATAAAGGATCGTCAGGCAAAGTGGAAGTAGATGCCATGATTGAATTATTTTCAAGATCTGTCGAAAAGCATGGAGTTATGTACACTAATTACGTGGGGGATGGCGATTCTAATACGTACACGGGAATAATAAATGCGAAACCGTATGGTGATGAAATTGAGATCGTGAAAAAAGAATGCGTGAGACACATTCAAAAGCGAATGGCAACCCGTCTTCGCGAATGCAAGAAAAACAACTCTGGAATCGGCGGCAGAAACAAATTGACGGCAAAGCTTATAGATAAACTGAGTATTTACTATGGTTTAGCTATTCGCAGAAACTGTGACTCCAAGAATGAGATGAAAAAAGCGATGTGGGCAACATTGTACCATTATAGCTCAACAAACAGCAATCCTCAACATCATTTCTGTCCCGAAGGTCCGGAATCGTGGTGCAAGTGGCAACAAGTGAAAGCCAAAAACCAACTGAAAAATTTCTGTCACGATTATGCTGCATTGCCACAAATGGTATTAGATGCCATCAAACCAATTTACGAACACCTCAGCAATGACAAATTTTTAGAACGCTTTGTTGGCGGATATACGCAAACCTGCAATGAGAGCTTTAATCAATTGATTTGGAAGATAGCTCCAAAAACAATGAACAGCGGGTCCAAAATGGTTAATATTGCTGTTTTTTCTGGCAGCATGCACGTTCTATAATGGTGTGACCTCACTACTCGAAATTATGAACGTGTTGGGAATATCGGTTGGGTCAGGAGCGCACTTATTCGCTACGCAAGAAGATGAAACTCGCATAGCGAAAGCCGAGCTGCAAGCACAGGAACAGACAAAAGAAAGTCGAATACGGCGCCGACAACAAAATTTAGAAGCCATGAGCATTCCGTCGACCGTAGACGACCTACACTATGGGCCTGGTATCGATGATTCCATGTAAGTTGACAAATTTTATCATTTATTTATTCCCAAATTTTCGAACATGTTTTTCTCGAAACCACGTTTTTCAAATCGGTACCCAAAATTTCTCGAAAACCAATGAACCGATTGCCTTGAAATTTGTTGTGCTTATGCTACGCACGATTTTCTATGACGTGTCATAGGATTTTTTTGTTCGTTCCTTATTTTTTTTTTTTCTATCAACAAAATAATAACAAATTTTTTACCCAAAAATCATTATTTATGTTCAAACGTTCGCCATTTTATCATAAATCGATATTTTCAAAATTGGCTATAACAAGTACTAGATTATAGTATTTAGTTTAATAATCATTTTGGTTTTTTTTTCAGATGATTTTTGAAGAAACGCCAGTGGGTACCGCGTATGAAGATTTTTTTACGGAGCTTCAAAGAACATGCGATATCTCGAAATATTTTCGATATTTTTTAATAACAAAAATTAAACATATTCTTGAATGTGTATACTTTCATTTGGTTCAAACTACAATCCGAAATTTTTAATAGTTTTCCTACAAAAAATCTCAAAAATAACCTTTTTTTTAGCCTCCTAGGTGTATATCTCCCCTCAACAGGTTCAGATAATATGCATATAGAACGTATATATCTATACATTATAGATTAATAGTGCAGAAACGTTAACGTTTTTTTCATAAATGATGTGATGGAGGCCCGAACAATAACATCGTTCGTTTCGTATTCAAAGTGTTAGGCCCCTTGTCTCCAACGCGGTTCAACTTTGATCGGAGTTTAAACTTAGTTTATCTTTTTTTTCGATTTCTCCAACCACCAAAACGCGTTAACTTGAACGCCGGATGCTGACCGTTCAACGTATTAAACTTGGTTCAAAGTACAATTGTACAATTGTTGTTGTTGTATTGGTGTATGTAGAAGTGGGGGGAGTTACAATGCATATGTTCAAGTGACATAACCAAACTTTCAGCAGTATGGAGGAATCGAAGGAAATTCATCAACATGGCTTATTATTATAATATTATAAGCTCTTCCGATGACGAAAACATAAGTCATTTGAATAATAGGCGAGGAAACGTATATAAGCCCCAGCGAAATTACTTTGAGGAACTAGACGAAACAAACTGTTGTCTCACTGCTCAACAAAATACGACAATTTTAGTAGTCTGATAATGAGTGATAAAAGAATAATCAAATTGTAACGATAATGAATTTTAAAAAATTTATAGAAACTATCCCATATCACCCGTAAATCAGCTGCTGCTTACTTTGCAATTATTTGCAGGATCTTTCTATGTATCAGTGGTAGATTTTGTGGGTGTCAGCACAACCACTGTATACCGAATTACATCTCGTGTAACGAGCGCAATTGCATGTTTACGACCACGGTATGTTAAATTCCCTTCGACGATGCCACAAATTCATCAGCAGCAAAAGCATAGCTTTACATGATTGCTGGCTTTCCAAAAGTCATTGGCTGCATAGATTGTAAACACATTCGGATTCAATCATTCCGTAAGCATTGCAATGGTTTCCCACGTCGAAGTGCATGCTGAATTACTTTGACGTAGACAGTTTGAATTAATCCTAAGGTTCAATATGCTTTCAAATTTAAGATTATTGTAATTTACTCTATGAATGAATAAACTCGCGAACATTCAGAGTAGTCACACATAACTTACGATACATTGGATGTATTACTCTTGTCTCAAACAATACCCCCTCCACGTATCGTGATGTAAATTTCAATAACAAAACATTTTGTTCCGAACATTTAGGATATGTTCTGCTTGTCCTTGATTAAAGCTTCCCAAAAGTAGCGTATACGATTTTTTGAATTGGAATATTCAGAGACTTATTCATACACTCACTAACATAGGTGTCCGGAAGCAGAACTCTGTCGCAATAGGAAAGGATATTTTTCGACGAACAGTCAAGCCGGTACTGATGCCAATTTGGCAATAACGAATATCGTTGCTCGGTGGCAAGGATCGGTACATGACAGTACAATCTTCAACAACAGCCGACTGTGCAAATTTTGAAGCAGGTCATTATGGAGAAGACATTTTGCTTGGCGACAGCGGTTATCCACTAAAACCATACTTGTTAACCCCTGTTCAATATCCACAAAATGCGACAGAAGAACGATACAATCCAGCTCATATCTGCACCAGAAATACCGTAGAACGTTTGTTTGGTGTTTGGAAAAGAAGATTTCCCATTTCATCACTTAGAATACGATATTCAATTGAAAGAACTATGGGCACTATCGTAGCTGCAGCAGTGTTGCACAATATAGCTGGACGTATTGAGTATTTCTTTAGAATATCCAATGAGTTTAGTGGGTGGAGGGGAATCAAGCTTAATGAGATAGTTGAAAAGGAGAGGAAACAAGAAATAAGAACCACACACGGAGAACCGTTTATTAAAGTAGAAAATATACTAGGAACTTTATTAAGACTTTCAGCAAACTGTTGCACGAATAATGTTTTATGAAATTTACTCTTTAGGTTATGATCGTAACACAGAGGTGCTTCTCGTACGCTTTCGCTATGCGAACTGTTGCACGCTCGCTTTTTCGACTAGCGAGACGCCAAGGCTCATATAGAAACAAGTGTCGCGCTTCTCGAATGTTCCGCGCGACTCTTGCTTCCCATTGGCCACGCCTCGTGGACTAATAGCAAGGTGGACTCGCACCGGACTTTTTCAATAGGACGTAACGCAGAACCTTTGCCGTCATTAGATTTAGATATTAAGTTCCCTTCAGATTGGGTTCATCAATATAGTGATATTCCCAAATCAATTTCAGAAGAACCGAGGGCGCAAAGTTCATTCGTGCGACGTAACGTTATAAATAATTACTTCGGTACCTAAATTTAGAATATTTATATAACAAGTTAATCGGTTGATGGACATTTTTTTCTGTAATTGAGCAGCATTTTTCAACCTTTATTTTTACGCATCATAACTTTGTGTTTCGGCAAGGACCTGGGTTGCGTGGAAGATAGAGACAATAATGAGAGCTGAGACTTTGACCGGGCGAATACATTTATTCTTGTCGGGTAACGGTCACTACATAAAATACGATCAAGTTAGTTGAGCTGATTGGTGACGCGTGACGCCGTAATGGCCGGGTCGGCGGAGAGAGCTTTACGAGAATGACTGAAACTGCGTATCGTGATGCGATAGAGATGGTCAAACGCAAGAGTGAACTGTGAGAATTAGCCGTAGTCGAGATAGAACAAGCAAGAGATCAATGAGAAGGCCGAGGGAAAAACTGAGATCGATATAATGAGACACTGAACTAGAGCAAGAATTGTCACGTGTGAACTCGATGACTGCTCGCAAGCTAAGAGCGAGAGAAGCTGGCATCCGCCAGAAGCGCGCCTAGCGGCGTCCAGTCGAAGCGACGTAGCGAGAGCACGTTATTGAGCAGCGCTGTCGCCTCCGTCGACGTCGGCGTGAGCGTGTCAGGCGGGAAATTCGAACTGCTATTTCGGCGTCGCCGAAACACTGACACGACTGTAAAAGTTTTTATAAATTATATATACTAAAAATTAAATTCTGTGAAACAATTATGTGTATGATATTTATGAAATATTAAATTGTGCGAATAGTAATATCGAATAATACTTCGAAAGCATTTATGCATTTCAAAACACGTATATACAAAAACATGGATTTGATTAAGTAATTGTAGAGAAAGACTTTGGATCGATCGAAGAATATTCGCTTGAACACTCTTTAATTTAATCCTGCCGAAATAATAGTGAAAGACCAGCAAGGGAGGAAAGAAAAATCATTGATCTTCATAACGATAACTTTATTTTTTAGTCATTAAAGGACATATTTTATTAATGAAACTTAAATAAACCCCGTATTTATTTATTTAAAAGATCTATTAGATTTCATTATCGCGGCGCATGATTTGTATTTATTGTCAAACTCATGCAATACAGAAAGAACATTCTTAATATATACTCTTATCAGGTAACGTCTGAACTCTTCAGCGTTTGTATCTCGACTAATGAATAACGCCGCGACTCTTTCCATGGCGACGTAAGCCATGCCAACTTGAATCCCGCTTAGTTATTGTTTTACATTAAACATTACCCCTCACTCCTTGGTGCGATGTTCGTACCTTTTATATTCCTACACAACCGATGATATTTTGTATTCATACATCCTTGCATATTCCTTAGACATTTCTCGATTTAAAATGGATTTCTGTATTCCAAGCTCGATTTTTTTATGTCCAGCTCCGTTTTGTTTTATTTCCACTTCCACTTGTTCTTTAGCGAGTCTCTGTTCAGATATAGCCGTCTACCATCCCTGAATTAGCCATTTAGACAGCGTGCCTTTCGTCTTCGTGCGCCAACTACTTTTCGCTTAACACGGTTTTCGACGTCGCCAACTTTGTAAATTCTTCTGTTTTATTTTTTATACAATCTCTTACAACGTTTTACCTCACCGATATAAAACGACTACGTTGCGTTCCTGTGTCCGTGTTTATATTGCTTTTTCTTTTTTGGCTAGTTGAACATTCTGGGATTGTATCTGTACATATTGAGATGGGGTTCGTTTCTCGCCTCCTGGGGATGGCGCCACTCGCGGCAACACTTGAAGCAAGGAGAAGAAAATCAAATAACACGGAATTTGGGGTTAGTTGAAGGGAAAGGTTACAGATGGTCTACAAGTTTCTCACAAGAGAATGGGGCGAGGGGAAGATATGAAGACAAGAGGGTAACATTCAAAGGAGCATCGAGAATTTATTCGAACTCCGAATGAACAGGAATTTACCAAAGTGAAAGAATTCATCTTATCTCCGGTAACGGACCTCAGAGGTGACTTTGCGGCAATAACTCAGTAAGAAGTAATAAGAATAGTGATTTCCGTATAGTTTTTGGGAACACAAGGAAATCTCTTCGAGTTAGTACCCTGTCTCCGGGAACGGGCCTCAGGGGCGACTCGATGAGAGGACTTGGGAACCCACGACAACAAGAGGACAGTAGGAGAGAGAAAGCAGCAGTAGAAGGAACACCGAGACGGCTGAAGACTCAAGGAAGAGTCACGACAGGTACGAGGACGTACCGCACCGGGAAGCGCGACCAAGGATCAGCGAGCACGAGGCACCGCGGACCGAGCAGAGTGATACCAGGAGCGGGATTACGAGGACGATGGGACCAAGGGTATACGGCAGCGGCAAGGATTGCGGAGCACAGACTCTGCGGAAAGAGGCGAAGGCACGCGCTACTAGAGGGCGGTGGGGGTCGCAGCGAAGTAGTAAGGGAAATGCAAAGAGGATAACGTCATAAATTACTTACCTGCGCAGAGGGACGAATGGCTGGTAGGGCAGCTAAAGTCAACGCGAACCTGCTAGGAAAAAAAGAAAGCAATCAAAATCATTTGATACGTTAGAGTACGGTAAAAAGAAAACGATGTTACCTGAGAAAGAGCTAGAGTGGTCAAATGGTTGGGTGCAGTCAGTACGGGTTAGGAGGCGGCCACGAAAATCGACATGCCTAAAACGAAACAAATTGCACTAACATTCGACTAAAAGTACTCACCTCGAGAAAGATAGGTTAGGGAAGGCAGGAAATAGCGAGAGCCTAGAAAAGTAAAGAAGTAAAATAGAGCGAGACCGATCCAGTAAGGATAGAAGAAAGAATTGCTTACGTGAAGAATTGATAATCTAGCGAAGACACGGAAAACTGCACAGAAACACGCAAACGCAACCGAACGTCACGACGAAATGACATTTTATAAGGTTCGACAGCGTGGCGGTAATCTGAAGTTGGTCACAGATGTCGAGGACGACGAACTATCGATGCGCCATCAATCCGCGGCGGGCAGATCAAAGGACTATGACTAGGCCGAGTCTTAGCGACACGGGCGCTACCTGTGGCACTACGGTGAACTAGAGGGTGGACTTCGGCGTTCGATCATCAGTAACGGGAGAGGAACGATGCGATAAATCATTTGCAAAATTTCTGTAATTACCGACCGCCTGTATTCACCAAAGAGCATTATTTGAATAAATTAAGGTTGATCGTTTGTGGCTTCTGGCTATGGTATATTCAAATTCATGCTTTCTCGAGTTCCGAACCTGAATTTTTATATGAAACAACTCCTCCCGTTTCAATATATTCTCCTTATTGTTTTCGGTGGTCTCATTAGATTTTTCGTTTCGGTTGGCTGAACAGTCCGGACCTAAATCTGTCAAAATGTTTTCTGGCTCGTTTTTTCTTGTTGCGTCTCCACTACAATTTGCTTCATTAATTTACATTTGCTGAGCCCCAATAAAATCGTTGCTTCCTTGCTCGTTATTCTTCTTGCGCGCGTCTAAATAATAATCTGCAAACTCTTGCACATATTCAGTCGGGCTATCCTCTCCCCTTGAAAACTCGTTGGAAAGTTGCCCGGAGGTCATGACAGCAAGACAATCGTCATAATCTCAGCTTGAATAATTTTGTTGGCCTTATTCAACATCACAGTTTCGGCAAAACGACATTGTCTTCCACCTATAATTGTATTAAATAAGCTAACTTCATCATGGTTTCATTACATACTGAGTAGGATAAAACATCCAGTTCGCAGCCCCTAACCAGTAGTCGGTCTCTGCCTGTACTTTGTATAAGTGGGAAGAGTAACAAAATATACTTTACGCTCTTCCCACTCATATAAGGTCGACTACTTGTTTCTCGCCGAATACTGGGTGTTTTATCCTACGTTGAAAATATTAAATGTTATTATTTTTTTCTTTCGATAAACATATAATAATACAAGCAAAAACATTCGTCATTATAGAGAGTAATGAATTTCTCACCGGTTTTGTATAGTTCCTAGTTTTGTTCGGCAAAATGTTTTTCTGTGCGCTTTCTGATGTTTTCCCAACAATTCCGAAGACACTTTGATGTTCGTGGATTACTTGTCGCACTGTTGAATTTTTTAGTCACTTCTTCCGAAAGTTTGTCTTTCATAAAAATTGTTTCGCTATTCCCCTGTCATTTTGATCAACCGGTTGAAATTGACAGTTGAGTCTACGTAAAAGGTTGACTTTCATCTTCGAAAGTCAACCGTCCTGCGTTTTCTCTAGCGAAAAAAAGCCGCGGGTAAACAACCGTTGAATTAACCATTAGGATTCATTTTACGGTTGACTTTATAGTTGTAAAGCTGTCCAAATGCAACCGTTGATATTTTCGGTTGACTTTACAGTTGCCAAAATTGCTAGGGTCCTTTGCTTATTTTCCAATATATTTTTATTTTCTAATACTTGATCAATAAGGAGTGACTTTTTGGCTTCAGTGAAATTGGCTGTTCTTTTTTTTCAAGATTCGCTGATGAGCTGCCATTATCTTAGTCGACAATTTGAAACGTATAAGAACCACTTTAGTATATCAGTCGAAAACAAAACCCTTCATTGTTTTCGACCGGCGAACTTTTCATTGACCAATCACAGGAGGAAACGATAGTACGATTCCGATTTATTGCGAATAGTGTATATGTTCAGCCGAATAAACCTCCTCGATGCTTGGAGAAATGCATACTTTCGTGAACTACGATCAAATCGAGATCAGATTTAAGCGCCGTTCAGCTGAACGTTCAGTTGAACGGGTTTGGCGAAAACGGCCGTTAGGGTCGGCAGTTCGGAACGACGGAATAATCAGCGGGGTAAACAAACTTGGTAATTCATACTTTTGTTTAAGTTAACAGAAAGAGTCTGTATATGACGCTTGGTCGAAAAATACACGCGTAGTAGTCTTTTTAACAATGGGTCAGATAAGTCTATGGTAAGGTAAGAGAACGGGTATGCAGTGTGCGTTCTCTTCTTGGACGGCGTGCGCTAGCAGCGTCGGTGGCGTCTGCCGTGCGAACTGCGGCGTGTGAATGCAAGGGCTCGAATTGTCAAACCTCTAAAAAAAGGTTATAGGCTCTTTATTTAATTTTTAATTTGTCCATATATTTTTCCAACCTTCCGGTAAACCATATTGTTGGTAACCTTGGCTACGCCGAACTCGCTATAGTAGCTACATGAATAGTGGGATGACTGAATGATATTATGAAACTTTATAGGGAACAAACAGAATTACAGATGGCTGGTAAATCGTAAAATCGAGCGAAAGTTGAAGAATTATCCGACCAGCCCGCTGCTTTTTTTATACTATCAATGCTAACACTATGCCGCTTCGCGGCTAAGGTCCATGCACCGCTTTTTTTCAAACATTCTTTGTCGATGTCGCTAATGGTTGAGCCGAAACTTTTCGAAACGGTTTTTTTAAAGATATAAATAAGGAATCAGTTTGTCTTCGCAAATCTTATGTACGTTCCAAATAAGCGTGCAGAGTTTTAACAATACGTATCCTTTCATTATTCAGATACTTCGGTAATACTAATAGCGGTTAAGCACATTTTCGACTCGGCGATTTTATTGTATCAACTATTTTGATTCTCGTCGCATCTTTATTTCTCTCAATTTTCTGTAATTTAATCAGCGATAGGGTATGCATGTGTTGTCCAGTAAGAAGAGCTACGAGCGTTACCAGTTTTCAAGCCAAGCCATCGAGAGATAAGTCTTCATTTTTTCTTGAGATGTCGAAATAATCCAAGACAATTTTAGGGTCCCATGTTTGTTGATGTCTCAGTATATACATTTCTCTCTCACAAGAGGATCTTACGGATTGGGAAATTGACTTCGGGATAAGACTTGGCAGGTTACTAGTATACCTTAAGGGTATCCACCGCATAAAGTAACAGAGCGCACTAGCCATAAGTTTCAGACAAAAAGGGCCTTAAAGTTTTGACGCGCAGATCATATACTCGTCGATATCTACACATTCCAAGAACAGCGCAGTAGCCGAGTTAGTGGCGAACGCGCTTGCCACGCGAACGACCGGGGTTCGATGCTATCTCTGGGCACTTTTTATTTAATTCTTTTGAATATCATAAGAACTTCTAAATAAAGCTAATGACCTAAAAATATTATCAATTAAATCCTAAATAATTTTTTTCTATTGATGAAATGACTTACAGCTAATTAAAAAAGTTAAAGATGATATTTTATTTTTTTAAAGTTGAATAATTTCAAATGCATGGAGGCAAATTTAAACTTTAATTACCACTATAACAAAATTTCGGGTAGGGTTTTATTTATGTAAACAAATTTACATTATTTACAAAATGTATACAATACTTTATTTGTCAATTTTTCATATTACATACAATCACCGCAGTGATAATTATCATAAAAATATTGAATACAAAAAAAAATTTGACATCTTGCAAAAGAACAGTTTCTATTTATCCTTGACTCTTGGGGTGGACAATCAACCCGTGAACTTTATAACGAAACCTTTCGGAATGACGAGAAATTACCAACTTGTACAATTAAAGTGATTTCTCCAAAATGTACTCCTCTTGTTCAACCGTGTCACGTTTATTTTTATAGGCAGGTTGAAAATCTAATAAAGCGTATACAAAATTGCGCTTACCTGATTGAAAATAATAGAGAAATAAATTCCCGTAAAGACTATAAAAATACAATCAATAGTGCATCATCAACTATCATCGCCAATTTTTAACGAAATGATCCGGTATGCCTGGTACGCTTCCAACCTTTCTGGTGTAAGAGAAATTTTCATGAATGTAAATGAAGTATGTTTTTCGACAAATCTTTTACATAGAGATTGTTCATGTAAATAATCTTCATTTATAAATTGTCCAATCGCGGCGAGGCACGCTGCAACTTTTCCTTGCTTAGCAACAATCCTTTTGTCCTTCCTTATATTTGGATCTGAAAGCGTCGCTTTCACCTCCGGATTAATAGACGGCGGATCGATATAAATTGCATGTTTTGGCGGAAGGTATTTTTTAATTAATAAGGATAGTTCCTCAGAAGGAAGGCCCTTTTTCAACGTTCCTTTCCACCGAGATTCAAGCACTCTTTTTCCCATCAGCTTAAGAATTTGAGCGTCGATAGCTGTTTCGCCTTTCAGTTGCTTGCAAGTCAAAATTGCTTTTTCACCGGTGACCTTTTCCACTGGACCTCGAGGATTGACTCTATCAGTATTATTTCTGTGAGATGTATCCTCTCTTATCTCCGACGAGTCAGACTCGACGGGCCTCATGTGGATGGTACGCCGGCACATATTACTGGCCGATTTTCGACGATCTCACGACGACGGTGATCACTTGCAGCCTTTGACGAACTCTCCGGTCTCCGTCTTCTCTTTTTCCTCGAATCCCTCTCCGAAGGCTTCGAGCGATGACGACGAGCTGAGGAGGGTGGCGCATCGTGAAAAAGGGTCCGCGCAGAGTGCAAGCGTGAACGTAAAACGTACACGTTGTATAGGTTAGAACCTGACAACGATAACGAGTTTTTGAAATTTTACTTTTCTCTCTTGTCAGAGTAAGAACGCTCGCTCATGCAGGTTAGAGCTTGCCTGAGTGACAAGTCACTGAATTCGCTAGACAAACTGACCAGTGATAACAAAAAAAAGCTCAAAACGAAGACGTCCACGTGTCGTCCTAACCTAAAAATATATAAGTATATTGAGAAATACCTACTTTTCCGCTTCCTGCTATATCTTCTGCTCAATAATTTTTCAATGTTTCTCAAACGTTTGTCGAAATCATTTACCTTTTGTTCACTATCATTCGAACCACTTGAGTTATCCATTGTTTCTGTGAATTACGTGTGGTTTCTTCGGCACACAGAAAAAGAATGAATAGCTATGCGCAACGAATTCAGATGACTATAGCAGGAATATGCCTATGCTTCGGTTTGCCTCCAGAAGTGGGGTACCCTGCTGCAGTTGGGTACCCCGCTGCTTGGCGACGCTGGCGCCAGGGGGAGGGAACTCAATGTTAAAAAACAGGACAGTGTTTTCAGTGGCATCTGCTCAATGCCCCTCGTAAAATTGTAACTAAATCAGTATCGATGTCCCCGCCACAGTGTGTATACAGCGAACTGATAGGAAAGTCGGAAGTAGGTCGGTAAGGTAGGTGAATAAAAGAAAAGTTGTCGGGCAAGTGATATTTATTCATGAAGATAAAAATGGTATTTTCATACAAGAAATCAAACTATAAGATATAAACTATTTATTAGTTGGATACGAGTAATAAATTTAGCGATTAGCACATTTTTCGCTTCCATTTGTAACTTTGTTTGACGGCCAATTTGGATATTATATTACCGTCGAGATCAATACTTTTGCCTTTGAGAATACGATTCATCGTCTGACACCAACTACTTAGTGCAGACTCTACGATTGCTACAATAAATTTCGTTCGAAACAAAGATCCATGATCGTTGCATTCAATTTCCCCAAAGGCAGACTCGAGTTGAGGACCGATGATTTTTGTTAAATTTCTTGTATAGCTTATTCTCCATATCGTAGCCTCGAAATGGGCTACCGAATGTAAAAACCGTTGGTCATTCGAATGTTTTACTAATGATTCCTTGCAAACTGTGCAATTCGGCAAAGCTTTCGAGCTTCATATCCTGATCAAAACTTTTTCACACGTGTCATTCTGAATGTGTTTGTTCTTAAAGTGATTCGTATTTGCATTTTGATCAACGATGAGACGGGACTTTTTTACAAAGAAAAATTCCCACACCTACCGCGGCCGTGGTCCACCGGCTGGTAGGGCTCTTGGCAATTATTTTATTAATATGATTTTAGTTGGGCGCCAGTCAATTTCAGGGGAATTGACAACCGGATATTTAGGCGTTATTTTAGTCTTTCAATTTTATTTTATGTTAATTCTCAAGCTGAGAAAGCTCAGGGAGGGACGTTGGAGGACCAAGGAATAGAAGAAAAGAGTGCCAGATAGACATATGAACTCTCACTTTACTTACTTGTTTTCTGATTCGAATAGACCCCGACTCTGACGATGGTTTACACGATACAAGATTTTATAGACAAATTACACTCTGGTATAGCGCGTACACAGTTTTGTTTCCTACGTATTCGGTTAACAGACGCTTCCCCTTTACATACGTAGGAGAAGGCCGACTAATTTCTTTGTCAATATGCGCGGCCGCTTTAGACAAAGACGGAACCTACGACTTACAATGACGCTTAGAGAGACGAAATATTCGTATTACGCGAACGGCTTACAGACGAGAACGCTCCTGGGAGGCAATGGTTCGTCCCTTATATAGACGAACCGGGCTATGTTGCCTAATTATCGCTCGGCCCTTGTCGATCCGCTGTTGCCAAATTATTATCAGTTGATCGCTCGGATAGATTTGGCGATCGATTACGTGGTATTTGACAAATTGAAATTTTAATATGAAATCAGACTGGTGCCGTCGAGGAAAAGTTGACTAAAATTATTTCCCGTCACAACGAGGATGCTTGATCATCAAATTCTAAATGTACGTCTTCGGCAGGGACTTGATTGGAACGAAAAAAATTGAGTAATGACATCATTTCGCCCGAATCTTCTTGACAATTCGCGCGAGGAGAATGACTAGAAGTTATATTATTAATCAGCAATGATGTAAATGATGCCGAAAAACTATAACACATGGGGTTGATGTTTCGCATGTTTTGATGGTCGATTCGTTATCTTGGAGATAAAACGCATTTTTGCAAGGCGTCGAGATGCTTCGATCCAAAATTTGTGATGAGCGCTGTCTTTGTCGATGCAGGCCTTTAGTGCATTTCCATCTCCACCTCCTTTGCCTCCGTTGACAGAATTGAAAAGATCGTTGAAAAAAGCGATCGTTTCGGAAACGATACGTCCCTCCTTGCCTGGAGTTTTCAATCGGCCATGAGGTGTATTGATATAACCTAAGGACAACAGAATGTTGTTATAAATAAGAAAATAGTGGTTGAAAAAAAGTAAATATATTTGCAACAAAGGTGATATTTCTGAGATTGCTTACCATCAATGTTTGACAAGAATCCGATAAAACTAGACAGTCGTTTACTGAACACATGGGCAGCGTGCGTCACTCGCATTTTATGAATTTTTTCCGGCACGACGTGCGCTTCCGTTAATTTTGGTACTTGCCGACAAATGTCATTCGCCCGAAGGTCGATGTCATATGCCAAGTGGATAGTGTCCCAAGTGACATATTCCGGCTCTTTTTTCGAAGTCAAATCTACGTTGATCTCCAGTTTCTTGTCCATTAGATTATTTCTTATACATTTCAATAAATGAGGTGCATCTTACATGGGAATGATCTCACTTGAGCCAATGATTATTGAGGCACCTGGTGGCAGAACAGAATTTGTGTATATTAACCACATTAAATAAGTATAGTGTGTCACGGTTGAATATAAATAAAAATAAATATTATATTTCCATGAAATCTGAAGCCAAATTGGTTCCGTACATAGTTTTCAAGATATCCTATACAATAACTGTAGGGCCCTCCTACTATTTATAGGCAGCTGATGAAACTTTAAACGCATTTTTCTCAAAACGACGTTTGCAGATGTGATGGTCAGTATATTTTAAAAACTACGCGTTGGATTTAGATGAAATTTATACAGCATATTGTAGGCATTTGAAAGTCGGGCCGGATCGAAAGTTTTTTTTACTTAAACTTCTATTTTTCATAAACCATTAACCAGCAATTTTTTCTTAAAATTCGTAACAAAAATTCCAGAGGCTGTCATTTAGCGAATTTTTGAGAAAAAAAAACCTCCGATCCGACTCAAGTTTTTATGCCTACAATATGCTGCATAAATTTCATCTAAATACATCGCGTGGTTTTTCAAATCCACCGCAAATCATTTTTGGAAGCGAGGGGTCTGATAACTTGCTCCAGAATTAATTTTTTTTTTTTTTTTTCGGAAAAGTTATTTAAGATATAGTGTAAGAACTTGGTATTATGTATTAAATAAAAAACAGTGTACAACAGTTTAACAAAAATTCTTGCCAATGGATGTTTTTTCTCACCTCTAACTGAATATAACCCTTGAAAATGCACGAAAATGTTTGAAAATCGCTTTAAAAAAATGTTCGGTGTGTGTGTGCGTGTGTATGGTGAGATTAAATAATCGAACAAACATCCCCCTCTATATATCGCGAATGAATCATTTCCTGTTACTTCCGATACAATTATACTACTTCCAATTTTATTGGTTTGGTTTTTCAAAAAATTTTATAGTTTAAACTGTAATGAATTTACAAAGATTAGAAACGTAGTATCTATAAAAATATAGTTGCGACAAATAAGTAAATAAGTAAGTACTAAAACAGCGGGAAATCACTGCATACAAAATATTGTGTAATGACGAAGAACAAAAATGCAAGTTGATAATTTTGAATTCCTTTCTTGTACACTCCGCTACCCACAAACCTTCTGTTTTTTTGTTTTTGGGCAAACTAAAAATATTGCATTTAACTTTTACACAGACGGTGCTTTGTAAACAATAAAATTTGTCAGCAATCATTTTTTAGCTATTATGTTACTACCGTATTGCTGACAGATATAAGTTACTCACGGTTGGGTCGTTGGTTTTGCCATTGTATCCTGTCAGACATTTTTCGTAATTCATTGATCGCACTGATATTCGAGGAACCTCGATCGCAAACTGTAGCAACCACGTTGAACCCCGCATTCGTTACTGCTTTTATCATTTCCTTTATACATTTTGTTAGCTGTGGTCCGTTGGTTTGTCATTCGCTGAAGTAATATCCCGATGGGATTTTCCATGAGTTCACTATCCCTCTCATCATGAATACTAAGCAGTGGTCCGCAAATTTTGACGTCCGCCTATCGCCATAGTCCTCGAAACCGATAATCTTGTCCTGCACCTTGTCATAGTGGAGATGTGCTGATAGAGACATCTCATCCCAGACAAAGGCACACATCTTCTCCTTTGGGTCCATGTACATTGTCTGACCTTTCAAGTGACTCATTAATAATTTATTAATTCCCACCTCCACGGGAATCCTGGCCAACATAACTTTCAAGGTTTTTGGACTCGGAACAGAAAATAAACGCATAAAATGCCGATAACCGGAAGGCGAGCGTTTAAACATGTTTAGGCATATTAATTTTTCCTCGTCAGTGTGCCGTCTGCCCTACAACATAAACAACATGCTTTGTAAGCAGCGTCGAACACAAGTGAACTCGCCAGCTTTTTCTTTTTTTTTTCTTACATACGTATATTTGATAAAAGTAGACAAATTAGTAGTTTCAAAAAATCTTACATGTATATGTATATGAAATTAATAAAGTGTAATATATCAGAAGTGTATTGAGAAATACATTTTTCAATAGTTTTGAAAGGAGTGCAAGGAAGGTGGTTGCAATTTTTTGATAATTTATTCTCGGATGGATAACATATTTGAAAAATCGCATTTTTCTCGCTGCATCCTTCTATACTATCGCAGCAACATCATGTGTTTGACAGTTTTGAAAAATAGTTACAAATGTATAAAGGTTCACTAGAGCTCTTGAAAATGTAACGACGCAATGATAAATAGTAATATCGATTACCACCGTTTCGAATACAAACATATTTTAATTTCATAAAAATCGTCGGATGAAATGAATCTAATATATTATTGTTCTTCTTATCCTTCTTAGTCAACAGTTAACGTTCTCAAAATGTTTGCACAACAGAAAATGGATGACTAAATTACCTTTGTACTTTCAAGGAAGAAACAAATTAATTCAATGCATTCCGACATTGAACATTGAGTATATAAAATAATGCGACTTTTAATTCGAGCACCTATTTGTTTTGTAAAATTCTTAAAAACTTTTTCGTCATTACTACTTGGATGAAGTTACAACTAATTGCGGATAGTATTACAAAATGTAGTCTACATCCCCTCCGTTTTGCGTGAATAATTTTTCATAAGAAATGTGCAAAAGGTTCGAGGACGACATGCATCATTTAAATGAGATGTGTATTATGTTTACCTGCGGTGAAATATTTCCATGCCTTATCTGCATTTGCAAGAAAGTTTGCTGAATCGTGGTCACACCATTTGCAGCCAATTCAACACTCCCCAGCTTCCGTGATTTGGCTTTCGCTGTCTGCGCTACTTTAAGTTTTTGTCTCAATTTAAGCTCTCGTCTTCGCACTCTGAGGGCATTGTGGTAAATGCGCTTCGCGTCTGCGGACAACATATTTGCCCGTGTCGCGGGTCCAATGATTGATTTTCCTGTCAACGTCGAATGTTTACCACCTGGTAACAAAACATTTATTTATTAACTTATTGTCTACTTTGCCAAAACATTTTGGAAATTATAGCATAATAACAGCAAAAAAAGTCAATAAAGATGAATATATGTTTAAAAATGGCGTGTCAAAGTATTAATGATCATAGCAAATAGTTTTTTAAATATACGATTCGATATAACATTTATACCGAATTCTGAAAAGTAATAACCCTCAAAAGAGGTCGTGGAAAAAAAACTTAGAAAATTTAAGAATGGTTTTTCGGCTCAGAGAAGCAAACAGGCGGAGTTTCGCTTAAATCGAAAGGGGTCAGGTCCATAATATCTTGTTGGTTTGAGGTTATAGTTTTTTCATACGTGGAGCTATCAGCATCGACTCATCGGCTAAGACTCTCTTGGCGGAAGAGCTCAGAGATACAGGAGGAGAGGGCTGTAGAGTACTGTCGGTTCTGTTTCCTAGTACAACGTTCTCTGGTTCAATGATCGGCGATGTAATAGGAGAGACTCCGTGAGTAAATGAAGTATGTGACAAATCAAGAAAGACTTCAGTCATAAGACTCTCTTGAGCAGTAAATACTGCTATCCCATCTCAAGAAAAACTTTGCGATAAAGGAGATTGCTGATATTCGAAAGGATTCATAACTATTTCATTGGGCAGTATGGAGTCCTGCTCGGTATGAGATGGCATTATTTCGACTGTACCAACCAATCGTTCACCATATTTTCCCGAGAGACTCTCTGATAAAGATAGTAAGGGAGGATGACATGCCGGAGCTATTTCTCCAGCATCGAGTGCTTGCTCAATCGCAACTTTTCCGTTGCATACTGACGGAAACGATTTTTCCCCGTTAACCAGAAATAAAGTAGGAATTGATGTAGCCTTCAATATTCTCCGTTGACCATGCTCCATGTAGGAATCATCAGTAAAGTGTCGATGACAAATTCGGAGTTTTTTTAACTCGCTGGGTTCAATCGATAAGAGGTTTTGGGAGGCAATTGCTTTAATCCAATCCTGGCATCTCCATTCACTTTTTGGAAATGAATGGGATGGCCCCTTTACCCCAGTTGCACATCCAACAACAACGCAACCTCGAACCATTGTGGAAACTGCGTTGTCCCGACTGAAAGAACAAGAAGAAGCAAGTGGAATGGATATTTTACTATTAATAACATTAAATGTGTCGAACCGTACATGTGCAGGAGCGACACTCGATTTGGAACTTAATTTGTTCACCCGGGCGTACAATATATATATTTTTTTGTTAAATAAATCTCTATGAACCTAAGAAAATATGTAGAGGTGGCTGAATAAGTTTGAAAATAGCGTGTATCGCGAAAAAACCATGTTTTTTCCGTTTTCGAGCTGTCTATCCAAACATGTCATTTGAACTATGAATTCGAAAAGCAGAAAAAAGCAAATGAATAATTAATGAATCTTAACCCATTTATTACTTCTGAATTTACATTATACTGATATTTGATGGCGGTACTATCCACCATATCGCGTCGGTATGCAAACCTGACGCTCATGTTACTCTTCGATAAACTGTTCGATGACTGTACGGTAGATTGCGCTAGGTGTACGCCGTTAGTGGCGCACTCTTCGTTATGTCCCTCGGGATTTCGAACTACATATAATAGAGTCCCCGTTTGCCTATATGAGTGAACACCCCCTGGCTGGCGCCGCTACAGCAACAGTGTTGCCAGACATATATTTTTCAACGTACTAGATGGCGCCCGAAAACGTACTAGAATTATGGATTTCGTACTAGAATTCGAATTCAACTAAAAGTGATAGAAAAAAGTATTACGTCCTAAAAATTTAATAAAAACTGAGTACACAATATAGCTTGTAGTTTAATTATATTGTAGATGACGGAAAAGTGTTGTTTTGTAAACTTAGGTACATATATACACTCACACCTCATACTTCAACAATTATTTCATTTTTTATTCATATGAGAATATTCTATGTGAATGTAGATTCATTTGGATGAGTAGGTAGGGGATAGGGCATGTTAAATAAATAGAAACACAAAATACAACAGTTATCGGGTACTGATATCCAATTTATTTTTTCAGGAATTTTCAGTTAAATTCAATAATGTTAAATTAACTTTAACATAAATATTTTTTTCTCTGTCAGATGTGTTTGTGGTTACAAGTAACTTAAATTAAAGAGCTTCTAGCCAGTGTTTTATCGAAACATTAATTATAAATGATATAACGAATATATATAAACAAAACTACTAACTAATAGCTATGTATTCAAAGTTTACATCACATAGTTTTAGTGTCACAATATATGCACTAACTCGCAAAAAAAATAATAACAGAGAAAAATGATAGATATTTATCTATTATTTTTATCTGTTTTTCTTTTTTTTGCGTGTATTTCCTAATCTTCCCAAAAAGAAAAAAAAATGATAGATAAATATCTATCATTTGTCTCTGTTTTTCTTTTTTCAGTCTGAACTCAAATCTCATTTCTATTTTTTACTTCATTATAATTACAGATCACAAAAATAGAAATATATATCGCAGCATCGCTTTTGTTAAATTTATTTTCTTAATCATACTTAGGCTTGCGCTTTAATAGTGATTCATTTGGCTCCCACGTGTAGCACGTGTTTAATTTACCTAACAATTCTTTAGCATGTAACACATTTTCACAGGTCTCTACGTTCAGTCGGTTTCGAGGCTTGTTTTTCATCAAATTTAGTTGAGAAAATACTCTCTCAGCTGCTGCTGACGAATGCGGCAAACAAAGCAGTCCCTTAACGAATTCCGAAAGATTGGGAAATACATCGTTCTTTAATAGGTTAGACATATCAAACACCTTTTTCCAAAATTCCACCATGCTCTTATTTTTGTACTTTTGAAGCTCGGCCATGTCAGACAGAAACGGCCATTCGCTATCGAGTTTTTCAATGTCGTCAACAAGCATGGGGAATAATTGTACAGCGTCGTTAGCGATAGAGGGAATTTCTCCTTGCAGAGTTGATTTCGGGTCGAAGTGACTAACAAAAAGGAGTACTGGATCATCAAAGTTAAATCGGTTTTTTATTTGTTCCGCCAAGGTGACGTAAAAACAGAGAGCATGAGTTTTGAATTTATGTACTTCCGGTGCTTCTATTTTTCCGCTCTTGATTAGGAATTCAGTTTTGGCTCCGAAATAAATGTCACTCAAAGGAATGAGATTCCGGGGATTACTGGGATCAACCACTTGGAGACGAACCTGATTGAGATAATCTTTTTTCAAGAAATTACGGAGGATATTTCGATAGAGATCCCTCACTCGATTCAATAACAAGTGCAAGTTCGGCTTTTCAGCTTGAAACTCGATGTTCAATTAGATAACTGTATCCAAAATATAGGACAAAAAGGTAAAATAAATCTTGAAGCTCGAACTCTTAAGCTGGGAGAGGATCGTTTGACTAACACGAAGATTATCCTGAGAGCACTACTGGGTAAAAAAGAGAATGAGAGCATCCCAATTCTCTAAAACACGATCTACCGCTGCCGAGTATGAGGATAAAAACAATGCCATAAGGAAATTAAACAGAGCAAAAACGTTCAAGACACCGGAGATAGAGACCATCGGTTGTTGAAAAATACTGCGAAGGTAAGAAGTTCTTCATTTAAATCTCGGAGTCGTACTCACGTACGTAAAATGGCAAGTACGTACTTGAGTAGATAGCCATCGCGTTTGACTCGGATGGAGTAATTTGTGCGGTTTCAAATTCACGAATGTCTGGAACTCCTGTAATCTTTTCAACCTGTTGCTGCTGTGTGAGAAATACTTGTAGATTGACCGAAGCATTTCTTCAACTCTTTTGGGCAGTTGTTGTGCGGCTGCTGATGAACACAAGTGAAACGAGTGACAAACACACCCCATGACAAAGAGGTGCGGCAAGATTTGTTTAAATCAAGCCTGTACTCCACTGATATTCCCCATCATCACGGATGCGTTATCAGCAGCGCAACCGATCATATTTTTGATCGGAATAGCAAGATTTTGTAAATGTAGTGTAACGGCGGCGAAGAGATCTTCAGCAGTGCACGATGCAACTTTAATCAAACCGAGAAAATTATCTCGACACTGTCCAATACTGTCATCATAAAATCTTGCGTCGATAGCAAGACCTTTTTCTATACTAATATCTGTCGTTTCATCAATGATTAATGAATAGACAGTCTCGTTGAGTTTGCCAGAAATTTGACTAATTTGTTCTTCCGCGATGCAGTCTGTCAAATTTTTAGTTTTCGTTCGACCACATTTCAAGACCTTTGGCACTTCAGAATCTGGACACACCGAAGCAATAAACTTTGGGACATGATCTATAAGAAGGAATGGCAAGTTGTGGTCGAGAAGAAATATAGCCATTTTCAGCTCCGACGATTTCACCAGTTTCTCCCGGTTCTTCGCATTCTGATGCTGTTGGTCACCCAAGAAAATTTCTATTGACGCAGTATTTTTAGCCTTTTCGCTATTCGATTGATGCAACGGACACCTTTCATGCCGTTCCAATTGACTTATTCCTCCTTTGATGACTTTTCAACACGCTTTGCAGAACGACGTTGATTTGCCCAACAGCGACGTCCTTTCGAGCCAGTGAAATTTTTGTTTCCAATCTTCTTTAAATCGTTGAGGATATGATTATTTCTTCGTCATTTGTTTGACAACTTTAAAGCCTTGCCGTCGGAATCGCTGCTGTCGATGGCTTTTGTCGAATCATCTTTGAGCAGCCTATAGACGAAATATTGTTATTTTCAATGAAACCCTCACGATTTCGTATTCTATTATACTTTGCACAAACCATGGAAAAATAATTGAAGTGTGGCAAAGCTGACGCAACAGAGTTTTCATTTCAGAGACTGTCGTTATGTCAAGAAAAGTCTTGCGGAAAGTTTATTTTATAGAAATAAGTAATAAAATAGAACATGATTCCATAAGTGAACGAATTTTGCACAGTATTTCAAACGAAGCAGGGAACTCACCTTTTTGTCAAAAGTGCTTGAGATTATTTTTTCCTTCTTTTTATTTTGTTCTTATCGTTGGGACAGTCGATGCTGGATCCCGAAGACTCGGCAAGCTTCTCAGGTGGTATAGACACAGACAAATCCGAGTTTGTTTCATCTATCCGTGACGTTTCTATCAAGTACCTGGCGAAAAAACCTCATCTACTCAGTACTGTGCCATTAGAAAATTTCGATTAACGATTCACGGAAGACGAAATAAAAAGATAATAGAGGGAAATAAGAGCATGCACTCTCCACGCTTTTCGTATCATTGTACATTGAAAATGTACATCCCATTTACGAGAGTTATTAATAAATCAGAAAATTATAGGTTAGCCAGATTTTTCGACATACCTGTCCCTCATCTCTATACGCTCTTGTTCTTCTTCTTCTTTATATTGTGGCTATGACACGAATTTGATCTTAAGCCTCTATTCGCTCAAACTCCCAATTTCACAAAACTTTCCGTCCCCGAACTCACGGAATGTGCGCGAACGAAAGAACAATAGAACCCTAAACAGTATTCAACAATTCAACACGCACGTGTGTGTCTGTATGCGTGTGAAAACGTTGAGCGCTGTTGTCGTTGCGACGTAATAGGAAACTACATTTCAATCTTTGTGCAATAATATAACGTCAATGCCGTAATTCGGTATTGCTATATATGTAACGATATAGCACTACGGAAGTACGACAGTGAAACGTTTTCAACGCTGTCAGCGTCCAAGTCGAACGCGCCGAAAATGTACTAGATTTACCAAAGTCGTACTAGCGTACTAGAATTCAGTAAAAAGTCTCAGATCTAGTACAATTGTACTAGAATTCAGTAAAAAATCTCAGATCTAGTACAATTGTACTAGACTGGCAACACTGTACAGCAATGCGCAGGTCACACAGAGACGTTCACGTATACACCACACAACTTCATGGCATAGCTCCGCCTCCTCTCTCACCAATCACGTACGAGTAAGCACGCCTTCTCACTTTCTCTAATGCGAGGTATAGACTGGGGTACTTGTTGGAAAGTCACCGATATCTGACGATGTTCAGACGGTCAACTCGGGGCGACACCAGCGCCTTCACTTCACCGGCATGCACGCAACGTCACCTTCTTGTCTCGTCGTTGCTTCCTGCCGGCAACCCTCTCTATATATCCATATACTCTATGGTTATAAAATAACAGACACACGTTTTCACCGACTTCCAATCTATCTCTTAATAAATAACGTTCCTATAATATAATAATCCTTACGAGTGGTTTTTTATTCAGCTCACCCTCCCTATGCTCTGATAGTACTCATGCCGACTCTCTCTTTTTCTGAGCTACTACTGCCATACCCAACTGATGCGACATATATAATATCGACCTTAAGAACGTTAATAAACGTATAATATGAGTTGAGATAACAGCAAAAAATAGATTATCTTTAACATTTGAATTATGGAGTAATAGATCATACAACTTTATTTTTTTCATCACAGAAAATAAAATAAAATGAAAGAGAAAATGATTTGATGTGCGATTTCAAATAGAGAAGCTCTACCAACTCGGCCAATATCTTATAACGATTCTTGTTAGATACTTCTTATAAAATGAAATACGAACGTTCGACTTGGTACGCCAGTCGCTAGCGTCCCTGCAAGCATGTTTGGGCACACGGATGCGTCCCTTTAGAACGTATACAACTACATATTCCAAGCTCAGCCGGTTTTCCCACCGAATAACCCCACTGATGTTCGACATGACAAACTGGCTTCACTCCTTATTCCCTAATATATTCTTAATTTTTGCAAGTGTAGAGTGTAATGTAGTAAATAATGTAGGAAATAATAAAAAACAAAATTGTATTTGAGGGGAATTTGATCGTTGACTCTCAGAGTTGTGAATTTAGAGACGGCAGAGCATTCACGTTCTCGCGACTCCGCTGACGGGGCGTATACAATCCCGAGTTATGTCACAAATCGACCGCTGCGACGCCAAGTGGCAATTTCTAGCGGGAAAACTTGGAGCCAATCGAGGTATAAGCATATTCCTTATGTAGTCGTCCGAATTCGTTGCTATGCGGGAGCGACCAACTGATGACAAAAAGACAAAAAAGTACCTAGTCAACTGTGAAGCGTGTGAAGATTCGGGCATGATGGGGATACTATATAGTGGTCTATCGGAAGAGGCGCGAAATACAATCGGCTATCGTCTGTTCAAAAATACATGAAACTGTGCGAGGTGTGTCTCGCCGATTTGGATGTCTCGCCCGGAATGGACATAAATAGGCCACACTTATTTTTTTATACATGCCAAGATCAATTTTGAAGGGATGAAAGGCGCCCTCGAAAATAGGGGTATTTTTCATTCTTCGTCGATAACGTTTAAACGGTACGAGATGTACAACAGGCCCGATATTGGGTCAGCACTGGCGGCCAGACACCCAGTAATGGCGCGGTAATGGCAGCCTCGACTGGCCCAGTCATGGTTCAGAGCCGGATGATAACTTCGGCCCAACGATGGTTGGCAGTCTTAACCCAGCAATCGCTGCCAGTCGTGGCCCAGTAAACTTTGCCAGTAATGGCGTGGTAATGGCAGCCTCAACTGGCTCAGCCATGGTTCAGAGCCGGATGATAACTTTGGCCCAACAATGGTTGGCAGTCTTAACCAACGATAAAACAATATTGGTCCATCGATTACATTGGCCTATCAATAGATGTAGTATTAGCCCATAACTGCAAGTCGTTTCGAAATAAATACTATTCTTGCAATAATCCCCTCTTTTTTGTATCTGCCAATTCCAGTTTGACTAGTAAATTAAATAAATAATATGAATATATAGCGGTTACATATTATATTCTTTATTTTTTTTTAATCAGACTCATGTTTATATGTTATATTATTTCGTATGGTTTCAATTTAATAATAAATAAAAAGACGTATTAAGACTAATTAAAATCTAAAAAGATTAATGCGAAAAGAAAATACACGAACGAGCCTTTGGATCGACTAGGTAATAGAGAAGTAATTTAAACGTGATTTGAACATAAAAAAAATCTTTTCTTTTAAAAAAAGTAACGAATGCTTAATAATAATAAGTCGTTCTACTGAGACGCAGTGTTGCTGACATTTTTATCGTCAACATCACCTTTCTTGCGATTTGCTCGACCGCCATTTCGATCTGCAGCCCCGGATAGCTATCTTCCCACTTTTCCCTGCAAATTATTGATTTCGTCTGTGTCCCCAAATTTTTCCAGGAGCGTATCTGCAACAGAAGTGAGAAAATAGTATGACTCGATCGTTGTGATAATTAGCAGATTGATAAAGATTGAAAATTACAATTACCTTTGAGACACATATATACCGCCGTGGCGCTGAATTTTTTTTCCCCGACATTTTTTATTATACGGCCTGTTTCTGAATAATGAGTCTTGACAGACTTTTAAATTGTTGCGGCCATAATCTTCGCTATACAATCCTTTGCGAAAGATTCTCCGCATACCAAATATCGATAAAGCGACATCTGCAAATAAAATACAACTTTGACTTACCAAAGCCGTTTTTTTGTCTTCATTCTCTTTTAAAGCTTCATCAAATGCAATAAAGTCTTCGAAATTGTTTATAGGTAGTGCAATGCCAAACCCAATTCTAGCCTCGGAACAATTTGGTACAGGAACTTTTGACTGATGAATATTTGCCAATAGGGCATTTTTTATTTCATTAGTTTTTTTGTCATATACAAAACTTCTTGCTTGATTGAATAAATATTTCTAATTGGCGTAATGTTTCGTCCAATTGTTCCGCCGTAATACCTATAAAAAATTATAGTCTGTAATTTTTAGGAATATATAATTTCTAATATATAAATAGGGGGGGGGGGGCTGTGTACTTGAGGAAATGCTAAGTTTTCGGGGACTTGAATATGTTAAATCTTTTATTTTTTAATTGCAATGAAAGTACATAAAAAAATAATTGCAGATGTCAGGGAAATGATATTTTTTGCAGGCAAAACAAGTAACCCCTTAATGAAGTGAAAGATTTGTGAAAATAAAGTAAATTTCATAAAAATAAAGTTTTCTTACGCGTCATTTAATTAAACAAAATTTACATTTCACATAATTATTAGATTGTTCGCGTACAGACCTGGATAGCGGGAGAGGATACACTAAAGAAAACCGTAGACACAATAATCGCAATTGATGCTCGTCTAATTAGTTTACAGGTACGGCACAGACAATGAGAGCGCGTAGTCGCGCGCTGCGCTGGTCGGTAAGAGCTGACAATCTTAGAGCGTGAGAATAATTCCTAGTGTACAGAGCCGAGTTGATATTACACAGAGACAGTTCAAGAGAAGGTCCGATAACTGAGAACGCCGAGGTCGATATTAGATTTTAGAAAAACTTTGAATGATATAAACACGTCAGTATTCTGAGATATCTCATACGAGAATGGCCGAGGAACCGGTTCCGGTCCGGCACGAGGCGAGCCGGCAAGCCAAGGAGAGGGGGAAGCATCGAGCGGACATTGATCGACTGGAGCTCCTCTATCGATCGGAAGTGACGTTGAGCGGCGCGTTTGAATTCTTTTTCGGTGTCGCCGAAACATCCTCCCCACCGTCAGACCGCCGGTCTGACCCTAGGTGTGCGTAGGTCGAGTAATGAGCGTCGTCACGGTCCGAGAAGACTGGCAGAGGGATGAGTTTGACGATTGGCCTGGTGAGCGTGGTGGTGGCGGTCCTGATGGTGGCGACCCGAGTGAGTCCATCCTGGCCGGGGTGGAGAGCCGTAACCCGAGCTAAGGGCCACTTGGTGGGTGGGGTGCGTTCATCTCCGAGAAGCACGATCGAGCCGATCTGAATGTCGTGAGAAGGTCGCTGCCACTTGGCGATGGCCTGAAGCTTTTGCAAATATCCTGTTGACCAGCGTCTCCAGAAGCCCTGGAGTTTTTGCTGGATCAACTGCCATCGAGCAGATCTGGCGAGCGACTGGTGTTCCAGTGAGGGTTCCGGTATGGCGGTTAACGGCCCTCCAACAAGAAAATGGCCTGGGGTGAGTACTCCCAGGTCGTCTGGATCGTCCGATAACGGCTCTAAGGGCCGAGAGTTGAGCACAGCCTCCACCTGAGTGAGCAGCGTAGAGAGCTCTTCGAAAGTGAGTAGGTCCTCCCCCACAGTGCGAGCGAGGTGATGTTTGACTGAGCGCACCGCAGCCTCCCACTTACCACCGAAATGTGGAGCTCCGGGAGGGTTGAATGACCACCTGGTCCCGTCGTCGAGTAGCAGCTTGGCGAGCTGGTCCGAGGCGTGAGAGGCGGACGAGAAGAGTGTCTTGAGGAGCCGATCCGCACCTTGGAAGGTGGTGCCACAGTCAGAGTAGAGGTTGCGACACAGACCTCGGCGTGAGACGAATCGACGGTAGGCGGCGATGAACGCGGAGGCGGTGTAGTCCGAAACGGCCTCAAGATGAACGGCAGAGGTCACCATACAGACGAAGATCGCGGGCCAGCCTTTGACTGAGCGGTGTCCTCGACCCTTCCACGCGCGGAGCGACACCGGGCCAGCATAGTCGATACCCGAGTGCAGAAACGCTCGGGATGGAGTGAGACGGGCGCTGGGAAGTTGTCCCATGAGCTGCTGAGCCCGAATCCCGCGATGGCGAGAACAAATCACGCAGCGCAGGACCAGAGCGCGGACTGGAGCGCGTCCGCCTAGGACCCAGTATTCCTGGCGGAGCAGAGCGAGAGTGAGCTGCTTGCCACCGTGAAGGGTCCGCAGATGAGCGTCCTGGATAACCAGGCGAGTCAAGGTCGATGTGCGAGGGAGTATGAGCGGATGTTTCTGCTCGAACGAGATAGGAGCGCGAGCCAGACGACGGCCGACGCGGAGCAACCCTTGATGATCGACAAAGGGTGTGAGTCGGGCGAGAGGATGTCTGGGGCGGACGGATTCACCGCGAGCGAGTACCTGGAGCTCGGAAGCGAAGTGCGAGGCCTGTATGGTTTTCACCCAAAACACTTTGGCCAACTCGATGTCTCCGGGTGACAGTGGATTTCGGAGCGAGGTGCGAGGCGTTCGGCAAAGCCGGGCGATGACGCGTTGGCACACTGCGGTGACGCGGAGCAACTTCCGGAGCGAGGAATACCGAGTGATCAAGTCCCATTCAGCAGGAAGGAGTGTGCGGATCGCGAGTACCGAGCCGGGTCGTTCTTCTATCCGAGCAGACGGAGTCGGAGGAGCCTCTACTACTGGCCAGTGTGTCGAGTCCTGCAAAAGCCAGCTGGGCCCTTGCCACCAGAGTGGGTGGGTCGAGAGCTGAGTGACGGAGATACCTCGAGATGCGCAGTCGGCTGGGTTCTCGAGGCCCGGGATGAGCCGCCAGGTAGCAGGAAGATCCTGGATGAGCTGCACCCGATTGCGGACGTACTCCTTCCACCGGGACGGAGAGGCACTGATCCACGCGAGTGCGACAGCGGAGTCGGTCCACAGAAAGGTGGGTGCGTCGACGAGTTCGAATTGACGTCCGATGTAGCGAACGAGCCGAGCTAAGAGTACCGCGGCCGAGAGCTCGAGTCGTGGTATGGTTAATCGCTTGAGTGGCACCACTCGAGTTTTGGAACAGACAAATGAGACGCGAGTTGGTGAGCCGGGGGTGGTGATCTTGAAAAACACTACTGCGGCCATGGCGGCTTGAGACGCATCGGCGAAGCCGTGTATCTCGATGGTCGAGGTGGCGAGCAGTCCGAGCCAGCGAGGGATGGAGACGGAAGAGAGGTTGAGCAGGTCCGTGCGGAAGTGCGTCCACCGTTGAGACACGGTGGGCGAGAGCTCGTCGTCCCATCCAAGATTCGAGACCCACAAGTCCTGGAGCAGTATCTTGCCCCGAATCACCACGGGTGAGAGCACACCGAGCGGGTCATAAATCTGAGCCAGTTCCGAGAGGATAGTGCGTTTCGTGATGGCTGAGCCTAAAGTGGACTGTATGGCGAAGGAGAACACGTCAGGGCCCGGATCCCACAAGAGGCCGAGCACCCGAGTCTCCGCGGTGTCCAAGGATCGTGCAGCCTCCGGAGAGGACTGGAGATGTAGAGAGCTGAGGAGTGGGTGGTGATTCGTGTGCCACTTGGACAGTGGAAAACCTCCGGCGGAACAGAGTCCTTGGACTTGAGCGCTGGTCTCGATGAGTCGGTCTGGGTTATCGGCGCCTCCACAAATGTCGTCGACGTAACGACCATGGAGCATCGGAGCGACGGCGAGCGGAAAGCGATGTCCTTCATCCTCCACGAGCTGCAGTAGCGTGCGTACAGCCAGGAACGGCGCCGGTCTCGTGCCGTAGGTCACGGTGGTGAGCTGGTATGTACAAGCGCCTTCGTCCGGGCTGTCCCACAAGATCTGCTGGTATGGCCAATCTTCCGGATGCACCCGTATTTGCCGAAACATCTTTGTGATATCGGCCATGAAGATGAACCGGTGCCTACGAATCTAGAGCAGCACGTCGGAGATGTCCGCTTGGAGCTTAGCTCCAGTGTGGAGTAGGTCGTTGATAGAGGGCCCTGAGGTGGTCGTTGCTGAGCCGTTGAACACAACGCGCAATTTGGTAGTCTCGCTGGTCTCCTTGAGCACGCCATGATGCGGTAAGTAGAACTCTTGAGGGACGAGCTGAGCGGAGAGCCGCTGCCGGCCCTCAGAGACCCTCGACCCTCCGGGAGACAAGTCTCCTGGTGCCAAGGTCGTCTCCGAGGGCCGACAGTCCGAGGTAGACGACGGAGAAACCCGTCTCATATGGCCGAGAGCTTCGTACTCAGTGAGAAACGCCTCGTAGAGTTGACGCAGGCGCGGATCCCGGCGAAGCCGGACACGAAGGCGAGCAAGACAGGCAACGGCAGCCCGGCGAGAATCTCCAAGAGCAGTCGGTGACTTGGAAAACGGGAGTCGAACGATGTAACGCCCAGAGCTATCTCGGCTGTGAGTCCGTTGGAAATGTTGCTCGCAATCGAGCTCGTCGGGAGACAACGATGAGTCAAGAGATGCGCTTGGGACCTCCTCCTGAACCCAGAAGTGGCTGAGCAGGTCGTGAAGCTGGTCGTCGGAGGCCGTAACATGGCACGTCAACGCGTTGACCGAAGTGAGGGGTCCGGTTGGTCCAAAAACCAACCATCCAAGCTGGGTGCGCTGTGCGACCGGTGCCGTGGGACCGGCCTGGATTACTCCAGGGAGCAGAACTTGTCCGTAGACGTCAGCCCCGATGAGAATGTCTACGGCAGCAGGGGTCAGAAAGGCCGGGTCGGCCAGTTGTAAGTCGGCGAGATGTGGCCAGTCGTGACCCTCAGCCGCGAACGACGGAAGCGAGGCCATGAGCTGGTCGAGGACATGCGCGGTTACTGAGACCCGAAAATTGGAGTACGCTGACTGGAGCGTGAGCTGGACGGAGCCAGTAGTCGTTCCGAAGGTGGTGTCGCCGACCCCGGAGAGCTGAACATAGGCCTTGCGTTTGAGGAGTCGGAGCCGTTTAACCAGGGTCGCCGAGACCAGGGAGATCTCGGAACCAGGATCCATGATGAGCCGAACGTGATGGGTGGTGCCCGAAGGGACCACGAGAAGAGCAGAGCAGGTCGCGAGCAGGACGCCGTGATGAGCTGGTCGGGAGGCCGGAGTGATCTGGCTTCACAGCGGAGTCGTGTTATCCGGGCCGTGCTCAGATGACTGAGCGGGGCTGGACGAGCGCACCGTGGAGGCCTCGGAGTTTTGGCCGGTGCTGGGAGCCACGTCCGGAGGAGCAACTCGAGCAGGCGTGGGTCGAGCGGCTGCCGAGTTGAGTTGAGGTGCCACCTCCTTCATGGTATGGTGCAGATATGTATGATGCCGTTGTTGACACATCTGACAAGTGCGTGTGGTCTGACACACCCGGACGCTGTGCTTGCCCAGGCAGTTATAGCACAGATAGAGTCGGTCCACGGCCTTCTTCCGGTCTGTTGGCGAGAGCTCCCCGAAGTTATCGCATGAGGCGATGTAATGAGCACCCCCGCAGTAGGAACACGGGTATCGGTTCGCCGCCGGCCAAGCCCGTTCCCGAGATGATGGAGCCGACGAGGTGGACGGTGTCGACGTGAGGTGGACTCGCGCCGTTGAGCGGGTCGGAGAGCGGGTCCGCTGAGCTGTCACAGGTGTAGCGCTAGCGGGCTCGCTGAGCGCGAGGCTCTGCAACGCCCGGGCGCGTCCCTTGAGGAACTCCTGGAGCTGCACAAATGTCGGTAGGTCCGAGGAATCCCCGAGCTTGTTCGCCCACGCCTCTCTTAGCGAAGGGCTGAGCCGTCGGATGTGTAGGTGGACCAGTACGGGGTCCCAGGCGCTTGGATTGAGGCCGAGTGCTTCGAGTGCCCCGGACGCCTCGACCGCAGTGGCGACAAATCGCTGAATCTCCCTGGCGGTGGGTGATCCCATAGCGACCGGGCTGAGGAGCCGGTCGAAGTGAGCGGTGGCGAGCAGCCGTGTATTCTCGTACTGGGTGATGAGAATCTCCCAGGCGGTAGTAAATGAGTCTTCCGAGATCGTTAAATTGGAGACGAGTTGAAGGGCGTCGCCGCGCAGTGTACTGCGGAGGTAGTGCATCCGTTCGACATACGAGATGTCGGGGTTGTCGAGCACCATCGAGGAGAACATATCTCGGAACGCCCGCCAGTCGCCGTACGAGCCGTCAAAACGAGGAAGTGCGATCTCGGGGAGCGCTCGGCGAGTTGAGCGAGAGGTCAGTCCTCCTCCGATGGATAGATGACGCGTGCTTGAGAGGCCGGCGCCGCCGCCGGTCTCTTCAATACACCGCATGAGCTGGTCGCGAGCGTCGACGAAGTCGTCCAGCGTGCTGTCAAAACGCTTGTCCACGAAGTAGGGCAGTGCCGTGAGGTTTTCATGTTTTCCGCCGGCGGCGATGATCTTCTCGTGAGTGGCCTCGAACTTCGACCAATAGTTCTCGAGCATCTGGAGCCGGGCTTCGAGCGCGGCGCCCCCTCGAGACGTTGACACCTTGATTTCTTTGGCGTACTGCACCGTGGACCGAATAAAGTCAGCGCGGGACAGTTGGAGCGCTAAGGTGGCCTCGAGCTGCGACATGATGGGTCGGCGTCGGTTGTGCGAGCGAGCGAGCTGTCACTATTGTAGTCTAGAGACCACTCCACGTCGGACACTGACACCCCGGTGCACTGACTCGTCACTGACGATCGTGCGAGCCGGCGAGTGAGCGGTTCAAAATGGCGCGCACTGACCCGCGAGAGACACTTCGCGTGAACGGCACTGAGCGGCCGCAACTCGAGATCGAGTGAGACGGCGAGTGGGAGAAAACCCAATATGGCGCGCACTGAAGAGAGCGAGTCGCGTCGTATACGCGGCACTGAGCAGGTCGCTGACAAGCAGCTGAGCGGGCCGTAGAGTGGGATCCGAGCTAAGATGGCGCGCACTGGAGCGCGAGAGGTACGTCGCGTGCACGGCACTGAGCGGGCCGCAACTCGAGATCGAGTAAGACGGCGAGTGGGAGAAAACCCAATATGGCGCGCACTGAAGCGAGCGAGTCGCGTCGTATACGCGGCACTGAGCAGGTCGCGGACAAGCAGCTGAGCGGGCCGTAGAGTGGGAGCCGAGCTAAGATGGCGCGCACTGGAGCGCGAGAGGTACGTCGCGTGCACGGCACTGAGCGGGTCGCACCTCGAGATCGAGTGAGCCGGCGCGTGGGAGAAATTCCAAGATGGCGCGCACTAACGAGCGAGCGTCGCGTCGCAGGCACGGCACTACGTGGCTCGCTAACGAGCGGTTGCGTGAGGCGCGGAGTGGGAGAAACCCCAATATGGCGCGCACTGAGCGTCGCGTACGCAGAACTGAGCTGCCGACGAAACGCCAAGATGGCGAAGGACCCCAATGGTTTACCGATGACGCGAATCACTCACCCGCGGATCCGGCTCGAAGGACCAAAAATGTTCGCGCACAGACCTGGATAGCGGGAGAGGATATACTAAAGAAAACCGTAGACACAATAATCGCAATTGATGCTCGTCTAATTAGTTTACAGGTACGGCACAGACAATGAGAGCGCGTAGTCGCGCGCTGCGCTGGTCGGTAAGAGCTGACAAACTTAGAACGTGAGAATAATTCCTAGTGTACAGAGCCGAGTTGATATTACACAGAGACAGTTCAAGAGAAGGTCCGATAACTGAGAACGCCGAGGTCGATATTAGATTTTAGAAAAACTTTGAATGATATAAACACGTCAGCACTCTGAGATATCTCATACGAGAATGGCCGAGGAACCGGTTCCGGTCCGGCACGAGGCGAGCCGGCAAGCCAAGGAGAGGGGGAAGCATCGAGCGGACATTGATCGACTGGAGCTCCTCTATCGATCGGAAGTGACGTTGAGCGGCGCGTTTGAATTCTTTTTCGGTGTCGCCGAAACATAGATGTAAAGATAGAACACGTTTTTTTGAATGATTTTTATCACAAAAAAATATCATTAACATTTTTCGAATTATTTAAATAGTAAATAAAAAAAAATGTTTAAGCAAGTAGAAATAAAAATAATGTTTGTTTTCATCAGTTTCAATATTTTTGAAATTTAAATTTAGCACTAATTTTCAGTTTTATTGTTTATGTGTGATTATTGTGAATTGCTTTCATAATCGCAATTCAATTGGAAATTTTTTATTCGTAAATCACTATTTATTATTAACTTTAAAGAAAATTTAATCTTTAGTTAGTTTTAATAACAATGAAAATATAAACAAAACAATTCTTATATTGTGTTTCAATTAATCGAATGAAAAATTATTAAAACTTAAAAAATATAAACATTTTAAATTGTAGCTATTATGCAGTCGGTTATTGAGATACATTTAACGTAATTCGGAACTTGGAATCCTTTTATTGTAATTGATTTTTAAAAATTCAGTTTATTTCAAACCATTTCTTTTTTAAACAAAACTTTTCGAAAATATAAAAAAAAATTTGTTTCCAAATTCCAAATAATACTCAATAATGTTTATACAAGGTGTTTTTTGGTATTTCAAAAAAATTTAGAAAACCCAAATTTGTGTATAAAATTTTGGGGTTTGCCCATTTTGCCTTCATCTCCTGTAAACAAGTAATAAGAAATATTAGACTCACCACTTAAAACGTTATTCTGCTTTGTTCGTTGACGACTGATCTGATTTGTAGCGACCGGATCGGTAGAATTATTATTATTTTTCTCTATCATTTCATCAGTTCTAGAACCAACGACGTTATGAAAAGTAGATTGTACAGTTGGCGTAGAAGATGGCATTGATGGCACGACTTTCAGAAGGTTTTTAATTGATTTTTCTGAGAGGACAACTGGTTTTTTTTGTGTGTAAACCTCAACGTCAGTACTCTCAACGTATTTTGTCTTATACGAACGTTCCAACCGCTGTTTTCCCTTTTCCAAAGATTCTGTTGGATAAGAATGAAAATATATTTAAGTCAAATGGATGTGACCATTTATTTAATTTATAATAAGTCAATATATTTTATCGAATGCCCCAATTTGAGAGATAAATTTTTTAAATAATTTTCATCACAAAAAAATGCTATTTAACACTATATTTATTTCATTATAAGTTTATATATTTTATCAAACACCTTAATTTGAGAAATAAATTTTGCATACGATTAAAAAGCGGTTGATTATGTTGAATATTTTTCTACTTGTATATAACTACATTGATAAAAATATTTGGGAAAAATGTACTTACTTGTTTGTGAAAGTATTTCTGCCATGAATGATTTCCAATTTGCATTAGGCTCGATACATGAAGCTAACCACGCATCCATATGTTTGTAGTCCTTTTGTGGGGGATAGTAACAAAAATCTTGACCCTCTTCAGTATACACCCACGACAGAGGCACGAGCTCAGTAGTTTTTTTCAGATTCAAACCACACAACCGCGTACCGGTATTTTGTAGCGGTCATGGATTGAGACTCTGAATCGGACATTTTTACGATACTCTTTAAAAAAAAAAGTAATAACCTCAACGCGATCAAAAACACCTTGACTATCGCACGACACAATAATATTCAGGACGCATGTATTTTCTCCTCGTTCAGCTTCACAATAATTTTGCGTTAATCTAATAAAGATTACACGATCAACGCAGAATGCCGCCTAGATCACCGAGCATCTCGACGTCGAATAAGTCGGAATATATGCACCGGCAGAGGGACAAGGCGAATGACACGTGCGAGCACGCCGGGAGCTTCGCACACTACATTACAGTCAAAACACCATACACGTACACTACTAATTGATTAACTGATTAAATTATCATAATAATAATAATAAATTGTCACTGATAGATTAATGATTGGCTAGAGCAGTCAAAATTTAGCCAACGGTAAACGGATTTACGAGGTTATGTCGATTGAGACGTATAATCAAAGCACAGCGTCCCGTATTAAACAAAAAGTCGTACTGAGTGACGCCGTAGCCGTAGAAGAGAGAACGACGCGTTCTAACACGCTGACAAACCGCGCGGCGCACGCGTGTGTGCTATAGAACAAGCGCGTTCGAGCAGGCCTCTCAACTGTCTTAGGGAAAAAACGAGGCGCTTCTCAAAAGTCACAGACAAAAAAATTTTACGCATTCACTATTATTTTTGGATCAGTTCATAAAACATGTTTTAATCACTCACATATGTTGTAAGGGAATCACGTACTTTTGCTGTTCATCGTGCAGAAAAATACATTTTTGTTTTAACTGATTTACAGGAATAAATTTTTCAGAAGTTGAAAAATGATCAATTGAAACAATGCCGAGATCCGACGAGGTAGTTGGATAGTCAAATACATTATGCGGGTTTCTCGCTTCGCAACCCAAAAAATACAAATCGGACACATGAACTTTTTTTTCTTTGTGATTACATTTGGCGAATATTTCGGGGATTTGAAAAATCGTTCCATCGTTCAATTGTGCAGTATTGTTGGGATGTTTATTCTTGAATGTACCTCCTTTAATTTTTACGCTGTCTACGTACATACGCTTTTGACTTTGATCAGTGAAAATCTTTTTTTTTATCGTTTATTTTACACGCGGTCACATCGTAATATTTTATCATTTTTGATCTGTAGCTGGACTCAAGTTCTTCCAAGCGATTCACAATTTGCGTCAATGGTTTTTTTTTAGATTTAACAAGCTTCTTAAACGTGCCAATGAAACTTTCTCCCCAAAACGCAATTATGTGACTCAGAGCCAGGCCAAATTGTTCTGTATCATCAGCAACGTGAATGAGGTTATGCATATTTAATACCTGTGAATCTTTTCCATAAAATGATGGAAGCAATTCGAAAAATTTTCTCAGTAATTCTCTAGCATAATTTCGAGCAGTCACATAAAATTCATTGCTGTTAAGTATACGACACGCCACAAACAACAGCATAAAATGTTTGTACAAGTTATCTGACAAAACATTTTTCAAAACTATAGGTCCACAATAATGGAGGAAAAATCGATACTGAGTTGCTTTCCACTGCGCGATATGTTCAAGATTAATTTTGTTTCGCTGTAATTCACAAGGTATATCCGGTGCTAATGAAATCAAGCAATCATTGAGTCTCTTTGAGTCGGTAATCTTGACGCGTGTAGCTTTACCGCGACATATCCATTTTTCGATCAAAGATTTCATCACACCATCATACAAAAGATGCATCGGATCAAGAATTACAGATCTGACGACATCGAAATTCGACAGCAAAAGCAGTGGTGATTTATCTTCATTTTCACCACGGTGGTGTTGTGGTTGTTTTTTTTCTTCGAATGATTCTTTCGTTCGAAGCTCGCAATCCATTTGCGGATACACTCTCTTACTCGTTCTCTTATTTCCTTTCTTTCGATTAATATTTGTTTCTTGAGACACTCCTTTTATGGCATACCGTTCACACGCATAAAACCCTCCGGGATATTTGCAACATTTTAAGAATGCTCTGGCAGGACTGTCTGTAATTATGCCGAGAATCTTGGATGCATATTTTCGACCATTTATCGTTACGCCTTCTTCTATAATCTGGTTTGCTTCCTCCACAAAACTCTTCAAATATTCATCGATACTATATGGCTTAGAATCACCACAAAAAAATCGAAATAACAAACGGTTTTGTTACATAGGTTTTATGATAAATATTCATAGATATCGGCCACATTTGTATCGGGGAATTCCTGAAGAGCGACATGCCGTCCACGTGAACGAATATAGCGATTTCATCGTTTGTGTATTCATCTGAGATGACTTTCTCAAGGCCATTTTTGACACCTAAATGAATAAATTCACCAACAGTATTTTTACTACTTCGAATGTTTAGTAGTCTACGATGGTGATTGGTGCCTGATAAGGTTTGTGCAGTTTTCGGCAGATTCGTATATCCTTCACTTCGAAGTACCAACAATAAATCAGTCACCGAATTTAAACACATCGTCGCCAAATTTCTTAAACACCAATCCTTTAATTTGTCTTTGAGACTTATAATATTGTTAGAAGGCTCAGATACACTTTGTTCAACTTCGACCCGACTATCATCTGCAGTTATTTTTCGAATATCATTCTCACTATTTCGAGAAGAATTACTTTCTTCCCATGTTCCTACGTTGGCTTCAAAAAATGAATTACTTTCATCTATATTCACGGCACATTCAATGTCACTTTCTTCGAAATTCTCTTTATCAAATATTGATGAATCATTTTCTCGTTTTACTTGTACAATCGATCGTTCTTTTTCCAATTCTCGATATTTTTTAATACGATAATATTGTTTTGACATTATAATGTCTTTATAGTGTATAATAAAATCGACGAATATATATCTATGCACTACAAAAAAATATGCTGAAATATAATGCGTGAGTACAAAGTATAAATGAGACGCTCACTTTTCACTACACTCCGACTGACTAAAATATCGTTCTCTCAATATTCGGCTTACGAAATTGAAGAGAAGAAAAGTAACACGAATATAGAGTTCGATCTGTGTTTGACCTTGACTGTTGTCTCTCGTTCATTCCAATGAAAAACAGGCAGCTCGGTGGAAATAAGAAGATTTGATGATATTAACGGTTCCCTTACGATGTGGCGTTCGCACCGACACATGTATGATTCTTGTTCTCTCCTGGTAGTTACGGGGAAACACTCGGCGAGGTATTAATTTCTTTGAATCCTATTCCTCTATCCACCCGAGCGCGCTCGGCTTACACAAGGCTAGTGTATTAGCGATAAGAAATGAGCACTTTATAACCTATAGCCCAGTTAAGCGGTTGACGGTCATATATTGACCATGTGTCGATTGAATAATATGGCAAATATAAATATGGGTAATATAAGATTAGCAAAAATTAAAAAAAATGTTTATCCAAATTTAAAAAGTTTTTAGTAATCTTATATTATCCATATGTTGGTTCAACAATGGTAATTATAAAAAAACAGTAATGTAGGTTAAAAATTGGTACCCATTCATGGGCCAAATTACACGTTACTCGGCCAATGATTAAAGATTGTATAATGGCCATATATTGGCAAACCATTAGTGAATATAACGAAATAAATAGTAATGGTGAATAATTCGCAACCAACGATGGCCCATAATTGGCAGTCTATGGTTGGCTAATCATTGAGTGTGGTACGTCGGCCGAGTATCGGCTGGATGATGGCAAATGTTGAAAAATAATATTAACGGCGGCCATTACTGACCTAACAATGGCCCAGATATCGGCGAGTTACGCTTGGCCAATCGTCAATAAACATATATTGGCCAGATCTTGAGCCTGTTGTCAGTCTTGGCAATTCCGCCATGGGATATAAAAAAATGACAAACTGCAGCGACGTTTATTTTTTCGCGTACTATACATTGGAGATGAGAATGATGCAGATAGCAACAAACTCCATATTATTTATTGCAAAAACGCAATTTTTTCATACGTATCTCCGAGAGTTTTTAACCGATTGGGATGCAAATTTGCATACAGGTAGAGGATGGAAAAATAGAGACGACGGGATTTTAGTTTTTCCGATATGTCATAATTATGGGGTTAAACTACTCTTCGATTTTTTAGTCAAATGCATCGTATCAGCTGGCCTTTTGCCATTCCGGGTTAAATTTACGTAAATATAAGTTCGTAATAACTGGGATAAAAGTGTTTGAAACACAAGTATTTTTTACACCACGCACATGTGACAATAGCTGCTTCGCATGCTAGTGCATTTCGTGAAAAGCAAAATTTGACCAGATTTCTTTCGAAAAATTTACCGGAATCGCTTTTGTACCACGCATATTTAAAAAATGTTATAAACCGTGCAGAAGAAAACTGGTTGTGTGTAAGGGATTGTAATTTAACAATATTGGCTCTCAAGTGCAGATTGACGTCGTAGTTGTATAATATTACTATCTTAGAAAAGTGTTTGACGAAGTTTTTCCATACGTGGAAACCATAAACATCAAGGAGCTGTATCATTCCCGTTGTCCCTTGATCACTTGTGCGCGGTGCGAAAAATCTCTATGTTTCAAACATTTTTATCACGGCTGTCATTATTGTAATATTTTATTTTAGTAGGTAGATTTCCTTGCACACATTTTTAACAAAGTTTTTTTACAAAATCTTACGTGTACACTTACATCTAATTTTCCTTACATTTCCCCGCTTGCCTTTTTTCTTATTTCTTATTCTCTTCCTCCTCTTCTTATTCTATCTTCTGCCTCCTCTTTACTTTCTTTTCTACACACTTCTGCTATTTCTCTATAACTAATTGTTGATGAGGTGTCGGCTTCGATTCGGCTAGTGGTTCCAGGTGGAAGCGGAATGAAGTTTTTTCGGATGTTTTATGGATTTACGTTTCGATCCTGATTAGGATCCTCTTCAGAAATTTATTCACGCTATAAATTGTTCACAATAGTTTACATGTATTTTGTTAAATGAGGCTAGTGCATTGATAAGTGTCGTGTGAGATCATGTGATATTGATTACTGACTATGTTCGTTTTTAGGTTATGTTTTTCTGTTTTTGTAACTAACCTCGATGTTCGCTGATTTTTGGTTTCACGATGCATTTCTTTGATGATCATTCGGGATATGTTGGTTACAAAATAATATGTCAATTTGGCGAAACAGTTGATAAATTGATTTGTTCATTTAGTGTGTGAAATTTGTAATGAGTATTATGTCCAATCGGTTTTTTGCGATGGACATTATCTGTAATTTGATGATAACAGAGATGATTATCTTTTTGATGATATTCTGCATCTGAGTGTGATATTTACCATTTAAATTTCAGTGATGATGATCTCTTTTGAATTGCATCGTGAGGCAGGAAAATTGATATTATTTTTCCGTTTAATTCGATCGTGATCTTTCGTTCGCGAAGGTTTACGAAGTCTATGTTAACGAGGGCGTGGTATCAATTCTGGCGGTTTAGTCAGTACCGTATTTAGTGAAACGTGGTTACTGTGTGTAGTGTATTTGGTTTGAATGCTTCCTGAATTCTTTTTGGATAGTGCAGCGTTCAATTTGTTGTGTTACCAATTATTTAAATAAAGATTGTCAATGAGTAAAAGGGTTGTCTGTGATTGAAATGATTGAGTTTGAGTTTGACTGATTTCTAGTGAGGTTATTAAATCATTGTATTATATATGCAACTTAGTTTGTCTATGTCGGTTCTAAAGTTAATTGAATTTGCATGTGATTTTATTTGGATCATTTCTAAAATAAGTCGTTTTTTCAGCCATCCTTCATTGTTTAAAATTTTAACGCCATTAAAATTAAAGTTGTGTTTGTGTTGTATGCTGTGTTGTACTAGAGCTGTATGTTGTGTGTTTGTGTGTTTCAGACTGTTTTGGTGCCCGTTTATTCTGGTTTTAAGGTATCGTTTTGTTTGTCCAATATATATTGCGTTACAGTTGTCACAATCGATCTTGTATACTAAGTTTGATCTATTTATTGTTTCTATCTTGTCTTTCGTAGATCCGGTTATTGATAGGATGTCATGTTTGTTGTTGGTGACTAGTGTTATGTTGTATTGTTGAAAGAGACGGTATAGTTGGTGGTGAACGTTTTTTATGTATGGTAGATTAATTATTCTTGAGAAGTCGAAGTTCTTCTTGGAGTTTGATTGTGTATTGATTTGTGATAATCTTTGTTTAATTATTGTGTCAGTAAAGGAGTAATTTTATGGCTCTGTCGACTAGCACGATAATAATTCCTTTTTTTTGACTAAGTGGATGGTGAGAGAACAAATTGATAAATCTACCTGACCAGGTTGGTTTTCTATACCAATCTGTGATAATCACGTTTTTGTTTGTGATTAGGAGTAAGTCCAAAAATGGTATTCTATTATTTTTCTCTATTTCAGTTGTGAATTGTAGTTTTTTGTGATAACAATTAAAAATTTGTAGAGTGGAGTTAATTTTGTTGGTTGGAAGAGCAATAATGATGTCATCTACGTATCTTTTGTATACAGGTAATGTGAATTTGAGTTTTTCTAGATCATTTGATTCTAAGTCAATCATAATTATGTTTGAAAGAATTGGAGCAAGAGGAGAGCCCATTGGTAAGCCAAAGATTTGTTGGTATATTTTATTTTGGAAGGTGAAGTAGGTCGAGAACATAATGAATTCTATTGCCTTAAGTATTTCGTTAAGTGGGAATTTTTCTGACAATAAATTAGCTCTTTTCTGGAGGCTTTAGATAATAAGTTCTAGTGGGATGTTGGTGTAGAGAGAAACAACGTCAAAGGAAACAAGTTTGTAATTAGACGGAATGGTGATATTAGAAACTAATTTTTGGGGAGAGAAGCTACCTTTTGTGTATGAGCCAGTTGTTGTCATTAATTTCGAGAGATTAGTTTGTATGAAGTCTGCTATTTTCTGTGTTGGGCTGTTAATTGATGACACTATTGGCCCGCAGTGGGTTATTAAAGGTTTTTGATCATATTGTAATCTTCAAAGGCAGTGCGTGCCAAGGAGAATTTTTTCATAAAAATACCATAGTAATCCAGTTACTTTCCGAAATACGAAATTATTCCGTAATAGCAAAAGCTTTACCAAATTCTGTGTCGATATTAGCGGAAAATGGAAGAGTGATTTTCACGAATTATTGCAATAAACAATACTCCATTTGTTACTGTATTCATCATTATCATTATGAAAATCTAGTAGTCGAAAAATAGAACATGTTGTCCCTTTAAACTTTGTTTTTATCTCGGCCCGTTCACGAAAGAAGGTTTTTAGTATGCGTCGACCCCTTAAGAATGACGTTCCGCCAAAACGAGAAATTCTGAATCGACTAATTGGGCTCATTGTACTTCCATTTTAACCCATTTTTATTGCTACAAATTTTTGTCCATGCCGCACAGTAAGAACTTTAAACGTTCGAGAGGTGGATGGTTGGGGGAGGGGGTGAGTGAAATTTACAAGTATGCACTTGCGTATTGATACGAACTTATATTAACGTGAACTTGACCCGGAATGGCAAAAGGCCAGCTGATTATACGATGCAATGGACTAAAAAATCAAAGGGCAGTTTTAACCCCTTAATTATAAGATATCGGAAAATAAAAAAAAACCCCATCAACTCTATTTTTCCATCCTCTACCTGTATACAAATTTGCATCCCAACCCGTTAAAAACTTTCGGAGATACGGATGAAATAATTACATGTTTGCCGTAAAAAATATGAAATTTGTTGTTATGAGCATCATTCACATCTCCAATGTATACTATGCGAAAACATATGCTGCAATTTGTAATTTTTTCGTATCTTGTACCGTTCAAACGTTATCGACGAAGAACTAAAATACCCCTGTTTTCGAGAGTGCCTTTCACCTCTTCAAAATTAATCTTGGCACGTATACAAAAATACGTGTCACCTATTTTTGTCCATTCTACGAACATGCCAAATTTCATCTAAATTGACGAGACACACCTCGCACAGTTTCCTTGTTAGTGAGTTTGGATCGAAGTGCGAGGACGAAAATGAATAGCAGTGATATCGACAATTTAATGCGAAGTTAATAATTGCATCGACAAATATGTATTAATACTGAAGCATTCGATAATTTTCTTTACGGGATCCCTAATTAGTGTTCTCCGTTATCGTTCGTCGCCGATACACTCGATCACGTTCTTTTGGCTTTTTCCATTGAGAAATATCTAATTGTAGGTCAATTGAGGCACCAATTACAATAATATTATTCTTGATTTGTTAGGCCTTTACAAGCGTTTGCTGTGGGATAAGATAAAATCTGGAATGTCAAATTATGGTTATTAATAATGACGTTATTCTATCTTTTCTGTAAGTTCATATAAATATAACACGTTTAAACCTAAAACAGCATAATCGTAATAGTGGCTGTTACATAATTAGACCATTAGTTGGAGAGGAACATTTTCTGTATTGTTTACTGAAAATTGTTGAATTGTCATCTTACCTAACGAAGTTCTAAATTCATTTCCGCGACTTGTGAAGACGGTTGAATACCTTCAGACCGATGTAGTTCAAATTTGCAGACGGTATTCTGTAATACGCGTCGCCCTTTCAAATAATTTCATATAATTTCTTTCATTTTATGATTTTATGATACGAACTATAAGGTTCTCGTTAAGACATACTTATGTAGATGCTCATCGTCTGAGTTCGATGTTAGCTACGGCATGCAACACCGGATGGATCTCAATACCGGTATTGAGTTTCGGTATCGGCGTCTAATTCGAGGATCCCCGGACTAGTACCGGTTTTTTAAAACAGGGGTGGCTCGGTGGTGGTTTTATAAATCACTTATCACATAAAGATCAGCAGGACCGGTATAAGTACACGGAGAATAATAAAAAAGACCGAGATCATTCAAATAAATAACAACAAAAATAATTATAACAGAGATAATTGATAATTATCCCATCAATTCTAATTTTAAACAATCACTATTAATAAAAGGTAACATTTACGTAAATAATATTTTACTTTCCTCTCAGTCTTTGTCTTAATACTATGAAGTTTTAATCAGTCCTTTTTAGCATCGCTAAAAAATAAAATAATAGAAATTACGTAGTTAAAAATTCCAAAAACCTTCATGTTTCGTCTTTATATCCAAATCTAAACAGTTCTTATAATTACAAAAATTATTTTTAAAAAACGAGTGCGTGGCCGCCACACCCGAGTTAGAAGTGAAACTTCTGTAGCTGCTGATAAGGTTGAGAGGGGGTAATATTAAATAAATACAGAACTGAGTAGTAAATTACATTCAATCAAATTTTTCTACAGGTTCTAATTCAAGTACAGACATAAGTGGTTTTTGATAACTGAAATGTGAGACATAAACTGTTGACTGTAATTTGTCCAAATACCGTGAAAATACAGCGTCTATGGTTGTTCCATATTTTGTTGTGGATACCATAGGATCAGTATTCATTTTTTAACCGAATTTAGAGTCTAAAGATTGTAACAACGGTCGTGCTTCCGGCACCGCGAAATTCACATTAAAATCACCACTGAAAATTATTGGCATCTTTCTTCAGTATGGCAACAAGCTCAGGCGTGTAGAGAATCAGAACTTCATGAAGAAATTCAATGATTCCGAATGTCACCCAAAGTTCCTCGAATTCTCGTATAGTGGCTGGGTACAGAGAAGGATTTTTAATGGGAGATGGAAGTTTCGGCGGAGAATGTAGTTTAGGTGGGAAAGGTAGAGGAGTGAAATGGCGAATCCAGGTTTCGTAGCTGACGAAACGTGAAGCCAGACGGGGGTCTGAGGGTATTGGACCCTGGAGAACAGGTTGAGATGGTAGGCTTCGTGCTTTTCGGCACGCCGATTCCGTCGCCGCTGATATGATGGATGCCGTCTGCGAGGCATACACGATGGCCGATAGAATACGCAAAAAATGCTAAAGATTGCTATGTATAGCGTTATACGATAATCTTCGTTCGGTTAGTACTTTTCAGCACATCCGTGGACGAGAGTTGGACTCTCGGCCAGCTTGCCGCTTTATTATGCCAGCGGGCAACGGGTACGCTGGCGAGAGAGCGCTCGGCCATGCGCTGCTCGTCGGCAGTTGGCGGTAACCACATACTCGTCGCGCGGTGAGCACGTTAAACGCTATATTAGCTGCCTCTACGCCTGTACTATACAATAATAATAAAGTTTGTGTATTTACCAACAATGCGGTGGCTGTACTTCACACACTCACAATCAGCAGTTAATAGTGGGGGTATATAGTGGAACTGCCGGCCACTCGAGAGCGAGGAATCCGCTGGCCTTACTCCCCACACTCACAGTCAGACGTGAGCAGTAGGGGTATATAGCACAACCAACTGCGTAACGTTTTACACTGATTCTCTGTGGTCGGTAGGAGTGGGGATAATATTCCCCACTTATTGCCCGTGTCACTTTTCGTGACGCGGACTTGAGGCGGGCGTGAGGGAGGGCTTACCCCCTGGCAGAAGAAGTTTCACTTGAAAAACAACCACAAAATCAAGTCATGTCAGTAATCTTAAACATTAGTAAGTACCCATGCATTATGGCTTAAACCTATCATTGGCCTAAGTAATCCTTATTGGGCCATGAAAATGGGGTCCATTAGTCTCTAATTAACATATATGTCACGCGTAGAGACTAACAAATATGCAAACGTTACTGGGGTAGATAAAAATAGGGTTTTGTTCAATACCGGTGTTCCAGTATTAGAGTCGCCCATACCATGATTACAATACCGCTAAAATTCATCCGGGATGGGCGATTTTATTGGCCTTTCGGAAACCTACACCTTTTGTTGAAAACATATTTCGAGTGGGTCGATCATTGTTGAGATGTTTTACATTACAATGTATATATACGCATATACCCCTACTCCAAGGCTTCTTGTCGCAGCTTTGCGGTGGTTTCCATGGCCGTTTTTCAAGACACGCGGTATATCCGATTTTGCAAATCTTTTTGCACACATGCCACATATGCACTCCATATTGTTGTCCACAACGGCATTTTGATGCCATTATGGTAGCAAAAGAAAAATAAACAGTATATTCTAGCCACGATACATATATTTCCCGAAACGGTACCACATTCCGTACGACAAATCGTTCGTTCGAAAGCATTTATATAAATTTGTATTTATTGTCTGTTTTAGGTGAGTCACTGATACATAGTTCACGGGCGTGTGTAAACGTGAGTAGGAAAAAAGTAGCAATGCTTGCATCTTGCGAAAATAACATAAACATAAAGCTGCCGATTTATTGATTGTTATTTTATTATTTGTTTTTATAATATAATGGAGCAGACATTTTTTTGTCAACAAGTGTATTGGTGACACAAAACTTTGTATCTATATGCTTGGTCTGCATAAATCTCACGGATTATTTTTATTTCTGTAAGTTTGACGAAAGTGTCGAATGAAAATATATATATATAGGTACATAGATCGCACAGTACAACGTGGAAATGCGATAACATGCGAGGTATTTGCGCTCCATTTAAAAAACACATTGATAAATCTTTTGGCTCGCTGCATAGTGGTCTGGCGCGTAAGTTTGAATGGAGAATAATTCAATCTTTTTATGCTAATTAAAATCCAATTTTAATTCATATTCTTATAAAATATACTCCAATGAAGGGTGCAATAAAAATAGAAATTAAATGTGTATATATAGACACAATAATAATGTATTAACGTACGAGAAATGTATCGAAATAATATTCAAATTCATCGCGAATACTACAGTTTTGTACAGTGTTTATAAATTCTATAATAGTTGTAATAAGAACATCTATATTTATTTTATCATCATAGTTTATGTTGAGATTACTTTACTTGTGTATAAACATTTATTTATAGTTTTTTATAACTTTTTAATAATACTAAAATCGTAAATAGCTATTAGAGTCAATTTTGATCAAGTGATTTTACTAAAAAATAACATATTATAGCAACAAAACTCAAAATGTCAAGTATTGTATATACTTTGAAATTAAAAATGTACTATGTTTAATTTCTATTCATTTGGACCAGTGATTTCTACAACATAGTTGAAATTTTAATCTGCGCGCAAAAGACTCGTGCCCTCATAGTTCAATATTTACGGCTTTCGACCTTCATGAGAATACCGCTTAGGAGAATATCTTTCTCGTCGATGCAATTATCATTCGATTTCTATAAGAAATGGAATAAATTATGATAAAATTATGAACCATTTATAATAGGAGCTTCTGATGAACAATTGCGAATTCGCCTAATAATTTATTTAATTTATTGCGTGAAAAGAGTGTTTTGCCTTCTGTATTGTCGAAGCTCCTTCAATTTGAAGTTACTTCGGATTTTCGTATTATTTTCAGGATCGGAAATTCTATTATATTTTTTGAAAGAAAACTCGCGGCGATTGATACGTCGAATCATAATATTGTTTATCGGCTCGTATGGGAACAGCCAGAGCCACATGTTATCCCTATGTATTATTGTCACACATTATCGTCTTAACATAGACGTACGCTGCCCATTTCCCTCGCGTCATCTCGCGCGAACAGGTTTGTGATTCTCCCGTGATTTTCGTGAACCGGAAAATCTTGAGCCGTCGTTGTCTTCTCAGTTAAAGGTTCATTATCAAGGACCGGAGAATCTCGAGCTGTTGCTGTTCTCTTGATCTCTGTGACAATAATGGTTTTCGTCAACCTCGTTTAGGTTGGATGTGAATCGGTCTCAGGCCCTCCCGTGCGTGCGTATCACCGAAGCACGTCGTTCGAACGGCTACTGAACATACGTTCCATGCACGCCTGCCCACGCGTCCGCGAAAGATCTGGCATCAAAGCTGATGTGGGTCGTTAAAGCGCAGCGATCGAGACATTGCAATGGCGCGATATTCGCACGACTAGCCGTGACCAAATATTCTCCTCCCATTGGGCGTGTTCACGAGCAAAGTGATTCGAAAGTGTGATATATGTCGTCGGATATATTTGTGAGTAACAATTTGCAACTTACGACCTTACATTTATTGAGTAGTTGAAAATTTTTAATGAGCATAAATTATCAGGAAATAATAATTTAATTAATAATCAAATTGAATCCAATAATTATAATTGAATCTAACCGCATTTTGTTTTACTATAACGCTTTATAATTACTTGACCGACATTTTCAAACATCTACAGGCATCGGGCAAATCGGTTCTGCATTTCTTTTGTGTGATACCTGCGTTGTTTTGAAGGTGACTACTCTGACCATGCCATCGGCAGCATAGTGAGCGGCCCACCGACAACAAAATGTGCAGGTGTTAAGGCGATTGGATTGTTGAGATCTGTGGAAATCGGGCGTAATGGGTGCGAGTTTAGCATTGCTTCAATATATATGGCTAGGATACTCAATTCCTCATATGGAAACAGTAGATCGCGCACAACGCGTTTGAGAAGATGTGTACGCGACTTTACAGCCGATTCCTAGATATCACCGAAATGAGGTGAAAGAAGCGGATTAAAATCCCATTCTATTCTTTTAATGGAAGTTAATTCATAAAGTCGCGAACACAACTTATCAGATTCTCTTAATATGTAAAATTCACGGAACCGACTCTTCGCCTCGACGAAATTCCCGTTATCGCAGTAGACATGAGCTGGAAGGCCTCGACAGCTTACGAACCATCGCAAAGCTGCTAGAAATGCGCATGTAGATAGATCGCTTACCATTTCGAGATAGATAGCCTTAGTCGACATACAAGTGAACACCCAAGTCAAAATTTGTACTGCTCCTTTCAAACTCCTAGACTCCATTTCCTTTTCGCATTGAGGGCCAACGTGCCCTCCAGCTCGAATATAGTGTCCTCGTTGAACCTCCATAACAGGTTGTGGAATAGAAACAAAATCTGCCCACTATGAACCTTGCGGCATTAAATTCAGAATAAATCAAAGTTAAACAAAAATAGAAAAAATGGAGTTTTGAGAAATTGAGATTTTTCTCTAAAAAAAAGAAAAATTTCATAGAATATGACTTAAATAATTTGGAGTTTCAATCATCTACCCCTTCGGGTTTTTTACAATCTACCATTTCACTATTCTATACCATTTCTCTATACTCTCGCTTCACTACTTCCGACTTCCTTTTCTGCTGCCCGACTGCAGCCGCTTCGCATTCTCCCTAAGCTCCCTGTATCGCATTTTCCACGGACGGAGGGAAACTGCAGAAAAGCTCCGCCGATACAGGTCCGTACCTACCTAGTCTCCCCCGGTGTCAATGCGAGTAAACTCAAGCACGTCCACCAGAGTCGCCTAGGGCCGGCACCTCCTCATCTGTGATACTATGGGCCGCCCGGTGCCCTACCAAGGCGTCACCATTCGCGCCATGAGAACCGCCTTGCGGGGGGAGCACCAAAGCCGAGCACCGACGCCCACCCATCACAGCGAGGTTTTTGTTGGGAATTTGTTTTGGTGGGATTGCAGAAAAAATACGTAGACAATTTTTGTTTCCATTGGTGTCGGCTGTGGGAATCGAACCCGGGTCCGCTGCTTGCAAACCCAGAGCCCCATCCACTGAGCCACTGCACTCCTTATATGACTTGAATATTTTATTTATATTTTTTCAGAAAAGCACGTTTAAAAACGAAAAATTTGAATATAAAACGTCGCGATTAACTAATTTTTAAAAAGTTATAAGCGTTTGAAAATGGTTGAAAAAAGATCTTTGTTTCAAAATTCATAACTTTTTTTCGGTTGGGTAAACAAATTTGAAAAAATTGACAAAAATGTTTTTAGTGGGGTAGTATCACATATAATATTTTGAGCACAATTAAAAATGGTCGGGTTCAAAAGTGGTCGATTTCCCGTGGAATTGGTCATATATATATTTCAAACAAGTGAGTGTCTTCTACTTTGCTTTTCGTTTTAGTTCCATAATTGACAGCAAATGTCAAATTATTCATTTTACTAAAACGAAAAACGATTAGTAGATCTACACATCAATCAAAAAAGAAGAATTACGTGCTTCAGAAACGGACGAGAAACGAGAAGCAAGACTGGGGACCGTTAAATTATGTACGACGTACAAACCTCTATAAAATAACTGCAACAACCGACGAATTGATTAACAAAGTTTTTGAAAACATTGCACATAATTGCAAAAATCATAAGTAGTTAAGTGAATGTGTTATATTAGCAGCAAAAAACAACGATGTCAATTATATAAATTTCACGATTTAAAACAAAATACCAGGAGACGCTAAAACGTACAAGTCGATTGATACTTGAATGAATCAAGAAGAAGTTGTTAATTATCCAACTGAATTCTTGAAACACTCGATTTGCGAGGCACCCCGCCACACGTGTTAACATTGGCGTGTCTATCGTTCTTTTTCTTCAGCATGCTTTTATTGAATAATATGATGAACAATATCATCGAAGCTGCAATTTTAACTGGAAAATTTAAAGGAGAAGATGTACTATTGCCATATATCCCAATGATATCAACAGATAGGTCATTCGAATTAAACCGTTTGCAGTTGCTGGTGCGACTCGCATTTGCAATGACCATTAACAAAGCGCAGGGACAATCGCTACAAGTATGTGGATTAAATTTAGAGAATACATGCTTTACAATGAAAACCTTCTCATTTATTCGTATACGCACTAGATGGTAAAACAAAAAATAATGGACATCTAAAAGCACTTGAATAATCATAATTAAACAAACATTCTTTCAATGGCATTCGCTGTCAAATAAATTATCACACAAACAGCATTGTGAAGCATGCCGGGTACCGCTAGTAGTTTATATATATATAAACAAATTTATATATTTAAAACAAATGAGTGTCTTTTATTTTGCTTTTCATTTTGGTAGCATATTTCATTTGACAGCTATCAAATCTATCTCTATATATAGATGTAAATAAATGTTAAATTTGTTTTGCCCCGTACGCGTTTATTTTTATATATAAAATTATTCTGCCAATGCACAATCCTTCGCGAGCGTGCGCAGTACATTTCACCAAATTTTCATCGCAATTGGATGAATGATATAGGAACTCAGTCGTGACAAACACACAAACAAACATTCTTCCATATTTATATATACAGGGTTTTCGAAAAGTAACGGACCCACCCCCTATCTCAGAGCCTAGGTATGTATCGTAGTTGTATGTATCAAAAAGTTATTTTTTGTGACCTCAAATTTAACCTTGACGGGTTTTTTGAAGGTTAACTTGCCCTTTTATATGGGAACTACTATTTTTGATCCTGGATTTGGACAGAGCGGAAAATTTTACGTTCAGATACGTCATCTTGTGATGGTAAAAATGAAATTCAAATCCTACTTTTATTCTACTTTTAGCGCTATCCAGGAAGCGCGAGGTATGCAATAATGAGCATCTTCGACGAATGTCGAAGATGCTCGGTATTCATGCTTCGATGAATGTCGAGTTTCCCGGAATCACGCGCATATTCGCGAATATGGCGTGATTTAGAAATTCCATACTCCCACCCGAGGGTCTGAGGATCCCCGAGTGCGGTATGGAACCATGTATTGTTTTTTAGTCTCATTCTGATTTTGATTGAGGAAACTCCACGGCGTGCCAGACGTTGGGAAGTAAGAGACAGTTATACCGGTGACGTGCGCTTGGAAATTTTAATCAGTACTCATGCGAGCAGTAAACAACTGATCAGGTTAAAAATAGGCAGATACACAGAGAATTTTATGGAAAAAGTGGCCCTTGGTATATTTTTTCCAAAACTTTGCAAACAAATTTGCAGTTTCAGTTATGACTGGAGAAATGACAGAATTTTGTATGGGTGCACGGATCGAATCGTAATGTCTAGGCCAAGAGCCACTCCACGATTAAAAAACACACATTTCGAGCATCATTTCATTTCATTTTATGCAGCAATGAATGAGAATTCGTGATTCAAAATTTTTGACAAGAAGATAACGACAACGGCTAGAAAATTGTACCGACATATAAAAAAATAGTGTACCGAAATTCCGCGCGAGTGCGCTGACAAAATTTTCTCAGGAGACTCGTACGGTAACAGACAAAGGCGGAGACATATGCCGGAAAGCATTGCCGCTATATATCTATATATGTTAGACCGCGAGGTCTAGCCTCCTTCGCCGTTGTCACTGTCACCCGGCCTGTTACCGCCAAGCCTCGTGTATGTATACATATATACACACACGAGTGCGACACCGCGCGCTACACATTAGCCCTACATCAGGCGGACCTAGATGCTATATAAGAACGGCTATGTGTGCGGCTCTCGAGGCTGTTTCGTCGTCGGCGACCGCGCTGGCCTCGTGAAATAAAGACTCGTACCCTGTCTTATCGACAATACGAATTGCAAATGATACTCGTACATTTTTCCACCAAATGAAATGAAGTAAACGGCAAGAAGTGCGTATTTTCATTGCGCGCTACGTGTCTATTCATAAGTTATGATAAACTCGATGCAACTATCGAGAATATACATGTTTTATATACAGGGTGTTAGAAAAGTCTGGAAACGGTCGAACATCTCAAAAATAAAGCATTTTAGAGAAAAATGTTTCAGACAAAAGTTGTATGGTTCGGAAAGGGCTATAAAATGGTGCCATTGAATTGACCTTGAAGAATCATTTCAAGGTCACGTGAAGGTTACCTCAATTTTTTTAAATGGCACCCCCCATTTTTTATTACATATTCTTGTAACTGATCTCGAGACCTTTCTAAAATACTATAATCAAATATTTTTTCATCAATTACTTTTCGAGTTATAAGGCTTCAAAAGCACAATACCGCCGGCATTAGCGTTTACCGAGATGTACCATGTGGAGGTTGCACGGTCGGATTTACATCTCTTGTGTGTGTGTATGTGTGTGTCGCAGAATTAGATTGTAGAACGATTTCTCGAACTAATGAATTAAAATATTCATTATTGTTTTGGGTAAAGACACCAGCACACCTCTCCAGTAATTCCGGCTTTAAAAGACCTTCATAAATCGGGAAAATTGCTTCAAGGGCCTCTTCTCAAAGTGGCGGTTTTTCTACAAATGTGTCGAGACTGTCTTTGGCCTCCGCATGTAAACAAGAACACCAGGAGTCAGCACCTTTAGGACATAAATAATGACGCGGATTTTTTTCGATCGCCGATTTATGACACAGGGTGATTGATGTAACCTGTCATTCTGTAAGGTCTTGAAAAATACGCATCGTACAGAATAATTTGCTGAATCGAAACTTTAATATCTTCGAGAGGGGCATCCATTGGTACTAAATTATACTCACCTCCGCACCCGCTGTGGGCAGGGCGGGCGGCAAATTTGAAATCTTTATTGGAAACCCCTATTTTTTATCGCAGATTCGGTTTCTGCATCGAAAGCTACGTATGATTTGTCCGAAACATTTTGTTCGATTCGCGACAGATGGCGCTATAACAGTGAGAAATGGAATAGAAACCAAAAGAATTAAAAAAACAGAGAAACACGTATTTAATATTTTTCGACGGGGTATTCAATGATGTCACGCCCCCCCCCCCCCCCACCTTCTGTGGGTGGGGTGGTTGGTTAATAAACTACGTTTAGCGTAACCCCGGAACAACGGCGTGGACGTAGTAGTTTTCCAACACGTGCATTTTCACAATAATTTTCACGAAATTCCGACTTTAAAGAAAACTGATTGAACAAATCGATCTGTGTTTTAAATGACTACACAACTGACGGAAACGGTCTCAGGTGTGTCTCGCTGATTTTGATGATATTTGACATGCTCATAGAACGGATAAACATAGGTGACACGTATTTTTGTTACGTGTCAAGATTGATTTTGAAGGGGTGGAACGCACCCTTGAAAATAGGGGTATTTTTCGTTCTTCGTCGATAACGATTGAACAATACGAGATACGAAAAAATTTCAAATTGCAACAATATTTTTTTTTTCGTGTACTATACACTGGATATGAGAATGGTGCAGATAACAACAATTTTAATATTGTTTATTGCAAATTTGCAATTTTTTCATACGTATCTCAGAGAGTTCCTAACCGATTGGGATGCAAATTTGCACACGGGTAGAGGGTGACAAAATAAAGTTGACGGGTTTTTTTTGTTTTTCCGATATCTCATAATTAAGGGGTTAAAACTACCCTTCGATTTTTTACTCAATTGCATCGTATAATCAGCTGGCCTTTTGCCATTCCGGGTTAAATTCACGTTAATATAAGTTCGTTTCAATACTCGAGTACATATTTGTAAATGCCACTCACCCCCCACCCCCAATCATTCATTTCCCGAACGTTCAAAGTTCTTACCGTCCGGCATGGACGAAATTTTGTAGAAATAAAATGCGTTACACTAGAAGTTCAATCAGTCAAAATAATCGATACAAATTTCCCTGTTTTGGCGGAAAGTCACCCTTAAGGGGGCAACTCAAAAACTTTGTTCATTCGTGAACGGGCCGAGATAAAAAAAAAGTTTAAAGGGACAAAATGTTCTGCTCTTCGACTACTAGACGTTCGTGATGATAATGATGAATATGACAACAAATGGAGTATTATTTATTGCAATAATTCGTGAATAATTGGATGAAATAACTCTTCAATTTTCCGTTCATATCGGCACAGAAATAGGCAAGTCTTTCGTTATTACGGAATAATTTCCTGCTTCGGTAAGTAACTGGATTACAATTGTTTACTTAAAAAAATTGCACTCCCCTCATGGTATCGAAAACACTATCTGCAGAGGTTAAAAGGTCGTTGGATTTCTGATGCAAATCGTGAACGGAGTGACGCAAATATTGTTTGTCAGCGACTGCAATCGTATTGCAATCGTATTGCAAGATAGATTACGGTGCAAAGATCGGCATATTGCGCGGTAACATTGAGGTCGCCTTATCAATTATTTATAGCAGATCTAATGACAGCGTGTATCGTCGTTGTGGCTTTCTTGTGTGCTGATACATTGGGTATCAAGTCATATCAATTCCGCAGCGATCGTTATTGCTTCAGTTTACGACGGAGAAGCCAGCCATAAACTTTTAGTTGCAAATACGAATAAAAATGTACATCCGGTCACATTCGCCAATCCGGTGAATATTATTCAACTGCTATCCATTGCGATAAGTGCTATGAATTTGCCTGAAACTCCAATCAAGTGCAGATTAACGTCGTAGTTGTATAATATTACTATGTCAGAAAAGTGTTTGACGAAGTTTTTCCATACACGGAAACCACAAACATCAAGAGGCTGTATCATTCCCGTTGTACCTGCAAGAGTTACGAATTGCAATGTTAACTAATTGTCTATAGAACCAATGAAACTAGTGCAATATATTTACCTGCTGGGATAGTTAAAACTCGAATATATTTCTCTTGCATATCCATTTCTTTCAACGCAGTTGGACATTGACCGCTCCAAGAATCCAGAAGTATTACCGATTTTCCACCAGTATTAGGAATATATACTTCTTAGAACCAACGCTTGAAATGATCAGTCGTCAATTTTCCCGATTTTGAAGCCAATAGAAATATATTTTCGGCTCTGAACATAGTTTGTTCCACTCGAGGTCCAAATTTGCCAGTAGGTTCGTTTAAACCGATCAACATATGTGCCAACAGCTTGCCACTCGCATAAATCAAAGGCTGTATAATATAACTGTGTGTTGTTGATGTTTTCGATTGCACTATTGTCTCAACGGCTTTCTGCCCTACGTCCGCCAATGTGCGGCCTGTATGTAGCTCTAAATTAAATCCACTTTGATCAGAATTAAATGTGTTCTCAGCCCCAACGTTGGCTATGTTGATTTTCACCGTTTCTATACATTTTTTGGCTTTATTTTCAAGTGTATCAGCGTTTAATAATTGTTGTTTCGTTACATATTTAGTAATTTTCCTTGACACAATTGCATTTTCGGTTTTCAATCTTGTTACCCAAGAATCGGATGCTTTGAAATCTGGATCTGGCATTTCTACAAGATCTCGCGCACGTAATGCCCATCGTCGAGGATCGATATCATGTACGGGCAGCTTTTTGTTCAAAGCATCTTTAAAATTGTTCAACGTATAGTGAGCTATTTTTGTTAACTTTTCTTTGTACGTGCCACCCTTATGTAAATTATGGGCCCATCGGCGTAACTGCGTCACTGATGTCACCTTTCTGATGTTTTTTTGAACAGATGATATTTTTCTATTCCCATGTGTCCCGGATGTCCAGTAATCTACAGCTCTTCTTTTGTATTCGTCACTTAATTCTTCTATATATTGGGTACACACATTTTCATTACCTTCGGGATCTAGGTATCGCTGTACGTGCCATTCTTCTCCATTGTTGTCTTCTACATGCTGCTTCATGAACTTCATTTGGTGACAAAAAATCCAAACCAATTTCGAACTCCATTGCTATACGTTGATCCATCGCTTCTATTATCATGTTTTCTAAATCCTCACTGAACTGTTTCTCCCGTTCAGTGATTGGAGTTTCAGGCAAATTCATAGCATTTATCGCAATGGATAGCAGTTAAATAATATTCACCGGATAGCAGTGTGAATTAAAAAATTTCACATTCCGCAAATACTGTTGAACTGTTATAAACATGGTACCTTGATATTGCTTGTTAATACTAAAAAAACACAAAATAAGATTAAAAATAATTCGTTTTAATGCCTTTATTATTTCTCTCGTAATAATTCCATTGTAATTATTTGGCCGTGGATGTGCGTCCAGCGTGATTCTTCTTTTAATACATTGATTGCGACAGATTTTTAGTAATTTATTTATGATACCACCAAACCAATAAACCAACAAAATTTCCTTGTGCTTTTTCTCCGCCATTTTTAAGTTTAGATATCCTGTACTAATTAGCGAGTTTGTTGACCATAGAAACGAAAGTCTTGGCGTGGTACGGCGCGGGGTGAGGCGGGAGAGGGGCGGCGAGTGCGGGTAACCAATGATTGATACATTGCGCTGTCTCTACGGCTAGGGCGGAGAGCGGGCGGCTCCAACGCTTCTCGACGCGCTCTGATTAGACCAACTTAACAATTTTCTATCTTGTAAACTATTAAAAATATCCCTAATGTATATTTGCAACTTTTGTTTGTAATGGTCCCATCTACCTCAGAATAAATTCTGCTATACCATATGCCACTTACCCTATATATGGCTGCAGAATACATACATATTTGGGTGTATGTGAAGAATAGGGTATACACATTTCTCACACAACTAGAAACCCTTTACGGATATTTAAAAATTGTCGTCAGCATTTTTTTTCCGACTCACGACTCTCTTTTAAACTAATTTCCTCGGCTATATACCAATATGTCGCGACACCGTCCGCGAGAATCGTAGCTATCTGGCGGTCCTGCCAGCGCGACGGTTACTCGAGAAAACATTTGCATCGAGGGCGGGTTGTGGAAGGTCCACGATAACACTAGATTCGAGCTGGAGGGCGCGTTGGTATTGAGCGCAGGGTGGCGGCTCAAGCGCTACAAAGGAAATGGAGTCTAGGAGGTTAAGAGGAGTCGTAAAAATGTCCACTCTAGTAAGACCTAATAAAGCGCATTGAGAGGAAATGAGGAGGGGAAGAAAAAAGGCGAAGGGTCAAGGAAGCAGAATGAAAGAGGCAATAAGGCAACTAAAGAATATAAATAAACAAATAACGAGACGATTCAAGAAGGGGGAAGGGAGACGGAATAAAGAAAAAGCAGATATATCGGGGGAATAGGAAAACTAGAAGAAGGAATAAAGGGAAAAGGCAGGGAAAAGGATGAGTTGAAGAAGATCGTGAATTTACTTAAAACGAACCGGCTTTATTAACGGACTAATTCAAACGGACACGTGCGCGCGTTAACCGACCGCCATTACGCGCTATCGATACGACCACCGGCTACTTCACCTTCTCTCTTGTTAATCTCTCTTGTTAATAAATCTTAAGTTTATTGTTTTTGTTAACTTCAGTGTCTCGAGATTTTCCTAGCGTCATCAGCCTAGAATCGGATCTGCGGTTTGTCACCAGACACGAGGGAATAAGGAAAAACATAATAATGAAAAGAATAACGGTAGGGAAGGAGGAGCCGGGAGAAGCAGCGAGGAAGCTATTAGAACAAAAGAAAGAAAGTAAAGTGGGAACTCGGAAGTATATAAAAAAAAAGAAATCATAGGAAAAAAGAGGAGACTAAGACGAAGTAAAGAAATAATAGAATATGAAATGACTCGGGCAGAAAGGAAAACATAGTGGATACTAAGGGAGATCGCGATAGAGGAGGAGAGAAAAGGAGCGAGTATAAGAATAGAATGCGGGACAACCAGAATGCAGAGCGAATGGTGTCGATGGGCTGAGAAAAAAAAGAGTTTCGAGATGAACCAGGAAGAGGAAGCTCAACAGAAATGAGAAGGAAGATAAGGGAAGAGAAAAGAAAAGCTGAAGAGGACCAAGACGGGAGGAGCGGAAACAAACGAGAAGAAGGGGAATGGAGGAGGGACGGAAGGATAATGAAAGGAGAGAGAACAGAGGAGGAGAAAGAAAGGCAGCAAGGAGGTCCGGTGAAGGGGGGAAGAAGAAAAGAAAGGGGAAAAATATGGTAACGAAAGACAGGACGGGGGAAGAGAGGGAATAGTAAATAACCTTCTGGAACGTAATAGGATTAGGGAACAAAGACCCAGAGCTTCGAAAGAACATAATTTGGAAGAATGGGATGCAATACTATTAACAGAGGTGTAAATGGAATAGAGAGGCTGGGAAAGCATAATCGAGACGTTACCAAAGGGATACATATGGAAGTAACAGTGAGCCATACATAAAAACAAGAGGAGACCCATAGGAGACATGGTAATAGGAATACGAGAAGGGATCGAAGAAGCATAGAAGAGATGGACGAAGCGAATGAGGTAGAAGGAATGAGAGTGAAGAAAATAGAAAGAGGCACGGAAAAATCGGAGATGGTGGACATGTACATAAATAGGGACACAGATAAAAAATTGGATGAAGCCAGGGGATGGATAGTCACACAAAGTAAGGAGGTGTTACGATCCGACGATCGTTATTTAACGGGCGCAATACAATTTAAGAAATCCTGATTTAACACGTTGCACAATTCGAGAATTATCACCTGATGGACCATATGGCGTTTGTCCCTACTTAGTCCGACTCTATGTACGACAATTTAATATCAATTCCTCAACCACCAACCACCATCCCCCACTCCAAAAACGGTATCTGAGTCACTACTTTCAAACAAAATTTATTAGCATCCTTCGAGATGACACTTGAGTAAAGGCTTACTTCCGCTCAACACATGAACCACAACCCAAATTTGAGGCGCACATACCAAATACCTATGCACTTCACCATTCTTTGACACGTAACCATAATTCACGCACTGTCCTGCTAAGAGCATTTAAGAGTTTTTCCACGAATCCCCTTCTTACAAGAACTTACGTCACCCCGTCGCTAATATCTATCCATTAGTAATAATCAATTAAAGATATATTTATGACAAAACCAAAGAGACCAACCAATCAGGAGGTCCAACTATCTTTAAGCATTTGCCAACAAATTAGTATATGAGGGCTACTTTTCTACTAAGGAATCAATTATAATTTCAAGGACACCAGCAATGCAACGAACTTTGTGCAACAGAATTTGCGGAGCATTTTCGCTTGTTCAACGTATATCATCCGTTTAAATATAAATAGTGAACTCACCGAGAGTAATCTTGTTATTGTAAAAGTATCTTAGAGTCAGTAGAGTTGTGCTATGAAATAAAGACTTTATATAACCGAACTCGCGTGTCAAGCATACCCTTCACTCATCACCGAGTCTCCAAAATCGTCGCTGCAAAATACCGAGCGTCTACAGATCTTCGTCGCCGCAAATCTAGAAAGACAGTGAATCGAAATTTCTTCATACAATGTCTTGCGCAATAGAAACTGATCAAGGGATTGTCGAAAACGAGAGTGTCGGCGTATACGAAAACACCTCCAAACGAATCATGCAGTCACGTAAAGGCAAGACTATGAATTGGTCCCAAAATTTATCTAATTTAATTATCCTCTAAAACCATACATAGAATTATCAATAAATTCCTTCTAAATACAATTTTTTTAAATCGTCGAAAAATGTTGAATGGTTTTGGAGAAATCTTAATTTGAAGCAAAGAAGGTCAGGTAGAAACTTCCGAATATGCCGAACCCCCTTAATTTTCCTGACTCGAAAAGAACGATGTTACATATGCTCATACTTGGACGAGTTCAGCAGGTCGTAACAGGAAAGACTGATAATAGAAGGAGACTGTAATGCAAAAATGAGCACGGAAGGGGGACGGAGGAGAGGAAGTCAAACGAAAAAAAGATAAATGGGGATGGTAAAAAAACTGACAATGGTGCTAAACGATGTAGGATGAGAAATATTGAATGGACGCATAGAAGGAGATGATCAGGGAGAATTCTCGTTTACCGGAGAAGCCGGGGATCAGTGATAGATTATGTTATAGGGGATGACAGAACAATGGAAGGAATACAAAATATGGTGGTATAAGAGAGAATAGACTCAGACCAACGCTCACTGATTATCACGATGAAGAGAGGAAACGTAGAGAAAAGATAGAAAAAATAAGAGAGTAGGCAGGGGGCGGACAGGGTGAAGGAGAAATATAAGACGGGGATAGAGAAAGAACGATCATAGGAGGGAAGCGGGAGGCAGACAACGCAAGAGTAGAAGGGAGAATAAAAAGGGCAATTAAATAAGGAGAAGAGGATGGAGGGAAAGGGAAGAAACAGCAAAGGGAAGGGTAGTGGGACGAAGAAGGGAAAGAGAAGAAGAGAACTGAGAGGATGGAGAAAAAGAAGGGAATAAGGCGAACATATTAGGAGGAAAGGACAGACTATAAGGTGTGAGAGGAAAAAAGAGAAAGAAGGGAGAGGGTGATAAGGGAAATCGCGGAAACAAGATATGGGCGATTGCGAAGAGGGGAACAAAGTAGAAAGAGGGTCAACGACAGGATAGGAAAGAAAGAGTGGAAGGAACATTTTATGAGGCTGCTGGGAGAGGTACAAAGAGGAGTAAGAGCGGGAAAAGAGAAACGTAGAGAGAAAGGGGGAGGATAGTGAAAAGGTGACAAGTAAAAAAAAAGTGAGGAAAAGGAATAAGAAGATGAAAGAGGAATAGACTATGGGGAATGATGAGATACCGAACGAGGCATAGAACTATGAAGGCGAAAGAGCGGTGGAGATGGCATAGAAAATATGTAGGAGAGTGTGAAGAGGGGAAGGACGGCCGGATTGGAGAGGGGGGGGGGTGGACGGAACTAATAATAGTCCCAATAGTAAACACAAAATATATAGCGGAACAGTATAAATATATATAGCGGAACAAGAAAAAAGATTAGAAGGGGAAGTAGAACAAAATAATACAGCTAAATCAGACAGGTCTCAGGAGAGGAGTAGGAGCAATAGACGACATATATGCATTAACCATCATAATAGAAAGACGAGTTGTAGAAAGAGAGTACTATCGGAGATGCTATAAGGAAGAGGAGCGGGCGAAGGTTTAAGAAAAAGGATAAAGGAAGTTTGGAGAAAGACGTTAAGTAAGGTTTTAACCTTACTTAACGTCTATTTTAAAATGAAAATAATCTGAGTAGCAAATATAAGTAGGAAAAATGGAGGAAGGAGTTAAAAGAGACAGTCGAAAAGAAAGACAAAGAAAGACAAGAAAGAAAAGGATAGAAGAAATGGGAGACGATAGCACTCTAGAGGTGGAACAAATGGTATAGAGAAGTAATGACGGAGGGAGTACCGGATTACCTAAAAGCAGGATGGGCAGAGGAAAGATGTAGGGCAGTGGCAAGATATAGCCTAGGAAATGAAATGAGAGGAGAACACGGTTAGGGGACTGTTTGGAAAAGTGGGTAGTGCCAGGAGTTCCTGCGAGAGATCCGTAGTTCTCGGCCTATGACACTCGTGCGCACTCTGCGGTACTTGAACCCACCGAACTGTCCCCCACCCATGCGTCATCGATCGACATCGATCCCGGCATCTTCTTCCTTACTTGTACTGCTATTTTCACCGGCGAACGTTCGGGTTTACTTCAACGCTTCAAAGTTATAGCTTTCTTTATTTCGACCACGGCATTCTTACACAGCAATCTTCTTCGAACTCTGTGAACTTAAGACGATTTACGACCGGCTTTATTCTCGAGTTCTCTTTTGTTGATTGTGGATATTGTTTAACATATTATGGTAACGATTCGGCTTCATTAATATGAATAAAAAAAATTCATAAAAATCCTGTGTAAATTCAAAATTTATCAGGGACATCGAAAAAAAATACCCCGATAGAATTTCATTATAGCGAATACGGAGCTATGCGTTTTTTTCAAATCCAACCATTTTTGGAGCTAATATGCGCTGCTGAAATGCCCTTTGAAAGATTATCGGCTAACTTCAGCCTCATTCATTAATCGGCTATCTCTAATGGACACATATTCGCGTTAACCGGCGACCGTCAATATGCGCGTGTAATATACAACCCGGTTATTCTTCTGACCATTGTTAATAAATTAAGTTTATTGTTGTTGTTAACTCCAGTGTCTCGACATTTTCTTTACGGACCATTTACCTTCCTCCTCCCGGTTTCTTTCGAGATTTTCCCAACGTCCTAGCTTCAGAATCAGATCTGCGGTCTGTCATCCAGACATTTTTTGGTCCTTCGAGCCGGATCCAGGTAGTAATGTGAAGATAATTTCGAAAAAATCGGGGAATCACGGAGTGTGTGTTTAACGTTGTGAAAATTGTTCGGACAAAGGGCGCGAGTGCACGATAATTATTCCACGCGTCAGCCGAGTTTCGGGTAACGGTTATAGCTTCGTCATCTTTGTGCGAAAATCGCGCTCCCTCGCTCTGGCGTAGCGTCTATCTTCTTCGTCCGTTTTGTGCGGCTATTCATAGTCCTGGGATCTTCGAGTGCTTCGATCATGGAGACTAGAGTAAAGGAGCCCGAACGCAATGTTAGAGAAGCGGTCGGAAAAAATGCTGGAAATCGGGTAAAAGAAAGAATTACAGTATCGAAGCTGTGAAACAAAAATATAAATCTGTCCGAAGTGTACGACAACTGCGCCGCTGGGCACATCAACATAACAAAGGTGGCACTTATAAAGAAAAACTAGCTCGAATTTCCGAATACACATTGCAGAATATGAAAACTGCTATAAATGTCATACATTTATAATAATTTACACTACAACTTATGGCTCATACGCCGTACAATAATGGTAGTTTTCTTATTGTATATGAAGTACCGGCAGGTATATTTTTGAAATCTCACCGTTACAAGTATATTTTAGCACTGTTTCAAAGCAGAATATGCTCAGAATTTGTACGAGCAACATCGATACAAGCATTATGTGTAAAGGTAGTAGAACTACAAATGTGCATCCAGGAAGAAACAAGAAACGAAAATACCCGGGTAACCAATTTACCGACACATTAGCAGCTCAGTATACAAGTAAATCAGCCGAAAAATTAAAAAAATCGGCAGATACAAGTTTCGCTGTGCACATCGAACAAACGTCAGGATATAGTATATTGAACTTTTTTACGGTATTCAGTTTATTACAAACGTATATAATTTGTAAAGATAGTGATTGTGAAATATCTTTTACTAAATATGGACGGCGTGGCTTGGGCTTCAAATTGTGTTTAAAGTGCACATGTGGAGAGACGTTCATCAACTCTAGTCCCATGATAGGATCTGGTTACAAAGTTAATCGGCGACTAATGTTTGTGTTTCGATTGCTCGGAACAGGCTCACGATCAGCTGGCGTAAACAGGTTCTGTGGGCTTATGGATATAGGTTCCGGATTTCATACCAATGTTTATTATGATATCGTCAATACTATTACCATCACAGTGAACGCTGTATTTGATTTAGTAACCCTCAAGGCTGTTAATGAAGAAAGAAAAATACTGAAGGAAAATGGAGTTCCAGACGATATTTTGACTGTTTCTAGGGATGGCTCTTGGGCTAAGAGAGGATTCACTTCACTAATAGGTATAGTTTCACTCATCCTTAAACACACTGGAAAACTCGTTGACGTTGTAGTACGATCAAGCCATTGCAACGGTTGTCAAAAGTGGAAGGCCAGGAAAATACAATAGAATATTTGACATGGCACGCAAATCATAAAGAATTTTGTAAATCGAACCAGTCAGGGAGCAGTGGCAAGATGGAGGTAGATGGGATCGTCGAAATGTTTTTACGGTTACTAGAAAGATTCAACGTACGATATGGCTACTATATCGGTGACAGCGATTCATCGCCATTCAAAACTTTATCAAATGTTCATCCATACGGCGAAGACGCCGTTGTAAACAAATTAGAGTGCATTATGCACGTAGCCAATCGTGTGTTTAAACGTGCAAACGACGCTAGGAAAGCTTTGATCCAGAACCAAAAAAAACACTGAACCAAGTTAAAGAGAAAACAATCGCAACAAAAAAGTCAAAAGCAAAAAAAGTAGTCGCGAAAAAGTCAGATGTTGAAAAAAAGCCACCACACGTTAAGACTCAAGGTTTAACTGTTAAATTAATATAGGAGTTTGCACAAATTATGCACTAGCTGTTAGAAGTAATATCGAGTTCGTTGAAAATATGGGCAAGGAAATTTGGAGCGGAAAGCTAAGAAAACCAAGACTCCATACAAGCATCCTCCTGCACTTTTCAAGAAGTTCAAGAAATCTTAAAGCTAATATGCGAGGATCGCACAAAAACCGAGCTGCTTGAAAGATGTTCAGGTGGTCATACACAAAACAGTAATGAAAGTGTTAATCAATCTGTATGGAGCATGGTGCCTGAACATTGTTTCAATGGAAAAACAATTGTCGAGTTTGTGTCGAAGATAGCAGCTTATAGTTTTAATGAAAGCTTTGAGCCAATTTTGAAAATTATGGAGCTGACTAGCATGAAAATTAGCCCGATCGCCGTGGACTACGTCGCAAAGCACGACGACACGAGGGGCGGCCTTGCGGAGCACCATAGCTTAGATACTTCAAAAGAAGCCAGAACTACAAGAAAACAGACAAGATTAGAACAATTGCAGGATTTTGATGCAGAGGAAGGACCATTCTATGATGCGGGCATTGCAGATTAATTGTGGGTAAGCATTTTTCATGATTTTTCATATAAAAAAACTTTCAACGCGTTTTTCTCGAAACATCATTTTTGAAATTGGTCTCCACAAGATCTCAAAAACTACTTGACCGATCCGTATAAAATTTAAATCACATATTCTACATGTATATTCGTAGAAATTAACGCTCTATGAAGTTAAAATTTTGATTTTTAATATTTCTTTTTGTACAAAAAACAGTGAAAAAATGCGTTTTTTAGTTTTTTTTCTGTTTTCATCCGCCATTTTGTTATTTATCGATAAAAATTAACATTCAAGCATCATTATCTACCTGACGTTATACTTAATCGAACGAACTTTGTTTTTTTGGTTTCAGACAAGCCGTTCGTGAGATACAATTGAGACCGTTTGCCTCCTAATTTTCGAGGCGCATTGTTTAAATGCATTTTTTGCATATATAAATATTGTAAAATTAAAGAAAAAAATTGTTTGTGTAAATAAAGACTAGATTTATTATCCCCAACAAGTTTTATTTCAATATTTTTAACAGCATGCCCAGAAAAAATTTCCAAAAATAGCCTATTTTTAGCGTTCAAACTCGAATTGCGCCTTAAACACAATACAAAAAAAAATAGTTGTCTCATATCTCATATATATGGATGACATTAAGGGGTCACGTACAGTTAGAATTTTCAAAAAATCGATTTGTTTACATTTTCTAAAAGTAGCACATTTGAAAAGTATTCTGTGAAAATTTTAGACGAATCCGACTGTTGGGTATGGAGATATGTAACTTTGAACGGAAATTTTTCTTCTGTATGTAAATCGTACTGAAAACTTTGAATGCGTTTTTCTCGAAACTACGTTTTCGAACACGGTGTTCACTGTACCTCGGAAACGGCTTTACCGATCGACTTGAAATTTTGCTCAGTTTTTCTAGACATAATTGTCCTCCGGATGAACGAAGGATTTTTCTATGCGATTATTTTTTTTTTATAGCTGAAAATGTGAGCAAAATTTGGGTCGAAAACACAACTTTGACTTCCAACATCCACCATTTTGTGAAAAATCATAAAATTTTCAAATCCTTCGATCAACCGGAGCATTATGTCATTAACTAATGATCCCTACTTTTATTTTGATTTCGGACGATCCGGTGACGAGTTGCACTGATCACCGCGGAGGACCTTTTTTTTGGGACCCCTACGTTACGTGCGGTTATGGAAAAATTTCTGCATATTTTGCAATGAAAAAATTGTATTATTTACTTAAAATATATGTCTTTTGTATGGAAAAAGATTTACGATTAATTATTTAAATGTGTCCCCAAAAAAAATTCGCAAAAAACCCCTTTTTTCGAAGTCCTAACTGTACGTGACCCCTTAAACTATATGCTCACATAGACAAAGATACGGAAACGCTTTCGGAAACCACTACAAACTGCAGTAACGATATAAACGTAGAATTTGGCTTGGTAAAAGTAAATCGTTACATATAATAAGAGGCAGAATAGGACCCGGTGACTATGCACTTGATGATACTTATACCATAACAGCGATGGAACCTACAAACCTTTGAAAATATTTGGGTTATAAGCGATTAAGGACTAACGCCACTGTAACTGCGTAAAGAGCGCTTTTTTGACAGTTTGTTTCGGGCGGAAGAAAAGGTGATAGACAAATAATACTGGGGGTAGTTAGTTAAGCAGATATTTAAGTATATTACGAACATAATTTGTAGGAACATATTACAAAATGGCGGCACTGCAGTAATGCTCCCGACGCATGTGATGAATTTGCGGCACTCACTATAACTCGTGTCAATTTAATTCTGGAAAATAGAAACAAATTCTATGAAATCTACATGAGTGTAGCTAGTGAAATACGTAGGAGATTTTTTATTACTTAATTTGAACAATATTTATTAACAAATGACTGTCGTTTTTTTAGATGAAAATTGACTGACTGTATTCAAACACTATTTCTCAAATCCCCTACGTAATTCATTAGCTACACTCACGTAGATTACATATATTTTTTTTCTTTTTGCCAGATTCAAATTGGCACCAGTTACAGTGCGTGCCGTACATTCAACATGCCTCTGGAGAATTGCTGCAGTGCCGCCAGTTTGTAATATTTTCCTACAAAATATACTTAACTATATGCTCAATAACTATCCCAAGTATTATTTCTCTATCACCTTTCCTTTCGCTCAACAAAAATTGTCGAAAAAGCGGGTTTTTAGACCGTTATAGTGGTGTTAGTCCTTAAAAGGACTTGATCATAGAATAATCAAAAAAACACTAACAGAGTACAAGAACAGAACAAACGCCATTTACAAAACACAACTTGCCGGAAAACATCCAATCAAACTGTTGAGGAAGTTCGTTGCGGGTTCGTCATAAAATGTCAGTCGTTGACAAAAGCGCGAGGCTCAACCAATTAGAGTTGAGAAGCAGAGTCGGCGAGAGCTCTAACCGCCGTCCGCTATTTGAACAATGGCAGTACATCGTTGTCATTCGAACAGTCAACATCTAAGCCATAATTAATTCTATCGTTTCTTTACCTTTGTATTAAATAAAAGTTCTTTGTAAACCAAATCGTTTCCTCGAACAATATTTTTCCACTCTCCTACTAACGTTGAGGCTAAATCCTCAATAGGTTATGGGCCCAGTCACGTCTGACTGCAGTAGAGTGTGAAAAATTGCCGAGTGAACGGGACGCGATCGGTGCGTCGTGACAAAGAACAAAGGCGTGAGAAACGCGTGGTGCGCTAGACGTGAGCGGCCATATTGAATTTTTTGTCGGTTGTCGTTACGAGCGTAGTTTTGAATGTGCGAAGCGTTTGCGACGGACTACGCGATGGCTGAAGCGATCTCAGTGAAGAATATAACGAAATTCGGCGCTAGTGATTACCAGAGTTGGAAATTCGAGATGCGGATGCTGTTCGTTGCGCAAGGTCTGTGGGACATCGGGAATGGGACGAGACCCATGCCGGTACAGGGTGCCGAGGGCGACGCGTGGACGATTAAAAACGCGCAGGCGATGTATCTCCTCAGCATAGCCCTTGAGATAAAACAAAAACGACCGCTGCTAACGTGTACGACCGCGTGTGAAATGTGGAATAAGTTAGCACGTGTACATGAGCAAAAGTCGAAAGCAAACAAACTTTTGCTGGCGAGACGATTGTATGAGTATCGCATGACGCCGGGCGACTCGATGACGCAGCATATCACAAACGTGACCAATCTAGCAGCTCAGCTAGAAGACGTCGGTGAGAAGGTATCGCATACGACGATTATAGCGAAAATATTTGGAAGCCTGACGCAGGAGTACACGAGCTTTCAAACAGCGTGGGATTTGGTGCCAGCCGAGATGAAAACACTTGAGATCCTGGAAGAGCATCTACTGCGAGAGGAGGCGCGCATGTCAGTGAATGACACAAGTGAAAGTGCGTTTGTGGCTGTGAGAAAATCGAAAGACAAAGAAAAAACCGGTGCGAGTTCGCGAGAAGCGAAGGACAAAAAGAAAACTGATAAAAGTAAAACACGATGTTTCAAGTATCAAGGACTCGGATATTTCGCGAGAGAATGTAAGCGCAAAAAGAAAAGTGGCGATCACGATACGAGTGATGCGCGTGATTGTGCCTTTGTGTTGGAAAGCACGGGACAGAGAGGCTCGGTGCGCGTCGATAAAAGCGAGCTCGGTGAGATACCGACTGACGTTGCAAACGTGATATTGAGTGCCGATAAACGCGATTGTTGGATTACCGATAGTGGAGCCTCGAGGCACATGACCTTCAGACGCGAGTGGTTACGCGACTATCGCGAACTGCCGAAGGGACAGAAAGTGATTCTCGGAAACGAAAAGGCATGCGACGCTGTGGGAATTGGCACAGTAGACATTGAGAAATTTGTCGATAGTAAATGGAGATCGACATTTATCAAAGATGTACTCTATGTTCCGCAAATCTCGAAAAATTTGTTTTCTGTCGGCCTGTGTGCGGAAAATGGACTGGGGATTTATTTCTCCGACAAAGTTGTGAAATTTATAAACAACAGATGCTCCGCGGGATACGGTGTAATGCAACAGAACCAGATCTACCATATGATTTTCAAATCGAAGTGTGTGCGCGCGGACGACGAAGCGAACGTGGTGAAAACAAGTATCCAAATGTGGCACGAGCGGCTCGGCCACGTAAACACGCGCGCACTGCGTAAGCTGGTTGACGATGAACTAATAAAAGGGGTCGAGTTTATCGATAGGTCGGATGATTTTTGCGGCGCTTGTCACGAGGGCATATCTCATCGAAAGCCGTTTAAGAAAACGTGAGTGCGCGCGAAAACGAAACCGGGTGAGGTTATACATTCGGACGTATGTGGCCAGATATCGGTAGAATCGATTGGAGGATCGCGATATATGCTGGTTTTCAAGGACGATGCGACGAGTTTTCGGATCGCGTATTTCATAAAATACAAAAGCCAGGTACTTGAAAAATTCAAGATCGTCGATAGAATGATTGAGACCAAGTTTGGCAAGAAAATGAAAGTGTTGCGATCAGACAATGGACTCGAGTAGAAAAATAAAGAGTTCCTGGAATACACGAATGGGAGAGGCATCCAACACGAGTTTACGGCGCCGTACACCCCCGAACAAAATGGAAGGGTTAAACGAGATAACCGTACGTTGGTGGAGAGTGCACGAACGATGCTGTTGGCGACAGATCTCCCAGAGTATCTGTGGGATGAAGCATGCAGCACGGCCGTATATCTTGCAAACAGAGCTGGGGCATCAAGTACGAGAGATGGAGCGACTCCATACGAAATGTGGATGAGGGTGAAGCCTAACCTTCAGGACTTCAGAATCTTCGGATCAGAGGCGTACACGAACGTGCCGAAATCGAAGCGTACGAAACTGGACGCGCGGGCAAAGAAAATGATTTTCGTAGGATACGAAAACAATTCGTCGAATTATCGAGTGTTTGACCCCGTGTCGAGAAAAGTGACAGTCTCACGTGACGTAACATTCCATGAGACGTCCGGAAAGATGGAGCAGCCAAAACAAGAAGAAACGCGCGAAGTGATTCTGTCGAAGATTGAGGAAGCCGCTCCAGTTCCGGCGGAAGACGAGGACAGCGACGTCAACGAGGAGTTCGAGGGTGCTGAGGACGATCCTCAACGAGAAGAGTCACCAACACGACAGCTTCGCGACAGAAGCAAAATCAGGAGACCGGTGAGGTACGAGCTTGATATAGCGGAATGTGATGTTCCAAACTCGTACGAAGAGGCGGTCAACTCTGAGGAGGCTGTACAATGGAAAAAGGCTATCGACTCGGAATTACAATCGCATGAGAAGAATGGTACCTGGACCATCGTACAGAGAACTCCGAGAATGAGGCCCATTGATTCAAAGTGGGTGTTCAAGAAGCTGAAGGACGAGAAAGGTGAGGTTCGCAGGTTCAAGGCGCGCCTGTGTGCCGGAGAGTTTATGCAAAAGAAAAACATAAACTACTCGGAAACTTTCTCACCTGTCGTGAGATACGACTCGCTTCGAGTACTGCTCTCGATTGTGGCCTTGAATGACCTCGAAATTGCACAATTCGATGTCCAGACAGCATTTCTATACGGTACCTTGGAAGAAGAGATCTACATGGAGCTACCTGAGGGACTCAGCGAAGAGGAAGGATGTCGAGAGAATCGAGTGTGTCGCCTGGTGAAATCATTGTACGGGTTGAAGCAGTCGCCTCGCTGTTGGAACCAAAAGTTCAGTTCGTTCCTAAAAGAGTTTCGTTTTCAAGAAACGAGTGCTGACAAATGCATTTTTGTGGGAACGATCGAGGAAGAGACGGTATATCTTGCTCTCTTCGTGGATGACGGACTCATTGCAGCGAAAAGTCAATCAACGACCGGGAGAGTTCTCCAGTATTTAAAGGAAGCTTTCAAGATCACGGTCGGTGATGCAAGTCTATTCGTTGGAGCTCAGATCGAGCGTGACAGAACAAAGAAGATGATCTTCATACACCAGAGCACGTACGCGAAGAAGATTCTTGAGCGATTCAAGATGACTGATGCGAAATCGGTCAGTGTACCGAGCGACCCGAGTTCGACGCTACAGCCTGTATCGGAGCACGAGGAAGGAACCGAGGGAGTTCCCTACCGAGAAGCTGTGGGGTCTCTGATGTTCTTGTCGATTGTGTCGAGACCGGACCTGGCGGTTGCCGTAAATTCGGTGAGCAAATTCCTCAATAAACACAATCGAGAACATTGGCGTGCAGTAAAACGCATCCTTTCCTACGTCGCAGGAACGATCAAATTTGGAATCGAGTTCGGAGGCGATTTCAATGACGGATTGACCTTGGAAGGTTACTCGGACTCAGACTTCGCAGGAGAAGTGGAGACCAGGAAGTCAACGACCGGATACATCTTCGTAATCGCAGGAGGACCGGTTACCTGGGCAAGCCAACGCCAGAAACTCGTGACGCTAAGTACCACAGAAGCTGAGTACGTGGCGGCGCCCGTTACCGCACGAGAGGCTGTCTGGCTGAGAAAACTTCTCGAGGAAATGGCGTGTCCGTGTGTCGAGACAACCACACTCCACGTGGACAACCAGAGCGCCATTTGTCTTATGAAAAACCCGGAATTTCATAAGAGGACAAAACATATCGATGTACGATATCACTTCGTCAGGGAACGAGTACAATCCGGAGAACTCAAGGTCGAATACCTTGAGACGTCATCGCAGAAAGCTGTCATCCTGACAAAAGCGCTTCCACGAAATCGTTTTTTTGAACTTCGAGAAAGCATCGGAGTCAAGGACAGACCGCGCACGAACGACGGAAGTGTTAAGGAAGTTCGTTGCGGGTTCATCATAAAATGTCAATCGTTGACAAAAGCGCGAGGCTTAACCAATTAGAGTTGAGAAGCAGAGTCGGCGAGAGCTCTAACCGCCGTCCGCTATTTGAACAATGGCAGTACATTGGTGTCATTCGAACAGTCAACATCTAAGCCATAATTAATTCTATCGTTTCTTTACCTTTGTATTAAATAAAAGTTCTTTGTAAACCAAATCGTCTCTTCGAACAATATTTTTCTACTCTCCTACTAACGTTGAGGCTAAATCCTCAATACAAAGCATTAAATACTTACGCTGTCCCAATATTAACGTAATCATTCGGAGTTATAAAATGGGCACAAACTGACAGAGAACAAATAGAACCGACTACGCGCACGACACTAACCAAACGCAACTATTTACACCCTGAATCTGCAGCAGAAAGCCTTACCATCAAAAGAGATTATGGGGGAAGACGCTTTACAGACATTAATCACTTATGGCACAAACAAACTCATAACCTGAAAACATTCTTTCTCGCAAAAACTCATACAAGTAGCCTACTCCTACATAAAGCCATAGCCCACAATAATCTCAACTATACCCCACTCAATTTAAATGATCACTCAATATACATAGCCCATTAGGGTTCTGTATGTTTGACGAAATTTGGCCGAAATTATTAAATTTTGACCGATAAGCATACAAAATCGACAACTGGAAGAAGAAAACACTACACGGACGACACCCCTATGACCTAGAGCCAACTCATGTAGATACAATAGCATTAAACAAATGGCTGAAAATAGGTAACTTATTTCCAGAAACAGCAGGATTTATAATAGCCATCCAAGATCAAATAATAAATACCAGAAATTACAGGAAATTTAAAGTTAAAAACCCTCCTATTACAAATGGCAAATGCCACAAATGCCATTGTTATATCGGGAAAACGTTAGTATCGCGCTAAGATATTGTTGTACCGCACAGTACAACGAAGGAATATTCCAATAGAACAAACTAAATCTTAATCTTACAATAAACTGTTATTTCTTTTTAATTCATAAACTCGAGTTCTACTCCTTATTGACTAATATCCCAAAATAATATCTTATCGCGCAATACTAACGTTTTGCCGATATAACATTGGCGGCAGCGGTGGGATAACCAAAGTTCGTGAAGTGAATAACAATCAGTTGTTCGCGAAGTGTATACCATAGAAGAGTCGTCAGAATCAGTGACATCTAGAAGTTATTCGATCTCCTATCAAACGCTTTGCGCGGAGGAATCGAAGAGAAATCAACACGCAGTCGTTGAGTTTCTGGAGAAAATTGCCTGACACATTTACGTCACGGCAAAAGAAGAATCCGCGAACGACCGAGTCGCCGGATCACAACCGTCATTCCGAGGATCGACGAACCAGGACCAACCGAAGACTATCCTAGAGAAGAAAGCAAGGAAGACCGAGGACCCGAACGAGAATCAGCCTACAATAGACATCGCAACCGCCAGAAATCAACATTTGTCTATCGCGATCAGAAAATTCGATATTCCACCGAGTGTTAGAATATAAAAGATAGGAATCGCTTCGCGACGAATTAACAGTAAAACGACGCAGAATTTCTGCGGTAAACTCTCCTAATACCTCAGGCGACACGGACGACGATTTCTCCGACGCCGTGGAAATAGAACGCGGACGGGATATTACATTTTCCGATTTGCCTTTGGTCACTTGTCATAACGAAATAGCCAGGATGCAGTCTGACCATGTGACCCTGAAAGAGGCCAGGAGCTTTATTCAGTCTTTCGACGGAGAAAGGCCTGAAACGGTCTACGACATAATCGAAGCATTCGAATATACTTACGAGAGCGTAGCCGTGAACGACCGGGCAAATTTGCTGAAGGCCATCTTAGCCACGAAAATCGTTGGCCGGGCGACAAGAGATTTCCGATACAAACAAATCGATACTTTCGCGAAATTAAAAGAAGAATTACTTGCTTTATACGGTACGCGTAGAACAGTAGCTGCGTTACAGGTAGAATTTAACACCTGCAAACAAAAGCACAATGAAACTGTGCAGGCATACGGACAACGATTGGAAGCCGTCATGATGGAATTAGTTGACACAAGCACCGCGAGCGAAACCACAGCCGCGGGCAAGAAGACGATAGAAGGTTATGTGAAACAGTTAGCCTTACATAATTTTGAGAGAGGACTCAAAAAGAAATTCCAGGTGATAGTAAAGGCTCACAACTTCACGGATCTCGGCACAGCCATGAAGGGCGCAATGGAAGAGGAAAAATCCGTACAAGGAGGTGAATCAATCGCCAAACAAACACATGCCCCAACCCACACTTCTCAAATCACATGCTATAAATTCCATAAGCAAGGGCATTTAGCACGCGACTGCAGAAGCTCACAAGTACGCATGAGGCTACCTGGCCTAGGACCGAGCAGAAGAATTCTGAAGGTGGATGTCACATGTCATTATTGTAAGAAGCCAGGGCACGCGATCACTGAATATCGAAAAAGGATCGGGGACGAAGGGACGAAGAAGGAAACAGGACCTTCGCACGGAGGGCAAAATGATTATGGGCGAAGAAACCCAAATGGTTGGCCAAACAATCATAATAATTTTCCGCCAAGAAATCGTGACAATAAGCCTACACTAGGATCGCTGGAACTCAGCACGATTACGATTGTCCCCGACGAAGAAGTTAAAGAAACGGAGAATTTAAGAATTTGCAACGTCAGCTCGCCTTGGATTGAAGGAGCGATGAGTGACTTTACCGTCGCCTCGCCGCATGCATCAGCTGGAACGCTGACCTTAAAGGCCGACACGAGCGTGCAATGCTGCGTGGTGCGCAAGGGCGCGCTGGAATCCGAGACACCGATAACGCCCGCGACCGTTCAACTCAGAGGAATCGAAGGCACAACGTTCAAGGCACTCTGCAAAACCACAGTGATACTCGACACCCGAGCTACCTCGATACAGCACGACTTCTATGTTGTGAGCGACTCCGTGCCGATGGCAACGGATGGATTATTTGAAATGGATTTTATGCAAGAGCACGACGTTGATATATTGAGAGGCAAATATATCAAAATGTACGGAGATACGAAGCGTCTGGTGAACGCGCATAAAAAAATTAAACTCCCGCCGAGGAGCGAGAACATCGTTCGAGCTAAAACTTTAGAAAATATTGTTCGTCTCGTAGAAAAATTCGAATTAGCCGAAGGAATCATAATTGGTTCCTGCGTAACCGCAGCTGAAGATAGGAATTGCATCGTGAGCATAGTGAATACAAATGACGAGGAAGTCGAGATGGAACGACCCGTCATAACAATGAAATCGCTGATGCTCGCTGAATTACCGGACGACGCCGAGTCCGAGCGAGGAATAACTACAGTCGCCGCGGGAAGTGGGGCTGCGCGTCTAATGAATTTATACAAGGAAATCGACACGGCTCATCTCAACGTAGAAGACAAATTCGAATTAATACAATTTTTTGAACATTTCGAAGATATTTTTCGTTTAGACGGAGACCGACTAAAATGCACCGACCGGGTAGAACATGGATTTCCCCTGAAAGAGGGAATACGACCGATTAAAGTACACCCGTACCGGCTGCCAGAAACACCCAAAAGGGAAGTAGAAAGACAAACCGCTGAAATATTATAACACAGAATTATTAGGCCAATGGAACGCACCGTTGTTACTGGTTGCAAAAAAAACCGACAGCAGCGGTAAGCCTCGAATGAGAGTCGTGGTGGATTTCTGCAAATTAAATGAAGCCACTGTGGGAGACTCTTACCCATTGCCAAATATCTTCGAAATATTGGACCAATTGGGAAATGCAAAATATTTTTCCACGCTCGATCTCGCCTCGGGTTTTCATCAAATTCCGATGACAGAGATCGACAAAGAATAAACGGCATTTTCAACGCCGCAAGGTCATTTCGAGTATACTCGTATGCCCTTCGGTCTGGAAAACGCACCGCCGACATTCCAACGACTAATGAACACCGTCCTGGCAGGAATACAAGGTACTCGGTGCTACGTTTACCTTGACGATATCGTCGTCTATGGCTCATCGCTGAAAGAACATAACGATCGACTCAAATACGTATTTCAGCGACTGAAAGAAGCAAAATTGGCAGTTCAGCCCAAAAATGCCATTTTCTTCGAAAAGAAACTCGTTACCTCGGACACGTAATAACCGAGGAAGGGGTGAACCCCGATGAAGAAAATATCAAAGCCGTCAAAGAATTTCCGTTACCAAAAAACGTGAAAGTTATACAGTCATTCCTGAGTCTTGCAGGATACTATAGAAAGTTTATCAAAAACTTCTCACAAATAACGAAACCGTTAACGACGCTATTAAAAAAGGACGTTCTCTTCGAGTAGACAGCGGAACGAGACGAAGCATTCGAAGGATTGAAAGGAATGCTCACAACGGCTCCGATTCTCCGCAATACTATCGCAAGGAGAGATATGCCAAGATCTGCCAATAAGTTACGCCAGTCGAACTTTAAATAAGGCGGAACAGAATTACCTCGAACCTTAACTTGGTTATTTAGCGTAAAAGAACCAGGCTCAAGACTCATGAGATGGAAATTAAAATTATCGGAACGTGAAGTCAATGTAGAATATAAAGCCGGAAAGACAAATACCAACGCAGACGTGCTCAGCCGTATATACGCAACGGCATGCGTACAAGCAAAGGAAACCCGAGCCACACAGTCTCGCGATGAGAAAGAGAGAGGGAGCGCGAAGAAAGAAAGAGGAAGCGACACAGAGGACAGCGACGACGATGGCTCGAGCGACGAGGCCCCCGCGGACTCGTACGCGGTAATCAGGGTAAGCGCGGCGCGGGAGGAGGACGACCGCGTGAGCGACGCAAAGCCACAGCACCTCCGCCACGAGAAAAAGAAAGATAGCGGCCGCATAGGCGTAAGCTGTCCTGAGCCAAGTGAACGGAAAATCATAATTCATGAATAGCACGACGCTCCTCTCTGTGGTCACCAGGGAATAATGCGAACCTTGGAAAGAATAAAATTAAAATACCAATGGCCTGGAATGAAAAACCAAATTGAGGAATACATATCTGCCTGTGATAAATGTCAACAAAATAAAGTGAGAAGAATAACGAAGGTACCCATGGTTATCACCGACACTCCGACGAAAGCTTTCGAAAAATGCGCCGTCGACAGAGTAGGGCCCCTCACCATCATCTCGTCAAAAAACAAATACATTCTGACTTTCCAGGATTTATTGACGAAATACAGTGAAGCTATTCCTCTACAAAACCAAGAAGCAGCGGAAGTCGCGAAAACGCTCGCCACCAAAATAATCTGTCGTTTTGGTGCACCAGAAACCATACTATCTGATCAGGGCACAAATTTCCTTAGTAGCACCTGCAAAGAAGTTTGTAAATTGCTGAAAATTCAAAAAATCCAAACAACAGCGTATCACCCAGAATCGAACGGAGCGCTCGAACGATCGTATCGAACACTGGCTGAATATTTAAAATGCTATATAGAAGAAGATCAGGGAAATTGGGATGAGTTGCTGCCGTATGCGATGTTTACCTATAACACAACACCGCACACAGGCCACTGCCTATACTCCTCACGAGCTCGTATATGGAACGCCAGCTGTACTACCGACGTCGATAAAAACAGAGCTTACCTATACCACCAACGACAGCAGAATCGAAATCTAAAAAATATTTCGGCGGAAGGACCAAAACTCCCCAATTCCAGATCGACGGTAAAGTCCTCCTGAATGACGATACGGTACGACGAGGACGATCGACGAAGTTAACCCCTAAGTGGATCGGACCGTACAACATTACCGACGATCAACATTAGTACGATCTTATCGCGCAATACTAACGTTTTGCCGATATAACAATATTATTTTGGGATATTAGCCAATAAGGAGTAGAACTCGAGTTTATGAAGTAGGCTAGTAGATTAATCAAGTATCTCACTTGATTAATCTACTGGAATATTCCATTGGAATATTCCTTCGTTGTACTGTGGGGTACAACATCATACTCAATCTGAAACCATCCAATACATAACCGGACCACGCGCAACCCGCACACAGATATATTACAAACATAGACATAATTAAATAGCCAAAATCATTCACCAAAAACTAGCACTCAAACATATTCTCATACAGGACACAAACACTCCATATTACGAATACATTTTGGTGCACACAGTCTGTTTGACCAATTGGATGAGAAATAATCGAGAGATGCACGGGATAAATGTAGATAACAGGTTTTACTTTATTTAGAAAAAAAACAATATACGGAAATAATACTGGGCCGACGACTCTTAAGAGTCAGTGTTATAGGCGACTAGCGTTTCGAAAACGCGATCCGTACTTTCTTCGGCATTGAGTAACCGATCGCGTCAACATTTTGAAGGCATCTAGAGAATTATAGCAAAAAGTGGCTAAATGTTTGTTTTCAAAATGTTTCCCATAATTCTTTAGGTACCCATAAAACGTTAATGCTCAGTGCCGGCGGACGTACGGATGGCATTTGCGAATCGGTCGTCGCCTGCGACACTATTTTCGAAACTTTGTAAAAAAAAACGTTTAACCACTTTTTGTCATAATTCTCTCGATATCCTCACAATTTTCACACGTTCGGCTGCTCTGTGCCGGAGAAAGTACGGATCGCGTTTCGAATCGCTCATCGTCTGTAATACTGACTCTTAACATGCTAGAGTCGATTCGGAAATGTTTGAGTTTTGTCGATCATCATCGGCTGCTCACGCAAGATCGCTGTGATCGAGCGAGCACGAAAACTTTATATTCCAATAATACACACCTCAAACTGTATTGGAAAACCCCTCACATAAACTTTATTGCGACCGTGCCATTCTCACCCCCAGGACCATCCATTACAACAGACTAGACATAACACTACAGGATAAACATAATGAAACCACTTATTTCACAGATATTGCACTTCTCCATACATACAATTTTGAAAAGGCCACCTGTGAAAAAATAAGTAAATATGCAGAACTGAAGGAAAAAGTAACAAGCATATGGAGCCAGGATAAATTCTACATCGTACCCATATTCGTTTCCGCCACCAGAATCATTCCTAAATATCCTATTCCTATTAATTTTAGAATCTCATTCTAAAATTAATAGAGCTCAACGAATCCCTCGATATAACCCTCCAAAAAGCCGCAGTTTTAAACACCTGCAGAATAGTCAGAAAATTCTTGTCACTTGACAACAATTAAATAAACAAAATTTCCCCTACAACACTAAAATAATTAGTATATTATACACCACACACTGTATTTACTTGGCCTTGGCCCGTCAACACAGTAAAACGTAGCCTTGCGCGGAGAAAAAATAACGATTTTGTTTCATTCGGACGGGCAAATGCCCATTTTACACAATACTGGGGGACTACCTGGTCCGTCAAGTGTCGGACGCACCTCGCGGTACTACTGACTTAAACCGCCCTCCAAGACTCCCAGCATCACCCAGGAACTGCATGTTGTTACCTTCCTTTGGAGTGGTGCCTAAGTGTTTCCGACCGCCATCCCGGCGGCCCGCCCGTCCAGAACCATCTTTTTATGGCGGAGGACCACTTCTATATAAGTTGCTACCTCCACCCAGGCCTCTTTGTTTTGGAGCATAACCCCGACGATGTTCTCCGGGGTTATGCCACCGAACTTAACCTCCAGTGGGGCCCTCCACTCATTCCACTCTTGGCAGTGGAATAATGTGTGGAGGGCGCCTCTAGGGGACCCACAGGATAAGCAGCATAGGCCCGGAACCTTCTCCATGTTATGGAGATAAGCCCGGAAATACCCGTGCCCCGTCAGCATTACAGTGAGGTTTATCTCACCGTGCTGACGGTTTACCCAGGTAGCCAGACAAGGGTCTTGCTGTCCACCTCCTCTGCGGGTCCCCTTCCATCCTCTCTTGCCAGGCCCGCATACTGCGAGTCCTGTCAAGTTTCTTCGCCCTGTCCCTGTCTTCTCCAGGGTAGTCCTGATGGTAGTCATGGGCTGACCCCGATTAAGACTAGCGCTGCTGGCTCCGGAACGGTGTGGTAGGAGCAGGCGATGCGAAAGGCCCATCTCCGCTGCACTCCGGCCATGCGCTTGCGATACGTCTCGTACCGCAGTGCACCGGTTCAGACTTCGGCGCCACGGAGCATGATGGACTCGGCGATGCATAATAGGAAGCGACGTTTGCAGGGTCGGGGGCCGCCAATATTAGTCATGATCCTACTTAGCAACGTCGTTACCGCAGCCGCCTTATCCGTTCTCCGGTGAATCTCTTCCCCGAAGGTGAGCATCGAGTCAGGACTCGATGCTCACCTTGCTGCACCAACCTGCATATCCCGTAAGAGTGAGATATGCTCTTTGGTTAGGACCACGATCTCGGTCTTGGCTAGTGCTAGCTCCAACCCGGGTTCGTCCATCAAAAAGCGGACCCGACGTATCACCTGGTTGAGTAACATCTGTGCCGCCTCAACGCTACGAGCAGTGATAACGGCGGCAATATCATCCGCATACCCAACCACGTATGTATCCTCCGGGATTTCCATACGGAGGATCCCATCATAGGTGACATTCCATATGTCGGGACCGAGTATGAAGCCTTGGGCTGCCCCAGCCGTGATCTCACAGCTCACCGAACCATCCGCGGTGGTGTACACCAAGGAGCGGTTCCTCAAATAATTCTCCAGTAGGTTCTCGGAGACGATATCTGGGCACTCGGCAATCTCGCTTCTGCGCGCTTATCGCGTCGTTCCACCGCACCGAGTTGAACGCGTTCTTCACATCCAACGTGACCAGCAGGCAGACGGGGCGGGAGAAGTGGTTCCCCCGCTCCGTATCCCTGGTTTCCTCGACTACTTCCTGGATAGCGTGGATCGTGGACCTCCCTTTCCGAAAGCCGTCCTACCATTCGAAAAGGTCTCCAGCGGTTTGAATCGCCGCATGGAGGCGAAGTCGAAGAAGCTTCTCCAGGAGCTTTCCAGCGGTATCTAGCATGCACATGGGCCTGTTGGACGATGGGATCTATATTGGTCCCTCTTTGCCTTTCCTGATTAGCACGAGCCGCACCTGCTTCCAACGGAGAGGGGAAATCTCCGCCTGCAGACTGGCGCTGTACTGGATTCCTTTCAACTGCGACTTTCAGCACCTCTGCTGGCAGGCCATCTGGGCTTGGCCCCTTCTTGTTTTTTAAGGGCCGCGCCGCGCCGCACTTCCTCTGGTATTCGATGGCGGCGCGGTAGGTTGGGGTGGTTGGGGAACAGGGCGTCGACGAAACCGCTGACGATCCCCGCATCTATGGGGGCGCCCTCAACAAATGCTCCCCAATTTGCGGAGGACCAACTTATACCCGAATCCCCGGGGGTCCTCGTTAAGATCCTTCCTAAGCTTCTTCCAGCAGCGGTGCTTAATCTTCTTGATGATCCAGCGGAGCACTTTCCTCACCTCCTTGTAGGCGGCAGTGCTCGGGGCTGTGTCGGGATTGCGGCGCCGTGCTTGTAAGGCGAGTCTCGTCTTCCGGATATACTCCCGCCTCAGCTTTGCGATTTCGCCCGTCCACCAATACACTGAGCAGCGGTTGTCTCGGGCTTTCACCCTCGGTCATCACATGTTCCACCACCCCATTAGCGTGTACAGGGAGAGATTATCCTTCCAGAATCTCGTCTAGGGCTCTCTGGTCACGTATTACGGCCAGAGACAACTTCTCGCGGTTCATCTTGGCGACATTCCACCTGGCAGGGCCTTTGGATGGTTTATGTATGGTGTATTGATGATCACTGGCTGTCTAGTTCTCGATCACCATCCGGTCCTCGATCACTATCCAGTCCTCGATCACCATCCAGTCCTCGGCTCGCGATGCCAGCCGTTCCGTTGCCAGGCACACGTCGATGATTGTTTCCCTGTCGCCCGGCCGCCGGAAGATGGACGTCGAGCCGGTGTTTAGTACCACCAGTCCGAGGTTGGGCACCATGTGCAGCACTCGTCCACTCCGGGAATCAGGCCAGGCTGCACCCCACTCGAGAGCTTTAACGTTAAAGTCTCCGGCCACTACCAGCTCGCTCTTCATAGCCCGGGCAGCGTCCTCCAAGCCGCCGAGTTTGGCCTGGAAGTCCGCAATTTGCTCGTTCGGAGTGAGGTACCAACTAACGTAGGTAACGTCGCTGCTGCTCACCCAAACGAATCCGCGGCTCGCGCCATGGCTGACAACGCGGAAGCGTCGTCGATCGGGTACTCAAATGGCCGTGGTGCCCAGGGCATCGGAATACCAGCCCGGCTCTTCCCTGTGCCCATATTGCTCGCTGATGAGAACGACGTCGGCGGCGTTTTCAAGACCGATCTGGGCCAGGAGGTCGTCGGAAACCCGACTTCTGTGCGGATTTCCTTGGCGGCACGTCGCCATTATCTTTTAGTATGCGTTAGGACCTCGCGGAAGGCTCCACACTGACCTAATCCAGCGACATATTGGCGAGCCTCGGGTTTGCCCTCCACCTCTGCGCAGATGAAGCATATAGCGCTCATGTTGCACGCCGCCGCCCCGTGCCCCTCTCTACCGCACCGTTAGCCAGCTCTGCTCCGGTCGGGGCCTGTGCATTGCCGGCTCTAATGGCCAAAACTCAGGCATTTGAAGCACCTAGGCACCTCCACTCGCCTCTTGATTCGCCAGGTGACCCGGCCGATCTTGAACCGTGCGGACCTCATTAGGGCCGTGGTGCCTGCCTCGTCGATTGTCAAGATGACGGCGACCTGTTCCCGGGTGTTCGGCCGGGTTAGGCTAACCTGAAGGGGGCCCTCGTGTCCGTCGAGAGCCCTCTTTACCGCTTCAGTGACCTCCTCCTTCGTGGAGCAGCTCTACAGGTTACAAATTTACCAGCTAACTTTGGGTATTATTTCCCGCACGCTGCTTTCATCACCTGTTGCCTTTTTAAGGGCCTCGGAAAACATGGCTCTTAAGTTGGCCGACGTCGAACTGACTTAATGTCGACGCCGTGTGCCTCAGGCTTGACCTCTCTGTGGACAACGGTCAATATGGCGGCATAAGTTTTCCCTGCTGCCGGTAGGAGAACGATCGCATCCCGTTTTCGCGGGACCCTCCTCGCTGCACTTCCCGTACTTCGCGGAGGTGCGGCGTTTGACGTCCCCGTGGCGCCTTGAGGGGCTTTCGGTTTTTGCCACCTCCCTCCTGGCTCGTCTGTTTGTTTTTCTTCTTTCCTCCTTTGTTTTCCTTTTGTTTTTGTTATGGACGACCTCGGTCCTTCGTTTTCAGGGACGCCGTCTATTCTTTTCTTTTTTGTCGTCCCCGTCACCGGCGGGACCGGTGCATTGGAGGCCGCTCGCTTCAGTTCCCCATTTGAGGTCGTCGGAAGGGGCTCCCACATAGCCGGACTCGCGGTTCTCGGAGTCATTGCCTTTCGGAACCTCCGTTGCGGGATCGTCGGAAGGGGTTCCGACATGGCCGGGTCCGCGGCTCTCGGGGTTGGGTTCATTACTTACCGAGCCTACTTCAGGGGGCGATGGCATTCCGCCAGCTCCTCGCGGTGCTCCACCAATACCGAGAGGCCTTCCTCGATGGTCTTACTTACGTTTGGCTGCTTCTTCATCGCGTCCATCATTCCTTTGATGAGGCTCTGCATTTCTGCGAGTCTCAGCTTCACTTTTCCTTCGTATTCGACGAAAAGTTGTCTCCAAGAGACTAAGTCGTCATTCTCCTTCCTATTTCCCGTTGATATATCCATGGTTTGTTTTGAACCAGCGCTTCGTGTGCAAAGGGGCGGGTCGTCATAGTCAGGAACGGGTATACCCTCGGAGTATAATTACTCCTACCCCAGTTCCCGGAGGCCTAACCTACGCTTTACTGGTCCCGGAAACCGCGGACGGATCGGCGCTCACCCGGGGCAATGCGGCTTCAGACTGTTGCATTCAATACACACTTCCTGATCAGGGCCCGAAGGGGCTGCCTCCTGATACACACCGCAGGGGCCACCTCGGCAGAGCAGGCTCACAGCAGCCTCTACGCCGACGCCGAGGAAAAATCAGGGCTGGTTTGAAGCACTCCGAGCGTGCTGCGATGTGTAACAAACGATGTATGACTCCCAGCCGCATCTAACATGATGGCAGACGCTGGCGAGCGCATCGCCCGATACGGGAACAGACGTGCGCGCTTCTGCATACAAGTTCGGTTTTGGGCGGCGGGTGGTAATTTATCCCCCCCCCCCCCCCCTACCCGACACATCTGCCGAGCATGCCCCTACCCGCTACCTGGGGACGCACCCGATGGGGAGTCGGAAAACCCGGAATAGGAATAATAATAATGATAATAATTTTAGTTGTTCTTTGGTTAGCATAATAATGTTTTGTTATATTCATTGCACGTAAAGGATGTTTTCTATTGTCAGGACTATGATTCACAGTTATAGAGTTAGGTACTCTGTGAATCTCATGATCTTCATTTTCTATAATAATATAATATTTGAGATATTCATGTAAAAATCTCGTGGATATTTGTGGATTCACCAGAAGTCTGTCGACTGCAATTAATGCGGAAATGCGATGGTAACTACGATTGTTACCATCAATAAAGAACTTAAATTACTAACATTATTATTATGAACTAGCGGTACCTGGCATGCGTTGCAATGCCATTTTTGTATCATAATTTATTTTACAGCAAATGTCAACGAGACATTTTTTAAAAATTATGATTATTCAAGTGCTTTTGCGTGATATTGTTCATAATATTTTTCACTGAAATCTTGGAATCGTTGCACAGTCGTGGTGGATTGAAGTTCCGTAGAAGAATGATAGCAATGCTGCCAATATTCAATGTTAGAACGTGTGGCGGTGCGCCTGGCAAATCAAGTGAATTCAAGAATACAGTTGGATAATTAACAACTTGTTCTTGATTCATTAAAGTATCAATCGACTTGTACGTTTTAGCTACTTCTGGTATTTTGTTTTGAATCGTGAAATTTATATAATTCATATCGTTGTTTTTTGCTGCTAATACAGCGCGTTTACTTAACCACTTATGATTATTGTAATTATGTGCAATATTTTTAAAAACTTTGTTTATCAATTCGTCTGTTGTTGCTGTTATTTTGCAGAAGTTTATACGTCTTACGCACTCTAACGGTTTCCAGTCTTGCTTCTCGTTGGTCGTCCGTTTCTGAAGCTTTTAATTTTGTTTTCTGTCTTGATTGAGGTGTAGATTGATCAATCGGGTTTCGTTTTGGTGGCATGATTAATTTGATATTCGCTGTCAAATGAATTATGTCGTTAAATTATTATGTTTTATTTCACTTTTCATTTTGGTGGCATACTTTGATAGCTGTCAAATTAATTATCTGAATATACACTACCGGTGAAAATTTTCCGGACAAAAGTTGAAAAGAGTGCCGGAAGTAAACAATTTAATTGTATTATTTTCATGGTTTTCCGATCAATCGCGCATTGATCGGAAATAGATGGAAAACAAATTTCGAAAAACAAATCTGAAAAAATTCTCGTGGACTCAACAAGAAGTAATACAACTTTTTACCACCTCGAGGTTTTGTTGTAAACGTCATCATTTTCGTCCTCCGGAGCAATTTTCAAATTATCTATTTTTTCACAAAAAAGAAATATCTTTGGAAAAAATAATCGTAGAAAATTTCCTAAAAAAACGAACTTGAAGCGTAGACTTCCCCCTTTTCTAATCTTGATCAAAGAAATGCGTTAAATTTTTTTACCACAGACAGAACACTTAAAAAAGAACAACAAAACAACAAAAAATTGTCGTTTTCAAAACTGGGTGCTAATTGTAAAAAAAAAATCTGAAAATCTGCGTAAAAAAGCCAAATTAAGATAAATCCCTCCTTTTTAAAATGGTATTAATTAAATTGGCCTAGGCCAACTACCGGCGAAATGATATAAAAACCCGTTCCGGCACTCTTTTCAACTTTTGTCCGGAAACTTTCCGCCGGCAGTATATATATATATATATATATATATATATAATGAGACGGTAACAGTCTCATACGACGCTCACCACCTCACAATTTCCTGCCGCCAGGCCAATAAAAGAAAAACCACTCGAGATTTCCACACGGCACCACAGCCGAACAGTTGACCCGGCAACATGGACCCCCCCACCAACCTAAAACCAGGGCAGCGGATGGGTATAAAACGGCACAAAATCGCGACAAATTATCAGTCCCGGCTGGTCGATCACTGCGCTCGAACTCTGAAGAAGAGTCTTGCCGGTGCCGAACAAGAGCTCTGAAAAGTAGTCAACAGCTAGAGGGACGACGGGAGAAGATTCCCAGGAAAATTAAAAGGAGCCCACGTCGGGCGATAGCAACGACGACGTGAGTTCGGAAACAGGAACATCTGTTTCGGATAAACACAGACACGGCACGGGACGAGGAGAAGGGGAGCGCGCACCGACTTGTCAACATCGCGACGCGAGGTGTAGAGAACAACAAGAGACACCGCGAGCACGCAGCTCGGTGAATCTTGGGCCGCGGAGAGGGGCGCAGCACCACGGGCGGTCAAAAGCCAATTATCATAATTGGAATAGAACATACACGCCAAACGAAATGGCGAAACCATCACCAAATGTAAACTATTCCGATATTTCATAAAATGAATAAACAAAATCTGTCTTTTATGTAAACCGGACTACGACATTTATTAAGAGCAGACGACACCTAACCCTAGAAACGTGTCTCGATCGTCGAGTCTCAAATAACAAAAAAATTAAAGAAACGTTCTGTCGTTTCAATATATATATATATATATATATATATTGTGACGAGCTTTTTTCTTCTAAATTTCGCCAAAGACGAGAAGAGCTGCCAGCCCAAAATCTATAATGACGCCCCAAAAATATATTTTACCATTCCGTCCTTTCACCAACTTCTGATTGGGCGCTAGGTGTTTGTATCACCCCCGTAACACCAAGGGATATTACTTATTGTTCGTTCTCTTCCTTATTCAATTCTCAGGGAAATGGTAGGATTCGAAGGGCGAGCATCGATTACATTACTTCAATTAAATATACGAAATTAACGTGTGAGTAGTTTTTTTTTCTAATATGTTAACAAGGACTTATTTATTACTCGGTCCACGGGTTGGACCTCACTCATAATTTACAGTCTTACAATACAATAATCATCCGCGTGCCAATTACGCTCAACAAACAATTTATCATACTTTAACTTCTCAGAGTGAGATAGCACGGTCCTCCGGAGACGCCGGTAGAGACCGCCGCGTACGCACAATGAGACGCGTGGCGAGACGGGCACGATCTACCTCCACGCGTTCGACCATACGACAGGTTCGTATCGGCAAAGAAAATATAGCACCAGCGTGCTACCTTTTTATTCGCCAATATCGCATGTCCACGTCGCACAGCGTTCCTCGGTGGTTCTCTCTCGCTCGTCTCTCTCACGCACACTCCGCTCTGCTGCCCGCTCTCTCACTCACTCTCTCTCACTATCTATCACACTACAGTTCTCAATATTCGCTAGTCTAATCAATCTTCCGGTTTCTCTCGTGGTCGAGTGCTCACTGACTAATTACTCTTATCGCTACCGTGGTCGAATTCGCACTCTCCCCCCAACTCGTCGCTCACGCTGGCCGGCTTCGTCTTGGCCCTATTGGGGGGAAGGAGGTCCTAGCGACGATCGTCCCTCGATCGTCGGCACAGCCGTCCATCTCTCTCTCTCTTTCACCGGGCGTCGGCTCTCGCGATCAGCCGGCAATGTTTACTTCCCGCGACCTCGTGTCTCTGTAACTCACGAAGTTTCCTCGGCAGCGTATGTTCTAGAGCACAATTTTGCTTTACCACGGGTGCGAGACGACTCAACTCTGCCTATTCTATCTCGCTCCAATATTCCTCCGAATATTTCGCTTTCACGCGATTGCGAGGAGTGTAACGTCTCGTCACAGTATATATATATATATATATATATTAGGCTGTGCCATTGTTGGGCAACTTTTTTTATATCCTGGTAGCAGGCTTTCATCTTGCAGGAAGGTAAAAAAAGAAGCCTGTCCAAATCTGAGCTCTTAATATTAATATTTAAAGGTGGCTAAAACACATCTCCATTTCCCATTTAAGGGGTTACCCCCACTTGCGATTTTGGAAAAATCGATTTTTTTATTGCATTTTTTCAAAGTATAAGAATCTGAGAATATGTCCTGAAAATTTTAAGTCAATCCGAAAAAAATTTACTGAGATATGAGCGTTGAAAGAGAAGAATCCGTTGTGTAAACGACCGGCTAGTCTGCCACCTGGCGCGCTCGACCCTCTCTCCGACCTTCAATCCATTGTCCAATGAAAAGGGTCGTATACCTGGCATTCACAACGCTCATATAATAGACTAGAATTTATAAAAACGTATAAAGTACTTGATCTTGGGGTAAAAAGTGCGTATTGTAAAATGTGTGAATCATGGAAACATAAACTAAATGATGCGGAATACGAAGAATGGTACGAAACACACGAAGATAACTGCAGTGCAAATCACGAAGGCTCCTCGGGAAAAATGGAGGTGGACTCTATTATCGAAATCTTCAAGCGTTCAATAGAAAAATATAATGTCCTGTACCGTTATTATATTGGAGACGGAGATTCGAAAACGTACACTGGGCTAGTAAATTCTCATCCTTATGATGACGTAGAAGTTATAAAAAAAGAATGCATTGGACACGTCCAAAATCGTATGGGCCGCCTTCGTAATTTAGTAAAAAAAAAAACAAAAAGCTTGGTGGTAAAGGACAGCTGACAGGAAACTTTATTGACAAGCTCACTGTGTACTATGGACTTGCTATTCGACGCCATTCTGCTTCTGTTCACGATATGCATGAGGCAATATGGGCGACCTTCGATCATTACAGTTCAACCGATGCAAATCCACACCATGAGAAATGTCCAACCGGTGAAGAATCGTGGTGTTTGTATCAACGAGCTCAGGCGAGAAACGAGGCTTTCCAACACGATTACAGATCACTTCCATCAAATGTATTGGATGCCATCAGACCTATATACAACGATCTGAGTAAAGAAACTTTACTCGAAAGATGCGTCGGTGGCTTCAATCAAAATAACAACGAAAGCTTCGACCAACTTATTTGGAAAATCAGCCCAAAAATCGTCTCGAGTGGAGCAATTGTTGTAAATTTAGCAGCTTATATTGCCGTTGGACTATTCAACGAAGGTTCAAAATTATTATTATTTTATTTGAACTCAATCGGAGTGAGCTGTGGACACAACGCGCACGAATACGCTGATAAAATGGACGAAGCACGGATTGCACTGGCAGAGAGACGTGCGGCCGAGAGCACTCGTGAAGGAAGAATGTTACGAAGGCAATAACAAATTTCCGTTTTGCAAGCGGCATCGTCGGCGGAAGAACTTCTGTACGGACCCGGAATAGATGACTCTATGTAAGTTTACAAAACAAAATATTTTCTTCGTGTAAACTGAAATTGAAACTTTAAACGCGTTTTTCTCAAAATGGCATTTCTGAAGTCGGTGACCAAGACTACTCGAACACTAATGAACCGATCTTCTTGAAATTTTGCAGGCTTATTTAATACAGAAAAATGTAGTCTTTAATCCATCGATTTTTTCGTAAAAATCGAACTATTAACTTTGACTGTCCGCCACTTTGTGAAAAATGAATATTTTTTTAAACCCTTCGATTAAAGACTAGTTTATACTTATATTTGACTAAATCCATCCGAATTTTTGTTTCAGATGATCCACTTCGCCGCAATGTTGGTCACCGCAAACCGTATATATATAAACATTATTTCATTGACGGCCATTTGCCACTAAACAATGTAATATTTTTCAATAAAAAAATTACTGAAAGTTCTTCTTTAAGATGGTATATTGATCGATTAAAAAAGTTTTATAGTTTTCTTTAAAAAAATTCATGAAAAAGGCCATTTTTGCGCTACGAGTGGGGGTAACCCGTTAAAAAACTCAGGGAAAATGTCTTTTTATGTTTGGAATTTTATACCACGGTCATGGCATATTATACAAACAAGCTGTCGGCATATTTTCATAGAGAATTAAATGCTCTATAAAAAAGATCTCTTATACTTTTTTGATAAACTTAGCCATTGAAGTGACATTCGAGTTCAAAGTTCAAAATGTATGAAAATTCATCCTTTTTTTTAAATTACAGCGAAACTATTGGCTCTATTTAAAATCAACAAATCACTTTTTTTATAGATCATTAAATTTCCTATACAAATTCTTGAATTGATAATTAATAAATATTAATAGATACTTTTTTAAGGCTTTAGAAACTTATTTTTTGTCAAAAAACTGGTTCTGATGAGCTAGTAGTTGTTACAATATCTACAAAAAAGATGGACAAAATACTGACCTATCATTCTTTATTCCCAATAATCTTGAAGCAAATTGTTACAACAATTTTTGTTTTAATCAGTTTTCTGACAAAATTTAAGTTTTTAAAGCTTTAAAGTAGTAACGTTGATACTGAAATAGTCAAATGTATATACAGTCATTTTCGACTTACGTAGTATTTAGAATAGGCAACGTCGCGATAGAGTGAGAGAGACAGAGATGATCTGTTTTGGTTTGTTTCGCTCGAGAGGTGCGCAAAAGCTAGGTCAAGACTGATGGGTGACGGGCGCAGTTAATGACAAATTAATAATGACACCACGCGTAAAAAAAGAAAAAATCTACCACTGGAAAGGCAAAAGAGTGGCAGAAGAAAAATGGTCGCTGCAAATGTGACTTACGAAATGCTTGTAGACGTATATAAACAAGATAAGTACAATGGCTTATCGAGAGTTTTGGGCAAAGATGAGAACGGTAGTGTTAAAATCACCAAAAATAAAAATATATTGCAAAGAATCTTCGTTTTTTTTCGAAAATCAAGACAAAAAACCACGAAATTGTTATTATATTAAATTAAAAAAGCATGGCTCTATTAATAAAAGATTAATTAATAAAGAATCTTTATAAAATATATACTCCCATGTTTCATTCATTATTTAATTTCGTGCGCATTGCAACCTTTTCGCGACGTTGCCACGCTACACTGAACTCCGATATAAAAGTACATTTGGGATATTTATTTGTTAATTGGGACGATCACAGGCTCTCAACCTGTATTTTTAAGGATTTAAAATGTTCCTTATAATATTTTCTCTTATTATACCCTTTTTTTATTGAATTCTGAACGGTACTTTTTGTAAAATACAATGAAAACTGTGATTTCACATAAGACTCAATGTTAAATGTATGAAATTGTCAATGTCAATATCTTTTTCTGGTTCTCTGTAGCCTCTTAAAAATTTAACTGGACCTTGTTTTTATCATAATCTACTACTGTACCAAATTTTATTAAATTCTGAACGGTAATTCTATAACCGACTGTACTACCTTAAAAAACTATCTATCAATATTTATTAATTATTAGTTAAAGTATTTGAATAGAAAATTTAATGATCTACAAAAAAAATTATTTGCTGTTTTTCAATACAGTCAATAGTTTCGCTGTAATATTAAAAAAAACGATGAATTTTCATATATTTTGAACTTTGAACTCGAATATCATTTGAATAGCTAAGTTTATTAAAAACGTATAAGAGATCTTTTTTATAGAGCATTCAATTATGTATACAAATATATGGGCAGCTTGTTTATACAATGGAATAATGTTTGTTTGTTTGTCCTGAATACGTTCTTGTACCATTCATCAGATTGCGATGAAAATTTGGTGAGTTGTAGTCCGCACTCCTACCGAAGTTTCTGCATTAGTAGAATAATTTTATTTATTAAAATAAACGCGTGCGGGGCAAAACTAAATTAACATTTATGTATATCTACATATAGAGATTAATTTGACAGCTGTCAAAGTATGCCACCAAAATGAAAAAGGAAATAAAACACAATCATTTTTTTAACGACTCGATCGACTCGGTATCTTATATACAGGGTGTCCCAATAACTATTAACACCTTAGATATCTTCGAAAATATTTGTTGAAATAAAATTGCAGAGTACGAAGGGGGCCATCTAATGGTACCGAAGTATCCATCCCCACCCCCACCCCCTGGGCTGGGCGTGGGGCAACTTTGAAATCTTAAATGGAAACCCCTATTCTTTATTGCAGATTCGGATTCCCCATAAAAAAATACGTAACTTTTATTTAAAATTTTTTTTCGATTCGTGATAGATGGCGCTGTAATGGCAAAAAATCCTCGAACGTCCAGAAAGGCGATAATACTTACAGTTTCGGTAGCAAATACAACCCCCCCCCCCCCGACCCGGGGGTGGGGTTGGGCATTTTGGTACCATTGGATGGCCCCCTTCGTACTGTGCAATATTATTTCAGCAAATATTTCTGTGAACCTTATAGTTTTCAAGGTATCTAAGGTGCTAATAGTTATTGGAACACCCTGTATATATATATATATATATATATACAGGGTGAACTGGATTAACTATAACAGAATTTATTCTGAGGTAGATGGGACCATTACAAACAAAAAATGCAAATATACATTAGGGATATTTTCAATAGTTTACGAGATATAATTTTTTAAAGTTGGGCTAATCAGAGCGCGCCGAGAAGCGTTAGAACCGCCCGCTCTCCGCCCTAGCCGTAGAGACAGCGCAATGTATCAATCATTGGCTGCCCGCGCTCGCCGCCCCGCTCCCTCGCTGCCCCGCGCCGCGACTTTGTTGACCATAGAGATGACAGTCTTGGCGCGGGGCGGCGAGGGAGCGGGGCGGCGAGCGCGGGCAGCCAATGATTGATACATTGCGCTGTCTCTACGGCTAGGGCGGAGAGCGGGCGGATCTAACGCTTCTCGGCGCGCTCTGATTAGCCCAACTTTAAAAAATTATATCTCGTAAACTATTGAAAATATCCCGAATGTATATTTGCATTTTTTGTTTGTAATGGTCCCATCTACCTCAGAATAAATTCCGTTATAGTTAATCCAGTTCACCCTGTATATATATATTGTGACGTGATTTTTTCCCGGCTTAGGGAAAAGTCGCCGTCCCAAGGCCGTTCGCGTCGTTTGCCCTCGCTCTCTCACCCGTTAGACACATGCGTTCCCGTAGCTTTGTAGCTGAAGATGATACGACCGTTAGTTGGAGTTGAGAGGAGAGATTAGGAGGATAAAAGGTCGTGGCGCTCGACCCTGACGTGGAGGATAGCGCTCACCGTATCGAGCTACCCGTCAGGTAAAAGCGGCCAGCGAGTACGCGCGAGAAATTGATGCAGGTCCGGCTGCAAGACCGGCGCCCCGCCGTGTGGTGCATCGCGTATGAGGACGAGCGGAGTTTTAAGATTACGGGCGAGGGCGGGAACCCCTCGTGCCGCCGACGTAGGTGCTCTCCTATACGCGATGACCAAGGGGAAACGATTGTCGGTGTACTCGCGAGATCCCGTGCAACGTCGATAATCGCGCTATCTTGGCAGGTAAGTGTTTCGCTGAGCGAGAGGGCAGTAGCTCTCGGTGTCCGATTCCAGATTTGAGGAACTGAGGATTTGATTGGCTGTTAGACAGTCGTTATCGTGTCGCGCTCGCGAGCAGATGTCTCGCGAAGGATCGTAGAGAGAGCGGGCTGTCTCTGTCTCGCCTGCGCTTGTGCGTAGGTCGCTCTCTCTCTACGTACGCGGTCCCGTGTGGTAGGGTGCTCGCTCTCTAGAGTGAGAAGCCCGAGTTCGCGTACGCGCCATGGGGTGTTCCGTGTAGACCCGGCTCCCTACGGATATCTTAGTTTCAGTGTGTTCTCGCCATATAAGAATTAACGTATTGATTTCGGGCGGGGGAGTTTGATCTCGTGATTTTTTTGTGAATGGGTGTCGGTCTCAGGCGTTATCGCGGGTACCCGTTTCGCGACGCTGCGAGTGGTGTGGGGTTGCGAAAATCCGTGTTCTCGCTCTCCGAGTGAGGCTTCGCCTCGTGGAGGAGGGACGATATCTTTCGACCATCCCGGGGTGACTTACCCCGACCCTCTCTACCAAACTCTGCAACCTGAGCGGCCGAGCGTTTCCGGTTCCGCCGACCTCGCGGAAGCACCCAGGTGAACCGGATCGTCACTTCCGGGGATATAAAAGTGACCCCGATCGCGACGGTTGAGTCGCGATCGGTGAAGTAAGGTAAGTCGTTCCCGCTTTCCTTAACCCGATCCGCGGGGATAGAGAGGTCGGGCCGTTCCCTCCCGACCTCCCGATGAGGCCGGTTGTCGATACCGGCGATACAAAAATCGACTGGCGCCCTGCCGGCACATTACGGGTGTATCTTTCCGCGAGGGAGGCGACCGAAGGTGACGATGGCGGAAGGATTCCGGTAATTCGTCACAATATATTTAAAACAAATGAGTGTCTTTTATGTCGCTTTTCGTTTTGGTGAAATCATTAATTGGACAGCAAATGTCAAATTAATCGCATACGTGACAAAATAAAATTAACATTTATGTATATGGGGCATTCTACGCCAGTAGTATAGCGGCCACTATGGCGACCCCCACTCCTATCCCCACTCTCATCCCCACTCCTTCCCCCCACGCCGCGGCCGCCGAGTGAGCGGCTTGTGGGCGCGGGGGGAAGAGTTGCGAGGGGGTGAAGAGGGGGGATGGAGCGTGTCGTCATAGCGGCCGGCGGTGATCAGCTTGTTGGTGCGGGGGGAAGAGTTGCGAGGGGGGGTATGGAGCGTGTCGCCATAGTGCGCTTTTTTTCTTTTTGGTGGTGTTAGGAATTAAAAAAATACGATGCAGGCGCGGAGACTCGAACTGTCGACCCTTGGATTGCCGGTCTGAATACTTACCTCTGCACCAAGGCCCGTTATGATATTACGTTTATGCTGAAGGCTCTTATAGCGATCGGCCAAAATCTTCACTATAAGTAAAGGGGAGTGTGGTACTCTCTCTCTCTCTCTCTCTCTCTCTCTCTCTCTCTCCCCCACGGCCCCTCGGCGATAATTTTTTTTTGAGAAGAGGGGGATGGAGCATGTCACCATAGTACGTACGCTTTTGAAATTCAATTTTTCTATTATTTATTTTTAACCTACCCCTCCTACTCCTTTTCCTCCACTCCGCAGCCACCGAGTCCGTAGCTCGGTCGGTCGTGGACGCGGAGGGGAAGAGGTGCGAGTAAATACTCAAAGACCGATGATATATATTCTGACTGTTTTTTATTAATTATACGTTATATATATTTTTACAATAAATATTCAACCAAGTGATAATATATATTAGAATTTTAATCCATAGCATCTTCTTCTTCTTCTTCTTCTTCTTCTTCTTCTTCTTCGTCGATTGTTCAGCTACGGAAGACAGAAACATATGGCGTGAGAGAAGATCGTATATACGTATCGTAACAGAGGTACTTTATACATGATTTTTAGTACATACCTGTTTATCATAGCTCCTTAACAGCTTTGAATTCGAGCTTATTGAATTTCGTGCCGTAATACTGCATAATTAGATTTGCATTGGTCGCGGCCTCGCTCATTTGTTGAAATAACTCGTCCGCTTCTTCGAAAGCCTTGACGAATCTCGTTGGTAGGTAGCACGTAAATTCATTATCCACGTCCACGACAATACGAGAGCCCCATTTCGTCTGTACGCTTTTAATGCCAGTGATATAGTAGTCTTTTTCGAGCTCCAGCTCGGCTAGTCTTTTGACTGGGAGAAGCGTCTCCAGGCGTCCCACTTGGTTGATACGTGTGAAGTCCATTATCCAACTTGAGTTTTGTCAGTTTTATTTCTAAAGCACGAAACTCCGATATCGCGTGTATTTCTGCTTTAACCGTTGCAATATCTCGCAAAAAGACGTCTAAACGTACTTTTAATCGGCGGTGCTTACTTCTTTGAAGACTTGAGGACAATGTGTGTCTATCAAGGAGCACAGATACATCAGCCCCCCTACCAAGCAGACCCATGCCCCTACTCTGCATACAAAGAGAAGCACTCTGAATTTAATTGGTGCAACATTTGCTTATTTTGCAAAAAAAAGCAGTAAGGCATCTTGATGGTAGTGTAGTATTAGTTTACCGTATTACAAGACATCGTTTACAACATCAGCATTTTATAAAATCTGTGATACGTGAGGATCGAATTCGTGTTGGCGCGTGCCTTTGCGTGAATGACCATTTCAAGGAGTTCTGAGAATTCAGCAGCTCATCACTATAATATGTGGATTATAATTATTGTCGTATGAGGTTCAAGAATATAAAGACGAAGAACACACACATTTTAAAGAATATACTTTTATTTTTAGTCTACAATTATGGTACAGTTAACGGGTGCGAGAACAGCAGCCTTGTACACAACGCAAAGTTTTAACGCTAAATGTATTGAGATTATTATAACGGTAGCCTCCTCCCACACTGGCTCCCTTATTAAGCCCATTATTCACGAGATTAGATTTATTATACTTATTCATATACTCATTGTAGTAGTCATACACTATTTTATCGTTTCGTGTTAAATCGGTTGAAAATACACTCCTAAACATATTAATACCAAGCCCTGTAGACATGAAATGAAGAAACATAACACAATAATGTCCACAAGTCTGTGATTCAGGACCCTGAAGCTGTATAGCGTTGTAGCTAAAGAACCTGCAGTTCTGTCGGAGGCGTTGGAGATGCTGCGGGATGATCGGCGGTAGTCCGTAGCTGTCGAAGTACCATCCGCGTCCATCTCGATCGACGTACATGGCGACCCAGTGGGCCCCGGGCTGCTTGTGGCCATCGGTATTGGCGACAATCGCTGCTGGTTTTGCCCACACCTTAGGGATGCGATCTGCTGGGTATACGCCTACAGTACGGCTCTTTATACCTCGTAGGGACTGCAGAAGCTGCTCGGTGTTCATAATACACAGCGATTATCGAGACACTAGAGCACTTTTATATCGGCTGTTTTTCCCTGCTCGTGGCGTTCCACAGCTAGTAAACCGATGTTCCAGGCTGTGGTGGTTCTGTATTCCCACAAGGAGCTGGAACGGTCATTATGAGAAAGCCACTTTTTGATTCTCACAGCATTGTTGAGGGCACACGTGAACGAGCAGTTTTTACGCAGTAAACCATGGTATATACAGCGGGTGCTGCTTTCGGGAAGATTTCGGATAGACGAATCGTCGTCTTCTTCTTCTTCTAGATTTATAAGGTAGCAATCCGTTAGCTGCGTCAGATACGCCGCTTTATCAGCTCCTCTTGTAAACAGACGATCAGCCTGCACTGCTATTTTTTTTAACGAAGCCTCGACTGTGCGTAAATGCGTTTCGCCCTCGGCCCACTCTATGCCATGATGATTGGTTTGTAGCCAGGTATTTTGACGCTTTACGCTAGGTGGTAGAACGTTATAAGAGTAAGGCGGTGATATAATCCAGTGGGCTAGATACGACGTCTTTATAGAGACCACGGCAACTTCTTTAGGTATAAAATGATTATATTTATCCTTCAGGCCCTGTATATCAATAACGATGTTCATGATGCTCCGCAACCGTCGTAACAAGTCGGCTTTTAAATACAGACTGACGACAAATATTACACACTCTGTGGATATATGACACTCACTCGACCGTCTATAAGCCTTGCGATCTAGCCACTAAAATCCACAATTACTTGTCTGGAAGAGTCGATCTCCAACACATTATCATATTCCGCATACACAATGCAGTTAATCGTTGATGTTAGGGCCGCAGCGAAACGTACTTCTATTCTCACACTACCGTGCCTCACAAGATTCCAATGTGTGCTACTATTGGCCGAGAGATCGGGTGTAAGATCAAATGCAAAGAGACAATAACCAGCAGGGTAAGTTGTACGTGTAATACAATTGCCCTCGTTGAGAAAGTGGACACCTGTACCGGAGAATAGTGTGTGGTATGCATCCACATACATATCGGTATCTGTGAAATCCGGCTGTAGAGGTTTTGACGGTATTTGCAAACCATCGGCGTACAAAGAAAAATAATTTATATTGTAATTCTGAAAATTGAAGGGGTTCATTTTACGATCGCCGTTAAAAGCCTTATTATTGACAAAACCGACGATTATACGTTTAGGTAGCTGACCAAGTATGACATTATCAAGAGTATCACCGTGTATGCCTGCATGCAGCGATATCGCTTTAACCTCGACTCGTGTCAAAGGATATTTCGCTGTAGATTTAGACAGAGCTCTCGCATGTGCCAAAAGTATACCGGGTGCTATCTTAACACGCCGTACAAGTAGCGATGCCTCCGTAATACGTATGGTACAATCTTTCGAAGAGCTCATGAGACAAAAAGCGTTACTGGTCCGTACGAGGCGCAGACGCATTTCAACGCCATTTAGCAAAAACCTCTCTTGATTGAAGATATCGCAATGCAAATGACCAAGGAGATCGATCGTTCGAGCCCTACCTAATACATTCCGCCGACTTGTAAGCCCACTATTATTATCTTCTGTATCATCCATTTTACCCGGCAAATCATTATACCACAGAGTACTCGTGAGATGCGAAGACTTAGCAGCAGGTCCGTAATTCAAGAGCGTTTCAATGTATGCCCTATACGCATAAACATTGTTAGGAGGTGATACAAGTTTCTGATTTAAAAATACATCGATCTGGTTAAACATTGAGTGTAACAGGTTATTGACAGGACCTACTTTCGGAGCCGCCACATCCGCTTTGTCAGGGGTTTCTATCTTAACACGCATGCTTAGCATGGTGTGCGCAAGATCAATGTACTCATCACCCTGGCCCGGTATGACAAACTCTATCGGTGAATCATCCGTCAATGATGAGATTGGCTTGTAACACACTGTATGCGACCCCTCGATTGTTGTCTGGGTTGGTGGTAGTGTAAATAGCTCCAGCTCCGACTTAAGACACTCACAAGAGTGAGCGTGTAAGAAAGCCATTTTTCCAAGATTGCGTTAGGCAAAAATATCCGTCACTGTTCTTGATTTCTTGTAACGATTCTTAGTTGTATGTTTTGTTGCTCTTCTTCTCCTCACAGCCTTCTTCTTCTGCCCCTGTCTCTTTTTCACAGAGCCCGAACGTTTTCGCGACTTTACGGTCTTTTTTCGTTTTGTCACACCGGTACGTCGTGATACTCTCCCGGCAAGAGAATGCAACAATTTATTAATTTTACCGTCTTTATACCCCGAACCCTTCATGAGCGTACTAATTTTTTCTTCAGCCTTACGCTTCAGATTCTCCCCTGATTCGCGCAGGCGCGTTTTAAATGCTTCTCGCGGATGAATACCAGAATCCATAATATCCGTAGCCATATTGACACCCGAGCGAAGCGCCTCTTTACCAACAGCCCGAGCGCCTTGTTTCAAGAGAGGTATTATTCGTCGGAAGAGGCCTCCGAGGAAACTTCCAATACCGTGACCACGTTGATTCGGTGATCCTATATACACATGGCTGATACCGCCATAGCCGGCTCGACCGCCGCTGCCCGTTTGCATATCAAAGTATTCGTCATAGTAAGCCATTTTTAGACTGGTTCAGGTTAATCTGTACGTTTGAACTGTAACGTCACTGTCAACGTCCCGTACTCGAATGGTATCGGAGCGCCAAACTCATCCCTTATATCAATCGTTATTGTTTGAAAACTAGTACGTAATAGGGGAATATAGCGTGGTGGCGAGAAGCTTCTTATCTTCACCGATCCGTAGTTACGATTATCTGCGGCAACGATTGGCACGACACGCAGAAGGGGTGTATGCACATCTCCGGTGATATAGGACTCGCAGATATCCGTATAAACGTACATCATATTAGGGGTCCCATGGGCTAGATTGGCAGGTCTCTGAGCAGTGTACACGCTCTGGACTACCACATCCTTAGGCTCGGTGAATCCTAAAATCTTGTTCAAGACGTCAGAGAAGTAGAATGAGTGCTCCATATTCTTACACGATTCACAGATACGCGTGACCGTCACATAGCCGTTGCGACAATGCTTAAATTTCAGATGGCCCCCAACACACGATGTTTCGTTAATAGCCTCGAGTAATGTGTCTATGCTGAGGTATACGCCAGGCGGCACGCACACGCGCTCTTCCTTGAAGTCGGTGCTTGCCATACTACCGGGTGCTACTGTGTTCGTTATGACATTCATAAAGTTCCGCTCACCCTCGGGTGGCACATGCAAAATCGTCGTAGGTATGTGTATTTCAGCTAGAGAAACAGCCCAGCTGCCGTGAAGAGACATACATTGGGGCAAATGAGTGGTATATCTTGTTGTCACATTATCGGGATAATAATTCATACTACTATTACTGGGTAAAACCATGTAAAATTCCTCCTTCATTTTGCCGCCTGCTGCTTAGACTCCTTCGTTCGCACTCTCGATAACTCAGGCTCATAAAATATACCGTCAATATCCTCGTCGTGGAGATCACGCAGGATGTATGTCACCGGACAAATACTGTGCGATACACGTACAATCTTAAATAACTCGCTGCTCCAACCACCCTCGTAACCTTTTACGAAGGCTGCTTTCGCACTACTGATGCGCACGATGTCGCCCACGCTGTATTTGGGCGAGCAATTCTCGGTTCTTTTGTACCGCTGTATCAGGTTATTACGGGCCCTAGCCGCTGTAGCGTGTGTCACTGAGACGGGAGCCATTTTTATGCCACTATGCGCAGAGTGATTGTATGCCGAAACGATGTTCTGCAGAACGTCTAGGTAACGTTTTTTTCTAGAATACGTAAAATACCGCCACATTCTTTCTTTCAGCGTTCTATTGAATCTCTCGACAATAGCCGCTTTTATATCAGGGTTTCGCGCAACACGGAACTGTATGTTCTTTTTCTTTAAGAGATCCTGAAATACAGCACCGGTGAATTCTTTACCCCTGTCCGTCTGTAGGTAAACGGGTGATCGTCCATTACTATGTTTTTTAGATAAAATGAGATCAAACGCGTTAGCTACAGATGCAGCAGATTTGTCGCGTAAAGGCTGAACCCATGCAAATTTACTAAGAACGTCTATAACGACTAAGAGATAAACATAATCATCATTATAATCTTTAATCGAGCGAAGATCCACGAGATCAGCCTCCCAGAAGTCATCAATGTTTCGGATATTATAAAAACGACGCGGATAATGACGTCGCACGGGCCTGTGTTTTGTATAAGCATCCTGTGCTTCAAGCCACTGTACAGCCTTCACACGGGAGATTTTTTTCTGACGCGCCAGGCGTAACAATTTGGTAGCACCTGAAAACGATGCTTCATGGGCTGGATTAAAGTACACGTTTTCTAAGATTTTCATGATTATAATTTCAAGTTAGCCCAAGTTACACGTCTTTTCTTATTATGATAGCTTCCGCCTCTCTGCTTATCTCCCTGTGTTTGCCGTAGTGGTGATCTGTTCTCAGGACCACTGAAAAACGCCAACTGGTCCGTATCGGGTGATTCCTCGCTGCTTGTACTATCACCAGCCTGCGATTGACGCTGTGGTGTATTAGCTCTAGACTCCGCCCACAACTCCTCGTTACCGATGAATTCCCGAGGTGTCTTGATCGTTCGCAGAACTCTGGCAAAGGCACTGCGCCCAGCTGGATTAGGTATTTTCCTAGTCCTCATAGCGTCGTTCACGAGATCAACAATATTTGAATCCTTTATTGGATTTCCGCTGACCGACACGACACCGTCAGAATCCCAAGAAAAATTAGATCGTGGAGCATCACGCAAACGGCGAAGCAGCAGTTTCGCTTTTACGCGAAATTTAGCTGGTACACTCTCGATTATGACGGCGTCATTCATACCGTCACCGGTTTCGTCTTCTTCTTCTTTTTTTCTAGCATAATCAGACTCTACATAGTGTTTATTTTTCATAAGATCGCGGTACTGCTGAGCTCTCTCATCATCGATGAAGTGGAGATAACGTTGTAGTACAGTCAAGTACGCAGCCCACTTTTCCCTCTCATTCGTGTATGCATTGGAATGCAAAATTTCATTCATCTCCGTGTCTAAGCGAGCCAGTGTAGCGTCAATACCTCGCACTGGCTGTTTTTGAGACACATCCACGTTAAACACAGGCTGCGCATGACTTTGTGTGTTCAGTCGCGTTAGATGTTCCTCAGGCACGAGTACCATTTTTCTTGCGTGCTCCATTATCCACGGCCACCAATCAAATTGGATAGAACAGTGCCTAGTATTGGGGCCAATAAGAGAGGTAGAAACCCGCCGCTTTGAACGACGAATCGTTTTTTACTCTTCCAGCAGCCTTTTTTTGAGGCTAAACGACGGAGAACCGGTGCGTATCGACGTAATTTTTTTCTCTGGTCGATCTTCAGCGGCACATTACCGCAGAGAACGTTCAGTGCACACTCACAAATACAGCGGATAATGCTCGGATCTGCTTTACGTAAAACAGCCTCACGCTGCTCCTTATTCATATGTTGAAGAGCACGCAATATCGCAACGTGTTTTTTGCAGAGTGGTGAACCACCCCGCGCCATTACGTCTGATGAACTGCAGACCATCCTGTTGTATCATGCCTTTTAAACCCCTTTGCGCTACATGTCTTCGGGGCTGTGCTACCCCTAAGAATGTACATCACACACTGACAAACGGAGCGGCCACCATCACTCGTTTGTTTTTTGTGCGTGTCAGATGTAGTATGCGCTGTGTTGGATTGCTGAAGTGCACTCAATATAGCTATACATTTTTCGTAACAGGACGATGCTTTAGGCGTCATTATACGCGTTGAACTGGTAATTCGCAGGTATCGGAGTTGCTTTTTAACTTTTTCCGTGGTATGTACACAAAATGATGAGCGTCATCGGGGAAAATACAAGAGCGAAATCTACAGTTATCAGGTGTTGATTGTTTCAAATCAAGTAACAAATAACCATGCGGTTTGGATGTTGCGTCGTGATAGGCCTCTTGTACAAAACGCGGATTTTCCGGGTATACCTGACGCGCGAGATGTTGAATTTGAGCGCGATCGCGGGGATTTTTGAAAATTACGATATAATTGGCATTCAATGAAATATCGCGCTGACCGTGTCCTTGATGGAACAAATTTTGGGTAATAAAAATAACACTCAGATTTTTATGATGACTACCTTTGGTGAAAAGATCTACAACACTGTTGTTCGACGCCTCGCGCATCAAATCGTCGATTATTATGAGTTTTGCACGAGGATCGCTCGCATAATCGGTACTCTGGGGTAGGCCTTCATGGAACTCTATCGATGTACCGTACTCCGTATATGCGGACTGCCACTCGGAATAATAGAAAATAATTCTTTCGAATGGCTCGCTGTTCATTCGCGAAATGAATTTCAAAAACTTTTTTACAAAATAAGTTTTACCGCAGCCCGTGGGACCGCAGATCATCGAGGTCCAGGGATGCTTCCACCGCGTATCCATCTGTACGAATGAGTGTATTTTCTATATCACAGTGTATATAAAGTATTCAAATATTCGGTACATGTATAAAGTTTTATTTTACAGTAGCAGTATAAAGGTGTACAGTGTTTACAGTATTTATAACATTTATAAAAAAGGTAATTTTCATAAACTAGACTCTGTAACCATAAGGGAGCGAGCCATATTCGCCGTGACGCCTTCGTTTGACGCTCGATGGCATACAGGTTTTTGTTTCAGGGCGCGTAACGACCTGATGGAATGCCGTCCGTCTAATGGCGTCGTAGCGTAATACAATAGGTGCCTCTCTTTCACCGATTACAAACGAGCGCAGAGATTTATAATTAATTAACGAGCTGTTGGTAAAATTGAGTGTTATACCCTTTACTTTGCACACCTCGCTTTCCGAACCATCGGGGCACTGCACAATAAACGAATAAAATTTCGGACCCCCTGAAACAAAACTTTTTATATAACTACCCTCACCATAAGAGCATAACTCGTCGGTAAGATCCCCTAAAAGCTGGCCAGTCGGAGGTTCATATTCACAGGTGTCATTCTTCTTCGATACATATATCACAGAGTCTGTATCGCAGTATAGTGCACGAGGACCCAAGCGCTCGAGATAACTATATAATTTCAAACGCGCTTGTGCTGTTGTATACGCTGCTATTACAACGTTTGCTATATCAGAAGGCATTACAGAGGTGTCGATCTTCGTGTAATTAATATACAGTATCTCGTTATTAACAGGCAGAATACCTGTGATTTCATACTCCGGACTGGTCAATAATTCCATGAGCTTTTCACGAGACGAGACTATTGTCGTTTGCGGTAAGTTCTCACGCTGACCGAATTTACCCCAAAAAGAATTAAGGCATAGTTTAGCTACAGAACGTAAGCCGGGATTTTTTGTAATATTGCACCGCTCTAGCTTAATACCTTCAGAGTTCTCAAAAGCTGATATGTATTGTTCTTGCGCCGTTTCATCTTCCAAACAGCCTTCGGGCCAGCCGCTGGCTTCCTGTTTGATTTTCAAAAAAGTATTTATATATGATGCAAAAAGCCCACCCTCTTCAGTATCGCGATTGAACTGTGTGATCTCATATTGCCAAATTTCGTATACTTTGATAACTATATATCCGCATGAGATAGCTTTGCGTAGCTCATCGACCACCCATGTACCATCGAGCATACGGTCAGAGGGATCTTCATGCGTACATGTTTCCTGGTTCATACTCTCGGAACAGGCACGACATAGAGGAAATAACAAACGATGATGCATACGCACAGGTAATACAGGATGATAAAGATTCGTAGGCGGCAGTACAGAGCATTTAACAAGGCCCTCAACGACTGAAAGATCATTATTAGGTCCTATCAGCTCCATACATTCAGAGCCCGTATATACGCGAGGGTGTCCTACGGGGTATTTGCCAAATTTACAGACGTAAGGGTATAAAGAACAGACATCCACATAACGGATTTGCTCCGAATTCTGGGCATCGTAAAGCGTAACCATGTTTTCTGTCCTCCCCCCAAAGAAAGCATCGCGCGGTTTAAGGGGTTCTATACCAACTAAAGGATGGTCCTTTATGAGTGCACGTATTCCAGCATCAGCTTCTAATAGGCGATCATACTCGCATTCCCAAATTTCCGTTAATAAATGACCTCCCTCTTGGATTCTATTCGTTATAGTTATAGTCTTTTCGAGACGCTCGTCCATCGATGTACCATCACTCTGTCGTCGATCCCTGTTTAATGGGTAACAACGCGGACAACCGTGCCAATAACAGCCGTGAAATTGTAATACATGAGATGTATCGCCTGTTTTGTAGTAACCGTCTACTAGTAAATTTTGCATTATTTTAAATTCGCGTCCCCGGCCTGCGTGAAAAATTCGCTGCCCAAGAGAGTATTCCATCCACACGAGCCATGAGACTGCTTTTTTAGATTGGTTATGAGCCCATCTGTAGCCGTTCGTTGGAATAATACCTATCGTCTTATCTTTCAAAAAGTTTTTACGAAAAACGCGAAAACAAGCTGACGCTATCGTTGTGCACTCATCAAACGGGCAGACATTGCCGCTGACGATAAACATATCCCGAAAAGCCATACACGCACGTCTTAATATCGTAACATCTGTCGTGCAATAATCAACAATTTCCTTCTGAAAATTGAACAGATAATTACGATCTTTCAATGCCCTGTACCACTCAAGAAATTTTTCGCGATCGCCAGCACGCATTGTATCGGGTGAATAATATTCCAGGCTTGGTAGAGGACCTTCATAATTTTGGTTTTCAGGTCTATTGAATAAATGGGGGAAAGTGCCTTTTGTGACAGTATTCGCGAGTCCAAAGGCTTTTGGTAGAGCGCTTAAAGCCATGTGAAAGTAATGTAGGCTATCGAGAAACACAAGGTTTTCAAGCCGCATCGTAATTATCTTCGTGCCGTTCATAATTACCGATGGTAACTGTGTCTTTTTTTCTTCGGTTAAATATCGCAAAATAAACTGAGCGTCAAAACCCCCTGCGTTATGAGCAATACAAATTGTACGAGAAAAGCCCTTGATAGCCGTCATAGCTAATTCTACAAGCTGAGCTACAGGACTGTGCTTGAAAACAAACTCGTGCACTCCACAATATTCGCACGGCTCTGTTATGGTATCGTCAGTGCAGCAAAATGTACAGAGTCGTTGAGCTACGCAGAGGTTTGGTTCATGCGCAAAAGTAGAGGCGTCACCCTTTAAAGGTGTGCACTGCTGTGTTTCAAAGTCATAAAAAATAAAAACTACTTTACGCGCGGTTTTGTGTATACGAAGACTTTTCATGAAACACATATGATTATTCGGCTCGTTGTGTTTACACGTCTTGCAATATTTCGTACCGCATATATGCTTCTTCCGTTCTAAAGGTCTTATTGTTTGGAAACACCAGCGACAACGTTTCACAGTTTCGCACACACTCGCTCTTCGGCGATTCCTGACTACAGCGACATCTTTGTGTTTTTGCAGACACTGATCTCCGAAAAAAATACGATTACAATCATTGCATTTAATTGTATTATTCGCGTTAGGATCACAGGGTGGTAGCGCAAAACACCGGGGACATTTCTTTTTTGTACACCTGTGATCATCTCGACGACTGCGTGCATTACAACTTGAGCAAAAATCTCTACCGCCTACAGCGCCTCGGAGATTCAAAATAGGCTGAAAATGGTGCGTGCGTTCATAATACAATATATATAATGTATATTTTATCGTGCGTACAGAAGCCAAAACTCGTTTTCTACCATCGAACAAAGGGTTTTCACGTCGCCCCAAAGTTAGAAACTCGTATACGACAATAGCGATACCGTCGCGCATTAAATAATCTTGATATTGGGCTATCTCATATACGCCACAACCATTTACAGGCACAATGACATTAGCTACTCTCGTAAGTTCAATAGCCTCATTTCTTTGTAACGACCCGTTAATCTGTCTAATACGTTGCCATCTAGTATGTAACTCTCCCGATCGTATTTCACCCCGCTCGACATATGCGCGTGCTGCTACCAATGAGCGTGGTAAGCACAAATTATCAAAATTTCGGATTGACAATATCGATTTTTTCGTGACAGCTTCGTGGGTTAGACCTTTCCTACCACACCCCTCGACACCTCTCACTATACAGGTTTTTATTTCGCACACGTCCCCGATATTCAGAGATGTTGCACTCTGAGCAACGCCGCTTATCAATTGCCAGACATCTTCAAATGTATAATCTCTGGCTGGTCGGAAGGACAGCCATACTGGGCCGTGTGCTAAACTATCTGCTGTAAATGTTATTCCTACATAGTCACCACCGGCGCAAGTGCTGGTGATATATGTCAGAAGATCGCGGAATGCGCCACCGAGCCAATCTATCACAGAGACCCCTACGTGAGGCGCTCTGATACGTAGTGTAGTTTCACGTCCTTGTAGCTTGAAACATTTGAAATATCGCGTAGAATCTCTGATGATCTCGAAGCGATTTCCGGGAGGTTGAACATCCCTAAACGGTTCTGTACTCGCGCGAGTACGTCCCTTTCCAGCGCCTAGCTGCGTCTCTGAAAATAAATACGATTGATTATTTTTGCACTGTTAACACATATATGCATTTATTCAAGCCTATTATTATTATTATTGGTACCTTTTTATATAATAGAAATCGGCTATTCATCAAACAATAACCCCTGTGTTGAATAACCTACGATAAATTTACCATTTCGTTTATTTGCTGCCTAGAATAGCCGCCTTACTTTTAGATATAAGAAAAGACCTCATTTACCTGAGTCGGTATCATCCAAGAGATGCTGATACCAATCATCAATTAAGGGTATTGGCTCTTCATCATCATTGTTCATTATACCAGCCTCTATTGGGTATTCCCATAGCTGATTTTCATACTGTTGAACAACCCTATTTTCTTCTTCTTCCTCTTGCCCATCTTCTTCTTGCATTGGCAAAACGACGGCATTCCGATCGCCAGAAATATTAACGTAAGCGCCGTCTTCTTCTTCTTCGCCATCTTCGTGCAATGATAAAACGACGATATTACGTTCGTCTTCATCTTCGTCGCTGCTATCCGTATCGATTATTACAGATTTACCGATACTTTTTGGTCTCTGGCATAGTCCGGAAGGACCTGCAGTCGGCTCACTTTGCTGTTTTCCATATGTTTGTACTCGTGTGTCTAAAGAAAAGAATAAGAATAAAGTTAAGCTTGTAATATTGAAAGATCAAGGGTTTTGTTAGTTACGTAGTAAATCGAAAAGCGAAAATTTATAAATTTAGATAAATAAATTTCTATTTCAAAATACAAATTTTAAATAGCTGAAATCTTAATACTTACGTTTCGCGGCATTTTGCTCCAAATTTTCTACAGCGCAAACAGCGTCTACAAGAGCAGCTTCTTCATCGCTCGACGCATCCCAAAGCTGCCGATAACCTATTATACCGTTTCCATTATTTTTGAACAATCATTTTTGAAATTTTAATTATTGCTTTTATAGCAAACATGCTGCTCGATAAACGGCAAAAAGTTTTACTTCACAGTTTGTATTTTTTCTAATAATCCGGTTAAACCCGGTTATTTTCGGATCGACAAAGTAGAAAACGCCTTAAACACTTGGCAAAGAGTACTTACCCCTGATTTCATCAGCAATACTACGAACACTCTGAGCTTCTTGAAGCCCCCTTCTCTGTAGCTCTTCATACACGCATGTTAACACACTGTGACCCTGCAATATGCCCCTGTCATAGGCTGTCACTATACTCCGTAAGGGCGCCCACCATATAAGATATTTCAAACGGTTGATGAGTCTATCACCCGACAAATGCCTTAACTTGTAACACCACTGAGTGTCGCAGCGACGCCGTATTTGTACGCTATGTAATTTTACAAAACGCAAAAAATCGCGAATACATTTACGAACAGTGCTGTCTGTCATCGTCACACAATAAAATATAACGCGCTGTTACACTGCTCAATCGAGACTGTAACTTCTATGTCAAAAGAGGAGTATAAAAGATGGTCTCATGCTCATATTTGATTTGTATGCATTTTTGACCAAATCAGCGAGACAAATATCCTGTGTAAAACGTGCAGGGATATCGGTTTCACGAGGCGTTAGGCCACGCGTATAAAGACGGGCCGTCTAGCCTGGTCATCTTTATACATATATAGACGTGCGAGTTTATTCATTATTTAAATAAATCTGTACTACTGCTTATTTTAATACAACCATGTGCCTATAAATATGTATAGAACACCCTGTCTTAATTTTGAAAAAATTTGAGAATTGCATATATTTATTAAATATAAATAATAATTTTAATAATTTATTCAATATCTGTTTAATATATATATAAAGAAAAATAGAAAGCAGCAGTCTGTAGCATGCTCTAGGTAAATAATATTAAAAATATTAAAATATTATTTATTTAATATCTAATATGTAAAGGAATAAAAAGAAACAGTCTGTAGCGTGCACTCTGTCTTTCTAGAGAAACAGCTATAGCTCTTTCTCTCTCATATACACAGCTGTTTAAAGAGATAGAGAACGCATGGTCGCTGCTTCAGAGTATAGGCCCAAGCGTCGAGGAGTGGGAGAGGGGTATGCTGCAGGCCGCTCGTGCTGGTCGCTCGCTCGCTCTCTCTCTTTCTCTCTCTCTTACGCTGGCCTTATGGCTCTACAGCTGGCCGTATATTCTATTTAAATCTGTACAACGGTTTCTTCTTATTTAAAATAAAATATAAAAATAAAAATTAAATACAAATTAAAATAAAAAAAAATTAAAATAAAACATAAAATTAAAATAAAAAATAAAATAAAAATAAAAAATTAAATAAAAATAAAAAATAAAATTAAAATAAAAAATAAAATTAAAATAAAATTAAAATAAAAAATAAAATTAAAATAAAATTAAAATAAAAAATTAAATTAAAATAAAAAATAAAAATTAAATAAAATTAAATGAAATTAAAATAAAATTAAAATGAAATATATTAACATTAACTCAAATTAAGATGTTTCTCTCGTACAGTCTCTTTTATGCACGCGTATAAATCTTTCAACACCTCTTCATAAAAATTATTGCGTCTTCATAATGATTTCAATTAAAAGAAACGATATACGATACGCGCTTTCTTCGCGGCTAAAGCAGCAGACTAGGCATTGTTTTGCTATTAGATATAAATCCGTGACGATCCTGGTTTTCGCTCCTCCGCGACGATGCGCGCGTGACTCATTCTCGCTGTATGTAGAATAACATATATTCTGCAAAAACGCAGCGTCATATATTCTGCAAACAAAACCCTTGATAAAACTCGCGATGGTCCAGAAGCAGGGAGGGGGGGTCGCGAGGTGTTGAAAAATCTCGGCGCTCGTTACAATTTAGTTCGTTTGCAACTGCCTCTTGCTGTGTACCGGTTTAAAAATGTATCCTTCATTCAGATACCCGATCGGCAATCTGCCTCTTATATTCAATTGTACCGTTGTCGAATTCGAGGGCTTCGACGAAGTATATGTGAGAACGACAGAAATGGACGAGGTTTATAAGGGCCTAATGACTTTTATGGACATATATTATCGCGAGGGGGGCCGCGGTGTGCCAATAAGTGAAGCAGTGGTGGCAGCGGGGATGCTCTGCGCTGTAAAAATTGGTTATAGTGCATATCGAGGGATGATAAGAGACGTCTCTAGCGATTATTGCTGCGACGTTTGGCTGATCGACGAGGCGCGCAGCGTTTATAGTGAGCTGAGTGATATGTGGCATCTCACGCCATACTTTCAGAGGGACGTAACGTTGGTACGTTGCTCGATATGGCAACTTTCGCAGCTCAATACTCAGCTAAACGCATATTACGAAAAAGACAATATAATGGCGTTTTTAACAGAGTACATAATGATAGCCTGCGTGGTAGGCCGTGGTCTGGACGATACTTTGACCATCACCTTAACCGCCATGCGCTCGATATACGGTGAGGACCGTATCAACGTCATCGAGCATTTTTTAAACTCACTACGGCCATAGATATTTTAAGTGCGTGTGTGCTAGTGCGTGTGTGTGTGTGTGTGTGTGTGTGTGTGTGTGTGTGTGTGTGTGTGCGCGCGCGTGTGTGTGTGTGTGTGCGTGCGTGCGTGTGCGTGAAGAAAACGCTGTACCACAAACAATGGCGAGGAAAGGAGCGATGCCGCAAACAAAAAATGGTGAGTAGTAAATTTTTTCTCTGTAAAAATGGGCATGCTCCATCCCCCCTCTTCTCCAAAAATATTATCCGTGGGAGAGAGAGAGAGAGAAAGAAAGAGTACCACACTCCCCTTTACTTATAGTGAAGATTTTGGCCGATCGCTATAAGAGCCTTCAGCATAAACGTAATATCATAACGGGCCTTGGTGCAGAGGTAAGTATTCAGACCGGCAATCCAAGGGTCGACAGTTCGAGTCTCCGCGCCTGCATCGTATTTTTTTAATTCCTAACACCACCAAAAAGAAAAAAAGCGCACTATGGCGACACGCTCCATACCCCCCCCCCCCCCCCCCCCCCCCGCAACTCTTCCCCCCGCACCAACAAGCTGATCACCGCCGGCCGCTATGACGACACGCTCCATCCCCCCCTCTTCACCCCCTCGCAACTCTTCCCCCCGCGCCCACAAGCCGCTCACTCGGCGGCCGCGGCGTGGGGGGAAGGAGTGGGGATGAGAGTGGGGATAGGAGTGGGGGTCGCCATAGTGGCCGCTATACTACTTACGCCAAATCGGACACCGATTAGCTTTTGCATCTCCGATTTTTTTGAAAATTTTTTATGTTCCAGTATTTTTTATTTTGTTTGTCAAACCGTTTTCAAGATATCGATTTTTCAAAAATTACGTTACTTTTTTTTAACATCCCTAACTTTACGAAAAATGGCCCAACTGGAGGTTTTCTTGTTTTGAACATTTTCATTTTAAACGCGCCTTAGGTAAAAAAATATCAAACAAATTTTCCAAACCGTATTTCTATAAGATTTTCAAGTTTCAAATATAAATTGTTGATTCACAAAAAAACACGTAGTGATCGATTTTCTTGAATTTTGTTTGTAAAAAACTGTCATTTATTCCACAACTTTTAAGCCTAGTTAGATAGTGGGACAACGATGGGATCTATTTTTTTCGTCTTTTCAATTTCCATATTATAGTTATCCGTGTTGAAAAATATCTGAAAAAAATACTATGCACAGGATATAGTATTGATAATTATTCGACATATAGAGATTATTCCCGATGTGTCGAATTAGTTCATAGATTAGTTTCAGGAAACAGAATCGCCGAATAGCATTTATTTTCATACACGTTTAAATAAATTCGAGAAAAAAATTCTTTAAATCTCAAAGTGTCTTCTCCGTCTGGCAATAAAACCGAATTGTATGCCGAATATTTATGCTCAATTCTTCTCTAATGAAGATTATATTCGGGCCAAAGAATGATTAGAGAATCGATATATGAGAGTAAAGACAATAACAGGGACGCAAAACTATCATTGCGTAATTCTAGACGGAGAAGACACTTTGGGATTTAAAAAACTTTTTCATCTGTTGAATCTCGAATTTATAAAATATTTAGACGTGTACGTTTGAATATATATTTAGATGCTCATAGTTGCGTATATTCAGAAATAATGCTCTGATTTGGCTACAATTTTCAGGGAATACTTGTTTTACTTTTAGAAAATACAAACAATTGATGTTTGAAAATGCCGACTAGCTCTAACCCCTTAATAAGCATACAAACAATCAATTGAAGCAATTGAAAGAATCTAGTAGAATCCAAACGTTCATGACAAATAACCAAGCAACCTAATACGACAAAAACAAACGTAGTCGAATAAATCGAAAGAAATGTAAGCACATTCCAATATTTATGCACATCAATGGTCAGTTGTGTTTATATAATCGGAAGATATAGTGGTAAGTGAAGAGCGTCGAGGATCGGCTGAGAACATAAAAATGGAGCGAGCATCAACAAAGCGTTTATCCGGGATGGAACAGATAATAGGCCAATATCCGTTTTTTGTTAGCGGCTCTCACAATTGCCCGGTTAGTGGAAATGACTGACTATGATCTACGTGTTATTGGCGGCAAATTCGAATTTCAAATCTGTTAAAACGATAATCCAACATTTTTGTCAATAATCAATATAATAATTTACTTATTTTCGGAACAAACTTTATTACTACAAGCAAATATTTATAAATGGCCACGCAACTTAAACAAATATTAAATATAAATTGATTTATATATAAAATATGTAATGACGATAAAGGGGTAGAAAAATTGACAATGTTCCAGAAAATGGTGCATTCGAATTTCAAACGAGAGGTTCACCTACACCTGGAACGTCGCAGCATGATATAGAAATTGACAATTAAAATGATTTTATCATACATGTCGGAAGTAAAACAAAGCACACAGATGATCGAGCGGATACATATATTGGCCAAGAGGATAGGAGAGAACAAATCACGACAAACGACTGTTGAGGAGAGGACAAAGATAATCGAAGACGTTTGTAAAGAGATGAGAGATATTACATTGATATTTCATGTTATAGGTATATGTTACTTTTCATATTTACCAATAAATTCACTTAATTCTATAATCGATCCTACATACATACCTGTCTTGCTTCATAAAATCAGTGAAGCACAAACACTCAATACAAATTTTCTTCGAAAATAGACGTGTTACTTTGATAATCAATGATGGAATTTTCTCGTCGAACGAATTCTGGATCTCGAATTAAAACCAATTTTCGAAGGACTGAAGACTATTTGTTTAATACTCTATCTGTTAAACAATTCTGAAAATTTCACGTAATGATAATCTCTTTTTATCTCCTGTTAACTCAACGCCGATGACAAATGATAACGAAGGTGATGACGAATTAATGTTACGCGGATTTTCCAATAATAAAGTGCATACCTTTCCTTTCCCACCTAATATTTCGACAACTCAATTCTTAAATTATTTTCTTTTCGTCATTCTTAAGGGGTTAGAGCTAGTCAAAATTTTCAAAAAATTGATTTTCTGTTCGTTTGCATTTTTTAAAGTACAACATTTCAAAAGTATTCCCTGAAAATGTTTGACAAATCGGGACATTATTTATGAAGACATGCAACTTTGAGTGCAGCCGCGTCGAGCGAGTAAAAATAGGTAGGTAGCGGTAGCCGCACGCTCGACGCAAACTTTAAACGCGACTTTCTCGAAAGCATGTTTTCAAAGTCGGTGATTACTGTAACTCCAGAACAGCTTAACCGATCGTTTTGAAAATTGTATCTCTTTTTCTATACATATTTATCTGGTCATTGAACGAAGGATTTGCGGATCTGCAGTAAATAGTTTTTATTTTATATGGGTGAAATTGTAGTGAAAAAAAGGCTTTGAACATCCGTCATTTTGTCAAACATACAATTTTTTATTAACCCTTCGTTCAAAGACCGGCTAATAGGATTTACTAATGATTCCTGTTAATTTTTTTTATTTCCGATAATCCAGTAATGGGCGACAGTGATCACCGCAAATGCTCTTTTTTATTTCTACCCCTCGCAGACGGGCTTGTATCTCGCCTATTTATTATTATTTTGTCATGAACAATTTATTCTCTTCTTAACAGATTTATTATTTATATGGACTAACATTTATCAAAAAATAATAAAACCTGTATTAAAAAAAATAGATAATAGATAATATAATAATGATGTTCATATTATTTTTCGCTGTCAAAGTCTATAATTTTGTACATATTATTCCTTAGTTTTGGAATATTTAATCATTCCAATCCTATGTATTTTTAACGTTCATTGGTAGTCTTTAATTAATTGAGTTTATATACTTTCATATTATCGTTCATAACAGGCTTAATTTTAAATAATTTTTCCGCGTTGCATGGAGTTCCATGAACGAACCAGAAATATTCGTTTGTTACTACTACTTATGTTAGGATAAAAAACTGATACAAGTTCCCACACCTTATTGTTAGACCCAAACTGAATAGAACTTAAACTACTACCACATAACGAATACCCGAACCTCCGATCACCAAACGGACCCTTGGTCCTTACCCTTGGTGACAAAGAAATACCCGACCACCCGTCACGAACCTAGGCCCTGGCAGTTCTCCGACCATCGACTATGAGATAAGGTAATGTTACCTAAGGTCACAGGATCGAAACCGAAGGCAGTCACTCCAGTACAGCACTTCTTATACAACCCAGGTAACAATTTAATCTTTTGATATGAATGTGACGTATTTACTGGGATGATCCTGATACGTTTAATTGTGATCGTAATCTTTAGGTAATAATAATAGAACTAACATGTCTGACACGTACACTACATATAACGACCATCCATCCCAGCCATGTAAGCGTGTTACATAAAGTATATGATACGGTGCATATCTGATGATATGATCTATAGAAATGATGTGAGCAATAAGGAACAATTTGTACGTAACATATATGGAATAGTGTAACATATACTTTAGATATTTAAGGATGCAAGTGTGACATAACTAGCCTAATGTATACATGGTGTAACCGCAATCTGCCGCATTTACGTTACAGCGTATCTTTGATTGTACCATTTCTAAAAGTGATAGCAGGGATACATAATTTTGTGCGCATAAGCGTAACGTGTACCGAAATCTGCCGCTCCTATATGTTTCTGCGTATCTGCAACGAATTCAGACGCCTATTGAATTCGTTGTTATCTGTGACTGTGCCACGCCTGACAGTGAAAACGTGGAAACATAACCTCGAACATAACCTGCATGCCCTTACAAGTGAAACATAAACCATTATACCCACGTATCGTGAGTTACATTTGTGACTTCAACGCCAATTACAAATTATACATATAGGTATCAGGTAATTAATTTATATTTTTGTATGTGAACCGAGTGTTGAGTTGACGGAAAATAAAAAATACCTACAATCATTCTTAAATTATGGTAATGAATGTATTGTAAAAAACTTAACTGTGATGAGAGTATGTGTGCATGAATTTTTTTCCAAAGAGTTTCGGGGAACCTTAATCACTTGTATTGTAACATAGGAAATTCATAGCAAGAGTATATATTTGGCATTTTCTAGGCATTCAAAGATTTGAAAACCGATTATTTTGGCAAAATTCCAATGAAATTTCTCTAGAGATATCCTTCTATGGACAGTTAATATGCCCCGATAGGAATTAGGCATGTGCAGGCATTGGTTTACAATCAGCTGGGGCACAAAAACTACCGACCCAAATATAAACAAAATATTTGTTTGTAAGCTTTCCGAATCAAATGAATTATCTTTATGGTAATATTGTTACTCGCAGGTAAAGTATGTTGGACAAATTGGCGGGAATAGTGATAAAGAAAATACTTTGAGAATACTGCGACAAGTATTCATCAACGGTTTTGCAAAAGATGCTTCATGGTGCGGTCTCAGATCCAATTTTCAACTTTCAAATTTAAAAGTGACAGCAATCATCAAATTCTTGTGTGAGTATTAACACGACATTCACAAAACAGTGAGAAGGCATCAATACAACACTAACTTGTATCTATTATAACTTTACGAGATGGCGTATGACTGTCATGCACCTGTACCGACGAAGATTTTGAAGATACAGTGTCGGAATGGTTCCGCCAAGCCAAGCAACGGTTCAAGAGAGAATCAAAAAAAGAATAATACTCAACAAAGCCCTGCAGCAAATGATCAGTAAAGATTATGACGCCATGACAAAGTTTCCATAAGATGGAAACTTTGTCATATAGACCATATGTAAGACGGTCTTATCACTTTGACTATGGCTAGCTTGAGCTACTCTCACTTTCAGATTTCTCGCATAGTCATACACACGGACACATCCATCGCCTGTGTGGTGCGTTGCGGTTCGATGTGCTGTGCCCCATCCAGTTTTACTCATGATATAAGGGTACATATAAAAGAGATGCTGGTCTCATTTCCTCATTGCCTTGCCTCGTCTTCGTACCTTTCTAAATACCTTTACTTCGATAGGCTATACCAAACAATCAAAACCCAGAAAGTACAAAGTGCAAAGATTTATATTTTAGTTTATTCGTGTTAAACGTTGAGAAAATTGTCTACTTGGATTATTGAGATTAAAAAAAGACAGACTTGATTAATACAAATATTATAGTAAATAGAAGTGTACGTACGATATGTACCTCAAAGTTCACTTATTGTTAGTGATGATCTACAATACACAAAGGTATTGCCTCTCTGCTTTTCTATTTTCTTCATTTTTGAATATCAATTCTGGTCAGTTTGTTTGATAAAACGATTTTTTTGGTTTCTCTTTAATGTACTATATATCGAAACATATTTTATACCTTCAATAGTATCAATATACCAATATATCAATAGCCCAATACAATATAATACGTAATAATAAAATAGTAAACTGTTATAGTAAACAGTTATAGTAAACTGTTCCTATGATGTTGATTAGATATAATATAAGCACAAAATGTGAAGAGTTTGATGTATGTTATAATTGTCAATTAGTCAAAGTTTAATGAGACTCTAAATTGAAATCGTTCCTAATATCCAATTAAGATTTTGAATTTATGTTTGTGCAATGAGTAGTAATATAACAATAAAAGAAAATACAGAACAGTAATTATATACTTGATACATTCATGGATCATTGATCGTGATGTATTTGGTATCTACCATCATTTCTTGAAACATCTTAGTGATACGGAGACCATGTAACTCCGATATCAACCGGTGCATGCTTGCTACATAGACTTGACGTGACATTGGGACGTCTCTGTTCTGTAAAATTCATGCTACAGCAACGTAACTAGCATGTAGCCATTCAACATAATCATGACGAAACTGTAGCATGATATGGCGGACATTTTAGAGTGCCTGAACCGCCAGATTCACGTTACATACAACATGGCAGTGATATTCATGGAACCAAGTGTAACATAATGTATACGTGTTTGTTACGAAAGTGTGTTGCCCGGGAACCTTGTTGTCTACGGGCTGCAACATTGTATCACGTATATTTCAAATAAACGAGTTAAGACTGTTTTGCTACAGCAAAACGACTTTATATATTGTTCATTACTTGCGAGTCCCTCGGACCGTAACACTTGTTCATGAACAAAACCCCATGCCGCTCTTATGCCGATTTATTTTGATCCCTCTGACGTATATGGCGTAAATAGACGTGCACGATATAACGCTAAGATGCTCAATCGGTTTTACGCTCCTTCACGCAACAGTGACATCCATGATTACTATAGTCGCTTACGCCGGTGACCCGCGCGGTCTACTTATCAGTTTCAAGCTGTTGTACAGCTCGTAATAATATGCCGAGAGAAAAAAGGACATAAGATGATGTTAACCGCTGGATAAGTTCTGGATGACTATCCGGAAGATATCCCCAGAATTGGTTGTATTTGCTTTTTTCTTACTTGCTATCCGATGGATAAGAAAGTTATCCGCGGTTCGTAGTAGCAGATCTCCTGTGGAAACTATAAAAAAAATGAAAGGTTTCGTACCAATGTTCTGCAACTGTTTCAACATAACTTTATATATTTGTACGTAGTTTTATATTTGGATGCTGTTTTCGCAAACATCCAAATAACGGATTTCGTTGCTTATGTATTTTTGAAGAATACTTCTTGCTTATAGTATTTATGAAGAAATATCTGTGGAAAAAGGGCCTATAAATAAACCGAAAAATTTATAATTATGGGACCGCAATAAATTGTCGTATTATTTTGAATTAATCTGTGAGATAGTATTATTATTTAACGAGCGTTTGTTTATTATGAATTTTTAACGTAATTGGAGATCACGATCATCGACACCGAATATTTAAACAAACAGTATAGAAGTGCAATGCGTTGAAAGAATGTGTCTTGGCACGTGATAAATTCTTTCCAATTTCGTAGCACTTCGTGGATGCGTTTAAAAATATCCCCCAACTGCTAACGAACCATATAGTGATCTATAGTGAAGTTCTACTACCTTTTGTGTAAAATTTGGGTAGTAGAACAACCTGGAGTTTTCAGTGAAGAAAACGAGTTTTGATTTATGCGAAAGATAAATTTATCTGGAAAACAGCTATCAGAAGGTGGGAAGAAACTGGATAGATATTAACTGCTATTGGCTATCAAGTCCTCTCAGCGGCAAGCACGAGTGCGAACTCAGCCTTGCTGCCCTGGAAGACTGATTGTCAGTTACTCAATGCGTGCAGTTGCGAATCGTACTCGTACTTTTGCGTTTTTGTTTTTCTTACCTTCACTTTTAAAGATTGGTAAACTTATAGTTGTTGCCACATTGACGGTTTCTTGCTCCAATTTCCCTCATTTGTTCCATTTCTCGTTCCTTTTTACTCTCTTTCCATATGTAATTGAGGCATGAATGTATATTGCCGGCATTACACGTATATATTGCCGTTCCCGAGCGTTCCTGCTTGAAAAATTTATCACGCCTCATAAAATCAACAGTCTGTATGATAGAGGGCAAGCTTCACTCAACATTTTGAATTGACATTTTTGCTTGATCGCACACCACCATTTTGCAGCTTAACAGTCCCAAGTACGTCCGGTGACGCGCTTGGCGAGCTCAGTAAGGCATCGAGGATGGAATTTATCGCTGCGTCGCACGAGGATAGCACGAGCATTCTAAAATCTCGTGATAACGGCTCTCGGTCTGAGGTCCATTCTGGAAACGAAGTCCTTAACTCAACGTCCGCAAATGTTTGTCCATTAACTGAGAATATAATACAAGTTTTGGAGGTCTCGCTCGTGCAGACGGGCATGTCTCCTCTCGAAGAGAATGCATTACCTTTATATCGTTCTCGTATTATCATAAATTTGTATACAGGGTACTCCATTTTAAACGTCCCAGCTTAGGCCTAGGCACGAATGCTAAAGAATATTTTTCAAAAGTTTGTATTAATTCAACAAAAATAATTTTTATTGCATTAAAAACTTACAATTTTATATTGACCAAAAATTTTACAAGGTATTCTCCAAGAATGCTTACTTAAATTTAAGGAATTTTGACTTCCGGAGACTTTTCTTAAAAAATTTCAGTTTTCGGGTAAAAATTTATAAGCATCCAGAAATTGCTGCGAATGTTGTTGCTGATTATGTTAAACAATTGAAATTTACTGATAAAATATTTCCTATAAAAATGTCTTATTTTGTATGTAAAATATGAAACTGTACACAAAATACTGATGCTTATTTCAAAAAGCGAAATTGACCTTCAAATGACCTTGTTAACCTTCCTCTAAAATAAAACCAGTAATACCAGTTTACGTCCCCTTTAAACCTTGCCACTTTTAGACGATACATTTTTGTTTAAATGCCATTGCTCAAAAACATTTGACTGGGGGCTTTATTGTGGGACACCCCGTATAACCTTGGTGTATTATGAATTACCGCTTTCACTTGGTTGTCTCTTTGACGGGATATCGCACATTTAATATTCAACTCAGTGATACACTTCCGAAAGAACCACCTTGGTAGAGCGAAGCGATATTCCGGCAAAATATTCGAAGCGACAAGTTTTATCGGAGAGTTCTTTACCTGTCTAGCATTATAAATGTATGTTCATGAGCAATAAGATAAAATGTGGTATGTGTCGGCTCTTGCGGTATAAATATAATTACACCGAATCGATAGGTACGTTTTTGGTTGCCGCCGATTTGCAAAGATTTTCCAGGACACTGATTTCGGATATGATGGGGATTTAAAATTCAGCAATTCAAAAAATCGGCTCTAATATGGCGGACCAAAGTACAAGAAACTACTTGATTTTTATAAAACTTGATACACGGGGTGTTTCGAGATCACAGATTACCAATAATGAATCACGATTTAGAAATGAAAAATTGTGAATTTAATATCGCGAGCTAAAAATCTATAAATAACTGAATGTGCGAGAAAAAGAAAAAACACAGCCAAAACGGAAGATGAGAAAGTCGATTACGAAGTAAGCGCGTCGAATCTGTGAAATAGTTGGATGGTCATTGGGGACCTCGGAGTATGCACGTAGAATTGTGGAATACTGACGTGCGGCGCATGTTTTTGTCGTGAACACAGTTAGATAGAACGCTGAGGTTTCACCGTATCGAACACCAAGTCTCGTTAGGTGGACATGGTAGGTGTATCATCCATAGATCACTTCATTTGTTTCACGCGGCTATCGATCGAACCCTGTTCGAACCCTGTACCACTCTCATCTTCTATGGGTATAGCAAACGTAACTCGTCCGGTATTATCGATCCTCCAGTACCCCGCTGTGCGGTGTCTCCAGTAGATGGAGCAGACATACAAGAGGGCTGGTGATGACCCTTTGATGTCCGCTCCTCCCCGGGAAAGTGGCCAAGGGGTGCCAGCGGGATTTAGCTTGAGTTACCGTATGGTATCCTGTTAAAGGAAAATACAGAATGTGGAGATGAATAGGGAATTCAGGGGCCAGGGTAAGGCAGGAGAAAATATCATATATATACGAAATTCGATTACGCAGTTAATATATATATAAAGGATCAAATTATAAGTATGGACAAATAAGGGTAGATAACTTTAGGGTTAATTGGGAGTCCTGAATGGGGAAGATATCGTGTGATATACCCAGAAATGCAGATAACGATATATTATCATTTTTTGATTTGTTAGTGTATACAAGACTGGAACCAGGCACGTGAGCAACGATCGCCCCGTAAAACGATTTCCAGTGTTTATCTCACGCGCTAGGCGATATACCCGATATTGACTGACCAAGAAAGTTTAAAGTCTTATTTTAACTCCGAATGATGTAAATCGGAAGGAAATGGAGATATCTTCATTATCGAATCTTAAATGTTGGACCTAACGATTGAAATTTTTTTTTCGGGAAAAGATGACATATTGCATTTTAAATACCGACAGCATCTCCATCATCATGGATATTGCAAGCAGCGAGGTTGAATGATCACCGTTCCTAGTGTTCAAGCGAAAATCACAGATATCGGTATAGAACATTGTATATTGCCCACATTTAACGTTAGTCGGGAAACAACTTTGGCTTTGTCTGACGGAACGTGAACAGTAAATGACTATGGATACAGCCTCGTTGAAGTATTACTTTATGTGTTCTTTATTAGGATATTCTGAGATCCTATACAAAAATTAACATTCGTAACCGTTTAAAATTTTACCAGGACAATGATTCCAAACACAAGCAACGTATTGTTCAATAAAACCTATTACAACTGTCCAAAAGCTTTGCATCGTCCACCAGTCATCGGACTTCACCCAATCGAAAACTTATATATTAAATATTAGTTATTACCCTATTAGATCAAAAGAAGAATTAAAAATACGTTTAACGGAAGAATTGGGATGGATGCCAATAGATTATTTTTTAAAAAAATATTTTGAACATGCCAAAACGATTGCTACATGTTGTTAAATAAAACGGGAATCCACCGAAATATTAGAATTATTATTATTTTATTTACTTTAATTACTAACTTGGATAAAAATATTCTCTCAGATGTCCGAATGTTTGTACAGTACCAAAAGTAGATAATGGCATCAGATGAAGTAATAAAATGTATGTTTTGGGAACTAGAAAAGGTATAGATACTTGGTGAAAAAATCATGATTTCCTTAACTTAACTATAGGTAAGTGTACAGGGCAATAATATTATTAATATGTCCGAATAGTGTCCGAATATTAAAACGAGTCACTGTATGTCTATGAGTGCTGCATGACAAGATCGACCGTGCACTTTACTAACCTTGACATTAGATCGGAAGACGAGAGACGAGCTTCATCGGTGCATTGTGATAGTTGTAAAATATAGAATGATTGATCTATTCACTTATTGCTAAATTGTATTATCTACAAGACTTTTCCTGATGGTAATGCGTACCATTTTAAACTGAGATTTCAAGACCGGCGTGAATATTTTCTATCGATAATTCAGTATTTCAGCATAATTATAACCGAGAAACTTTTGTAGTAAGTATAATATTTTTATTGAAAGTATACAGAATAGAAATTATACCGTAGAAAATATGAGAAACAAAACAAAGTCGGACATTAATAATCGCATTTGCACTTATTCGCTCTACGCCTTGCGATCGGCTGCCGTCGTTTTCCTTGTCCTTTGACACTAGCAACGCGATTTTGACGCGTTCGAGCTTCTTGCCCAATCACACGCACTCTTTCTCTCTCGCTTTCATGCATTCTTTCTCCGTTGCTTTATGTCACTGTTTTCCCAGCTCATGCATACATTCCTTTATCCTTTCTTCGTCGTCACTCTCGTTCTCTCTCGCCCACATGCGCTCCCTCACAGTTATACTCTCTCCCTCTCACTTTCTCTCTCACACTCACTCACTCGTCGTTCCTTTCTTTTAGGGCCTTGTCCCTTTTTTATGCACTACATTTTTATTTATTTTTTCTTAGTATATGTACAGAAGATCGAGTTTGAAAATGAGCAGAACAAAACTTGTGTGAACGGAACAAACACTTACGTGATTAGCTTGTTAGATTATTATCAATTGGAACTCAAATTCTTTTTCTTTTTTCGGTTCGGAATCAACGGGCCCGGCCGAGTCGACAGACATAAGGTAAAAGTAGTAATTATGAAATATTGTCTCCAACATGAAAGAAATCTTAAAAAGATCCAATTTCTAAATTGATATGATGCTTATTTTACTATAAAGATTCTAACATTTATTTATTAATATTCGTTGTTAACCATACAAAAATTTTACTTTTCATAGTTAATATTTTTTTTTAAAGAAGAATTCATTTCACTTATTGTAAGGTCGGAGTACATTACTCTTTCCAAGGTAAAACTTTCTGTTGCCCGTGGTTAGTTCATTCTCATGAAATAAAAATTGAATATTGTAGATATTGTTACATCCCCGTAACGCCACCACCATCGCGCCTTAAGGGCGAGCATCCCTCCTTACGCCAACGTATGGCATAACCCTAACTCGGGGATGAATGCGGTAGGGAGAGACGCTTGGGCCCAAAAATGGGGCCAAGCGATAAGAACAAATTTTCCTTTGGTTCAGAAAAGTAAGGAGTGGGAGATGGTGGAAATTGCTGACCAATAAGGCATTTGTAAACTACCCTCTCCAACCCCTACGCAATAGACAAAAATAGTTGATAGACTAGTATATAAGGCCCGAAATTTAGCATAAAAATGAGTTCATATTTAACATTCAAAGTCTTGTAAAGTCTCTAAAATTGTATAACTTCTGGGCTGAGCAGAATGTCTGTACTGCCCTTCCAGTCTCAACTTCACGAGGAAAAATAGAAAAGAGTAAGTTACCTACTAACTGACTCTCACGAGTTATTGAACTGCGAGGTCCATCCCGAGTTCGATCGAGATCCTTTCTATACAACACATTGAACTGCGAGGTCCACCGCGAGTTCGATACTTTTCCAATCCACAAATATGAGTTACGAGGACAAAAGCGAGCTCTATAATTCTTTTATCATCCATCGAGTTGCGAGGACCACCCCGAACTCACAGGATGTCTTCCTTACTCATTATCCTCTAACCCCTGGGAACCGTATAGTCTAAATTCATTCTGAATTTTCTAGTGGGAAAGAACACCCATCTTGGATCCCAAAAACCGATCCTCGACGGAGAGCATATGAACGGAGACTAGTAACATGTAATATAGCTTCAACTCGATAAACAAACTCTTTCAAACTCCGACATTTTGAAAAATCATTGTCGATATTCCCCAAACCAGGTAGAAGGGTGCGGTCCGTTTCGTTAGGTAGGGTAGATAAAGTTTTCAGTCGTCACCACACCGTGGTCGGATGAGCATCAAGTCTTCATAGTGGACGCTTTTTTCAAAAATTGCGAATCTGTGACTGTGATGTAAAGGCCGTTTTACACATGGTTCGGTTCCCGTGCTACGAGCCGAAATTTTTTGAGCGATCGAGAATAGGCGGCATCGAGCGCAGTGGTGAGATTCGAGGCGAGGGTCCGACTTATACTAGACGGTATATACGTACCCCCTCGTAGATCCTCAAAACTGGCATAAACTTTATTTTTGGACTGAGCGGAGGGTGCTGGAGGGCCTATGGACCCTCCCATAACCGCCTCGAGAACCTCGCTTCGACATGCTCGAAGCTTTAATATTATATATATATATATATATATATATATATATATATATATATTGAGACGGGAACGGTCTCATACGCCGCCTCCCACCACCGCCGACGGGCTCACCGAACAGCTGACCCGGCAGCACGGACCCCCACCCAAGCAAAGGTCCACACGGCACCACGGCCGACCAGCTGACCCGGCAGCACGGACCCCCCACCCAAGCAAAAACAGGACCTAGGACAGTATAAAAGGGCATCCAAATCGAGGATAATTATCAGTCCTGGCTGATCAGACCCGACGCATGAACTCTGAAGAAGAGTCTGGCCGGAGATCAACCAAGCCACGCACGCACTCTGAAGAAGAGTCTTGCCAGCGGACAACCAAGCGCTGAAAAGCCGCAAAACGTCGGAGGTACGACGAGGGTATCGTTTCCCGAAACACAAAAACGAAACGACGTTGGACGAGACGAACGACGAAGGGAGCGTGTACACTAGAACCGCTGATCGAACACACCGAGACGACGCGGGCGGGTGAGGAGAGGAGCGTGTGTCCAGACGTCAACAGCGCGAGGCGAGAGATCCAACGACGGGAACGTGTTTACCAGAGCAGTTGATAGACACACCGACAAAACGCGGGACGAGTGAGGAGAGGAGAGAGTGGCGAGACATCAACAGCGCGAGACGAGGAACAGAACGAGCCGTCGCGAGCCCGAAGCCGAGGCTGGTCAAGGAGAGGGGACCATCTCCACGGGAGGCCAAGCGCCAATTAATACAATTAACATAGAATAAACACGCCGAATTAGACGGCGAAACATCACAAACACAAACAATCCAAATGTAAATACGTCGATAGTCGCTGAATAAATAAACTAACTATATCATCCATGTAAACAGGCCGCCGAAAGTCATTCCACACAGACGAGACATTACCCTAGGTCCGGGTCTCGAACGTTGATCCTCAAAAAGAACCTTAAAGAAACATTCTAACGTTTCAATATATATCATTAATTAAGGTGTTTATGTGTGTGGGCGTGCGTGTGTGCGTGCGTTTAATAACAGTAATCTGCAATCCGCTTTTAAGGATGTTTACTTTCCTTTTTTCTATGTAAAAGTAATTTTTAGATTACGGTCATTATATATATATATGTACATATCGTCGGCTTAGTGCAGAAAGTCACTAACCGACATAAACCAAACTTTGAGTCAACCAAACTATATATATATGTATATTGTTTTATATACATTTTTATATATCATATTTTAATTAAGAATGTTTTATGTAAAGGCGCATCATAGATTAAAAGAAGATATGTAAAAATGTATATAAACCAATATAAATATATATACAGGGTCTTCAAAAAATCCCGGACCGGTTGAATAACTTGAATAGTAGCCGTTGCTCAAAAAGATAGTTGAGACAAAAGTTGTAGGAAATTTCCCTGGCTGTCCCATGGTATAATATCTTCATCCTCTAGGTCATATTAAGGAATAATTTTTTTTAAGGCATTCGATAAAATGTTGAAGATCGTATCTAGACGTAAAACTTTCCGCCCTTTTCATTTCCGGTGTCAAAATTGGAGGTTGCCATTTTTAAAAATGGACATGATCTTGAAGATCAAGGTTATGGCCGAGGTCGCGATTGGATAGCCAGGGAAATTTCCTACAACTTTTGTCTCAACCATATTTTTGAGCAACACCTACGTTTCAAGTTATTCAACCAGTCCGGAATTTTTGAAGACCCTGTATAATAATAATACAGTTTCGGCAGCTGCCAACGACGCGCTGGCTCTACTCCACACACTCACAATCAGCAGTTAGTAGTGGGAGTATATATAGGCCAGTCAAAAAGTCCAAAAGTGGAGACTTACTTAGAAGTATACGGAAAACTGATCTAACCAGGGGGTGGTCTCGGAAATTGAGTTCGCGATAAGACTTGGCAGGCTAGTAGTATACCTTAAGAGCATCCACCTCGTACAATAATAGAGCGCACTAGCCATAAGTTTGCGAGAAAAAGGGCCTTAAAGTTTTTACGCGTTACTCGTCGATTTCTACACGTTCCAAGAAGAGCGCAGTAGCCGATTTAGTAGCGAACTCGCTTGCCACGCGAACGATCGGAGTTCGATACTACCTCTGGGAACTATTTTTTATTTAATTGTTTTAAAAATTATAACAACTTTTAAATAAAGTTAATGACCCAAAAATATTATCAATTAAATCCTACATCATTTTTTTAATTTATAAAATGACTGTAACAGCTTATTAAAATGTGAATTAAAGTAACGCATACATATACCCTCAATATAGTCTCACTTTGTCTGGAAAAGTCCTACCTCAAGTATTTGTTCGTTTACAAGCAGCAACCGGCAACTTTGACCCCCGCGTTCAAAAAACAATAGATGAATATGCGCAAAAATATAAAAATGTCGTAATAACGTCTTCGAAATCTGGAAAGCTAACGGCAGGTATGTATACTGACTTTCTCAATCGTTGTTTAAAGTTTTATGTGGGAGAAGAACTGTTTCTATTAATTATTGACTCTTGAGGTGGACACATAAAGCCTGAATTATATGACGAAATCATTCAAGATGACGAGAAATCACCAACTTGTACAATTAAAGTGATTCTTCCAAAATGTATTCCTCTTGTTCAACCGTGTAACGTCCATTTTTAAAGACAGGTTAAAAATCTAATAAAATGTATACAAAATTGCGCTTATCTGATTGAAGATAATAGAGAAACAAATTCCCGCGAAGACTCTATAAAAATACAATTAATAGTGCATCGTCAACTGGTACGTTTCCAAGCTTTCTGATGAAAGAGAAATTTTCATGAATGTAAATGAAGTATGTTTTCCAACAAATCTTTTACATAAAGGTTGTTTGTGTAAACAATCTTCCTTTATAAATTGTGCAAGATGTTAAAATATTTTTTGTTTTCAATATTTTTATGATAATTATCATTCTGGTGATTGCATGTAATATACAAAATTGACAAATAAAGACGATATTGTAAAATAGTTTATATCAATAAAACCCTGCCCGAAATTTTGTTATAGTGGTAATTAAAGGTTTTATTCACCTCCATTAAAAATGCATTTGAAATTATTCAACTTCTTAAAAATAAAATATTATCTTTAATTCACATTTTAATTAGCTGTAAGTCATTTCATAAACAGAAACAATTATTTAGAATTTATTTCATAATATTTTTAGGCCATTAACTTTATTTAAAAGTTGTTATAATTTTTTAAACAATTAAATGAAAAATAAAAAAAAGTTCACAGAGGTAGCATCGAACCGCGATCCTCCGCGTGGAAAGCCAGTTCGCTACTTGGAATTTGTAAAAATCGACGAGTATATGAGCTGCGCGTAAAAACTTTAAAGTCCTTTTCTCCGAAACTTATGGCTAGTGCTCTCTATTATTTTACGAGCTAGATACCCTTACGGTATACTACTAACCTGCCAAGTCTCATCCCGAAGTCAATTTCCCGACCGGTATGGTCCCCTTTTCAGTATAAGAGGATACCTTTACACGTTGTAACTTGAGAAATACTTTGAATTAAATTTTATAATTTTGCTTTAGCATATAGAGGCTATACTATAGATTTTATGAAATAAAAACAAAATAATTTTTTGAAAATTCTATATGAGTCGCCTGCATTAAGATGTGTGTTGATCATTTTTTATTATAGCATTATAAATGTAAAGGTGGTGTAAATTTCTTATAGAAAAGTGATATTAAGTATTTCATAGAAAACAAAATGTCTTTATTGTTTCACATGATTCCAAAATCGATATTAATTTCTTTAAAATGATTTTCTTCGTTATATTCCCAATTCACGGAGTCCAATTCGGCTGCAAAGTCGATGAACTCGTTCAAGGGCATTTCATAATCATCATTATCATCATCGTCATCGTATCCATTTCCTGGGGGAATAGCTTCTGATTTTTATTCAGCCGTAGCGATGTGAACATTCAATCTCAGGGAGTGAGAGTGAGTTGGAAGATCCAGTGTTCACAGAGAATGAAGAAGGAAAATAGCATAGACCGGATGAAATAATTCTCTACTTACAGTTTCGATTTTCTATCACGTTTCTCGTGCCGTTTATTTCTTAACCAGGGCTTTTCGGGGATAAACCTTATCGACGTTGTTCCAATGTGGTAATCGATTTACAATGTTCTAAGACGCACACAAATGTTCTAAGACAGAACACGCAAATATAACCAATAACGAACCTCGCTCTTCGAGGGCACGGCGCAGAGTCCGCTAATATAACAATTATCGACCCTCGCTCTTCGAGGGCACGGCGCAGAGTCCGTTAATATAACAAATTTCGACCCTCGCTCTTCGAGGGCACGGCACAGAGTGCTCGAGCGAGTCGTGCCGGTTACCGCGTAGCTCGCCGTGACGCATGTTCGGTTCGATCTAATTGGTCTAAGGGTTTTCCCTATCACAATTTGAGCGCGTAGATACAAATTTATATTCGATCCTTATATTCTAAGATTCCCAAGGAGCCCCGGGCAATGTGCTCCGACGGTAAGGCCAATAATCGACATCTCCTGTCACATCTTTCTTGATCATTTGGTGCAAACCATTTGAAATTCTGGGTATGGAAGTATGTTAACCCTTTCAAGGCGGTTTTTCTAAACACTGGCGATACGGCCGTACATATGAGTGCCAAGCGGCTCAAGGGGGTTAAATAATTATAACACATATATAAATATACAACATGAATATGATGGTAATTGAATAAATGACCATAAATACTGGATAAATAATTTATTAATCCAAATTAAAAACAATACATTATTTTATAAGAAAATTAATAACTAAAATGCTCTAGAAGCGTAAAAGGTTCAATAGTTTTGACGAAATCTTAATTTGAAGCAAAGAAGGTTAGGTAGGGGCTTCCAAATAAATCGAACCCCGTTAAAGGTTTAAAAGAAGACAAAAGTATCCCTCTTACTATAATATTTTGTTTAGTTTTCATTAATAAATTGTTCATCCAGTATACAATGGTCGTTCATTCATTTATCAGAAATCATATTCATGTATCTTTATATATATTTACATATTTTTTCTGTAGAAGGAGAGTAAGTTGGGAAAACTTGTGAAGTTTGACTGCCAAAATGCTTGAAATTATTTCAAACGCTAATTCAAAAAATTACTTAATACACTTCCACTGCTCAGAATTTCATTTGGTTTGCACCAAATGATTAAGAAAGACTTGTACTTTCAGATACATAAATAAAAAAAAATGCATTTTTTGACTCTGGAATATGTTGAACCTCCTTTTAACTGCGTGGCGTCGAATCGTTTAATACAATATAAAAACCCGAAATGCGTTGGGACTTTCGCAAGGGTCCCCGACCGACGCTCTCTCTATCTCTCTCACTCTCATTGTATTTCACAACGTACAGTGGAGTGCGCGCATGCGTAACGCGCGCAACACACCCTAACGAGTGCGAGAGAGATAGAGATATCTTGAGTCCCTTACATTCCCAGTGGTGCTAATACTGCGGACCGACGTTCTCTTACAAATAAATGTTCATTCGCATTTTCTTCCTTTATTTTTAAAGATACGAAGATAAACGTAGAATACTTTTTTATGTATTTTTTTGTATCGAATAACTTTTATTTGACATATTTTTCGATAAAGTTATTAGGTTGCAGATTAAACGGGTTTTAAACATTAAAATCTGTTTTTAAATAATTTTCTGACAAGTGGGCGCAAAATGATTACCACCATTCGATTTAGCATCATCCAAGTACCCATAGATCAGGTTTCCGTATACTTCTAAGAAAGTCTCCGCTTTTGGGCTTTTTGACTGGGCACAACCGGCTGCGTAATAACGTTTTACACTAACTTTCTGTGATCGGTAAGAGTGGGGACAGTATTCCCCCACTTATTGCCCGTGTCACTTTTCGTAACACGAATTCCGTGACGCGAAATAGGCTTACCCCCTGCCAGAAGAAGTTTCACTTAAAAAATCATAAAATATTCTATGAGATTAAGTTTCGGCTTGCAAATTATTTCCATAATAGGAACATAGCATCGTGGAACACAGAGCATAATAGATAGTATCTCAATCGGTTCGAGGAGGTCCTCTACAAATTTGAAGATAACAATTTTGTTTGGATTCGTCAAAAAGGTTGCAAAATTGTTATTTATGCACGAAAAACAAGCCTAATTTAAAAGGCAAAGTACCTTTGTAATTTCTTTATACATTCCTTCAAATTTCATAAAATTTCAAATCTACTGACAGTTTTGTTTCATAATGGGTAATTATACTCCACAAACTGTCAATACTCGTACAAAACGAGTGATTTCCTTGACAAAAACCTGCCACGGAATCGTACATCTTAACTCTGTCAAAGGTCCGTTTCAAGTACGTTTCGTTGAGGACACGTGCACTTTTTCACGTTTAAAGCGCGTTTCGATGTACGCGGCTGATACGTTCTTTTTGCGTACGGTCGACACGAACTACTCCCCACAGAATACTGTGTTTCAAGCGCGTTCGAAACGCGTTTGTCACATGCTTTTTATGCCACTCGAGGCCGACCTGTAGCGTATGGCCATCCTGCGTTTCTCGCGAGCAAAGCGACTCCCCACTGGGATTATACACGCGAGCCCTCTACCAAAAAAATCTGTCTCTCCACCGCGATGAAAAGTACGAGTCAACCTACTATCCCAAAAAGGATGAAGTGTCTATGGCTTACGTCTATCTTACGAGTATATCTATATTATTGATTGGCAGCCCAGTAGAACGGGCGAGGAGCAATATTGCGTAAAATTTTCGATAAAAAAAACATTCGGTATATGCGATCTCAGGTGCACGGTAATTTGAAAAAGTATGGCGGTCTGCCATCGCTAATAAAGAGTGTGATTTCGTGTCTTTGCATTGAATAGCTTATTATTTATTTGGACGTTTATTCCTCGTCCCTTATCCTTTCTGGTGTGTGCTCCAAAAAGAATGCCGTCACGACGCGTACAATTCGATTACATGCAAAATCGAGCGAAATATAATTTTATTTTTTGCCCTTAAATTCCTGTGTGACTAAATAGAGTCAATCATTATAGCAGAAATTGTGTCCGCGGAACACTACGAACGATGAATATGTGTCGAAATTTTATTGCGCGATCTTCAAGATTATCTTGCCAGAATCTTATTAAATGCGAATAGTGCATGGGCCCGGTGTAGTTACTGGTACAGAATTAGCTACGCCCATCATTCTGTATACATATCCGTATGAGAGTGGGTTCGCGCTGAACACGTCGCGCGATGCAGCATGTATTAATAATATTTGTGGAATTGCGTAAATCGTTCCTACCAAAGTAAATCTGTCCTCGGGTTTCCATTAAAATAGTGCAAAAATACTAATTCCCCGATTAGGCGAAATACTGACACAGACCGACGCGATTCGTCGCTTAACCACCAGGAAAAATATGTCAATAAATAATTATCACGATGGTGCCAAAATCGAATCAGAAAAGATGTAAAATAGTTTGAACCACCTGTACTGAATGTGTCTCCGTGTTCCCACTCAGGTATAGCATCGAAAGCGTGCAAATGACAAATAGCCGAAAGTTATAAAGTTGTAAAGTTATAAAAAGCGACGAGGTGAAGAACGGAACTTCTTTAAGAAGAGCAGTGTGACAATGTGAACTATGTATCATTGACGAGATACGTAAAAAAGAGAGATACAATAGGCGCAAACCATACCGCGGAGGAAATCGGAATCGGATATGTGGCTCATAACAGAGTCTAAATTTTCTCGAGAAGTCTAACTTAAATTTTGTATTTTTTTTTTGGTTTCTATTTCAATCTCTTACTATATCGATTGACTTTCCGTAAAATTTAGATTTTTCCATAATTTTCAAAATATTGAAAAAATAGTAAATATCGAGATTCCAGGATGAAACTACTCTAGATTTTTTAGAAATCGCAAGAGGAATTCGGAAAAAAATTGAAAACAAAATCGATAACGTCATACTTGATGTTTTTCGATTTTATGAAAAAAAAACAAATTATTAACTTTTTATTAAGGACTAGAGGGAAAATTTTTTGGTTAAAATCGAAGAGGGGTCGGCAGTCTGATGGCCGATTTCCCGTGGAATACCTCATACACTATAGTATATATTAGCCCGTGTCATTTATGGGCAACTCTTTTTCATCCTGGTAACATGCTTTAAACTGCGAGCATATTCTTATAGAGAATTTAATGCTCTACAAAAAAGATCTATTATATTTTTTTTTACAAACTTAGCCATTCAAATGATATTCGAGTTCAAAATTCAAAATGTATGAAAATTCGTCGTTTTTTTAATATTACAGCGAAACTATTGGCTCTATTGAAAAACATCAAATAACTTTTTTTATAGATCATTAAAATTCCTATAAAAATTCTTTAATTAATAATTAATAAATGTTGATAGATAGTTTTTTAAAGCTTTAGAAACTTATTTTTTGTCAGAAAACTGGTTCTGATGAGTACTTGTTACAATATCTTGAGACCGATATTTCTTTTTTTACTTTGTCGAAGAAATATCTACCCGACGCGGCCGCGGTCCGTGTGCTACCGGGGCTCCTTTGACGATAATTGATAAGTTTTATTTATGCGTTCTTGGGCGCCAGTCAGTTTTCCGTTCTGACAAATAAATCGACACACGAGATTCTTAACGGGGGGGGGGGGGGGAGTTCCGGTGAAGAACCAAATAAGCATCGCAAGATCAATGGAAGACCCAGTGATCGGATAAAGGGATAGATTTATTTTTACTTGTAAAGCTGACAATTTCCGTGTACAGAAGTATTCCTCTCCGCAGCGTTCTCCGCCAATTTCTTCTCAGACACAGGTTAACAAGACAATTATCACACCCGTTGAGATTACAACCCTTTTCTGTTACTTTACCGGGAAAATGAATACGATTCAGACAATCCTTTAGTCTACTTTGATTTCTAACTGCCTTGGAACGCGTATGCTCGACGCGTGCCCTATACCACGAATTAATAAGACCGTCGTAATATATCGACGGTTGAAAGGCGACTTGACTTAAGCGCCATTTGGGTAATTTTACAGGAGAGCGATTTAAAGATTTTTTTTTTTGGAAATAAAATTTGTTGGCAGACTGTATTAATTAAACTGACAATGAGTTTAACCTATGTAACTGTGGTCTTCCTTTGGATATAGACCATCTACTCTGGGCATGCCCTTCCTTCATTAATCCGCGAAAAGTCCTTCCACTCCAACATATTTCTTAACAATCTAAATTCCAAATTGTTATTTCTCCTTTCTGATTTCCTCAAAGCTACTCCACTCCAAGTATGAAATGGCTGTCTTCGAGTTAATCACGAACTCTGTGGAATTGGTCGAGTTACGTCATCTCAACAACGTCAAACAATACTAGCAACGTATAAGGTTGTTAATCATATTGTGTCATAGCCACAATACAGAGGAAGAAGAAGAAGAAGAAATATACATGAGTTCTATTCGAAGACACAAGAGCAGCGCTAATTTTTTTATAGGTTATTTGGACCTCCAGAAACGTGCCCTGAAAGTTGCGGATCAATCCGATAAGGTTTTTACCCACCAGAGATTGGTGAAAAAATGCTTTATTAGAGTTTATTTTTTTGGAGTGGGTTTTATCGAAAAATGCATCACACGAAAGTTGTGTAGCATAATCTCTTGTACAAAAAAAAGTCCTATGTAAAAATCGCGTGACATTACTAGTTTTGCGGCAAATTGTAATTGAACAATGATTTTTTTATTTTCCTTCGAGCATCTGCTATTCATCATTTATCAACATACCGTTCCAATACTCATATATCATCTAGGAAAAACTATCCCCAAGAGACACACGCAAAATTTATCGATCTATGTTATATAGTTTAGCGACAATCTCCGATCTGCGAAAATCCGGTGTTATGAGATTCCAGCCTACACAGAAGGCTCACGCGATAGAAACAAATTCAGGAGGTTCGTTTCAATATATACATTCAAGATTTCACTTAAAAAAACAATTTCATGAACAAACATTTTCGCTTATAAACAAATAGAAATACCGCCTTAAATTATGAAACTAATTGAAATATTATTTCAGATTATGATGCGCTCTGCAAGACTCATCATTTAAAAACAAATCTCAATATCTTAATTACAAGCCGAGATATCGATATTGATATGTTTATTCGACTTATTATTGTTGTCATCAAAATTTTCGCAAAATTCAAAGTCTAGAGCCTTCTCAACATTTTTGGGCATAAAGTTCAATAACCTTTAGAGCGTTCGTCTCATTGCAGGTAATGATCTAATTCAACGAGCAACGTCGTCCGCGTGGCCGGGCGACGTGGTGGGGGTGGGGTACCGCGTCTCTCCCCGCGGCTCACCTCAAACAACTTACGATTAGTTAAAAATTTCAATAACTTCCTTATAAATTGTCGTAGAGAGTTTTTTTTAATTCTGCATATTTTTTTCTCGCGAACTCGGAAATGTTCTTAAAAATTAGTATATTTCAGTATACAGTATACAGCACGTATAGAAAACAAGTTTTTCATAAACATTAGAATAGTCAGGACTCAGCAGATTAGGAGTCCCTTCCTAATCTGCTGATATTAATGGAAATATGTACAGGTATTCAACACCATGTTCATCAAAATAGAGTGGCAAATTTTTGAATCGCCAATGGAAATAGAGAGGGGGTGGGTTACCCTCTCAGGGTCTGATATTGATTTCGCAACATGAGGAAACGTCGATTCGGAGTTGTTAGAAATATTTTGAATCAGCAAAGACATGTTAAACAGAAAAAGACGACTGCGGTAAGGAAGTTCAGGTAGAGATTAGTTTACCCCCTTAAGGTTGCTATTTGGAAAAAATTCTAACATGCGTCAACTAGATGTTTGTGTTTCCATCAAAATAGAACAGATTTCCTTCAATTAGGTTCATCCCCTTCTCATAGAGAGTGGGAAATAGATATACACAGGGGTGGTTCACCCCTTAATTTTTTGTTCGTACGGGGAGAATTTACAAATATGCACACGAACTTATATTGACGTGAATTTAGTCCGGAATTCCATAATGCTACCTGATCATACGATGCAGTTGACTAAAAACTTGAAGGTCAGTTTCAACCCCTTAATTATAAGATATCGGAAAAACAGACAACCGGTCAACTTTATTTTGTCATCCTCTACCTGTATGCAAATTTGCATTTCAATCGGTTAAAAATTCTCGGAGATACGTATGAAAAAATTGGATTTTTGCAATAAACAATGTGAAATTGGTTGTTATCGGCATCGTTATCATCTCCAATATATAGTACGCGAAAAAACAAAGGTTGTTGCAATATGAATTTTTTTCATATCTCGTACCGTTTAAATGTTCTCGACGAAGAACGAAAAACATCCCGATTTGTTATACTCTTCCATACACCAAATTTCAACCAAATCGGAGGGGGACACTTAAGTGATATTATATCGCAAGGGGTACTAACAGATGGCCTATGGTGATATTTTATAGTCTAATGAATGTAACGGGAATAAATTCTTACAGCATATATGTTCAAAACAATCCTAACGAAAAAATCAACCGTAGATCGTTTTTGGAAGCTTTATCTTACCATCTCATAAACCCACATCTGAGGTGACGTGCAGTGAACACTTGTCTACCAAGATTGATAAGGCAAAGAATTGCTGAAGTTTCCAAACTAGATGGTTCAGAATCTACTGTGACAGGAAATAATAATAATATAGGTCGGTGTTATTATTGCTCCTCCAAACAAAATCGCAAGACTCGATACAATCGCATTTATTGTAAGACATATTTTTGTATAGAGCATGCTATTATGATATGCTCGAACTGTCACGTTGAGCCATCTTAAGCGATTTAGACTGTTTATTTTTCAATTTTATATATTTTTTGAAGTTTCAGAGTTTCTTTTACTTTCATACAATAAGAAATATATTCTTGTTCAAGTATTTGTACCTATTAAGAATATTGTAATTTTCCAAAGGCTGTAATGAAAGACTTTTAGTTGCCAATAAAAGTAAATATTTTCTGTAAACTTTTATTTGATATATTTTCACACATTCCCATGTGAGAGTAAACTAGATTTGATAATGATATTTTACTAAATAACGTACTAAAATGGTCCTAGCGCTTTCGGTCTCACACACCGTGCGCGGGTATATATGTTACATTATTCAACACGGGTATAGCAAGGTTAAAGAAATATATAATGACTTTAGAATCCATATAACTAATGTATTTGAACCGTTTTTCCGGACTCATTGTGTGCGTTCATTGGTTGCTAAGATATCGATGACCAAAGGCAAAAGGACCCTTTTTCATATAAAGTCGAATATCTCAGCCAAAAATTGACGTAAAGAGATAAATACAAAATAAAATTGAAGGTGAAAAATAGGCTATCTGGTATATGCATTTGTGTAACGAAACAAAAATTGTCTAAGCCCGTGGACCAAAACCAAAAATAGACAAAATATGAAAAAATTTCTTCGCGCTATTTCTTATGATTGCGTAACTCATCAAAATTGTTGGCTAAGAGATCTCAAAACTAGAATCTTAGAGCTTCAAAATCCTTTTTTTCCTCTTGATACGACCATTTCTCACTGAGATACAGGCTTTCAAACATCACTAACAAAATTCAAGTTTCTTTCCACGGGAAATCGACCACGTTTGCACCCGACCATTTTTAATTTTGCTGAAAATTTTATATGTTATACTTCCCCACTAAAACATTTTTGTGAATTTTTTCAAATTTTTTTACCCAACCGAAAAAAGTTATGAATTTTGAAAAAAAACGTCTTTTTTCAATCATTTTCAAACGCTCAAAGCTTTTTAAAAAATTGTTTAATCGAGACGTTTTTTTTCATTTTTTTCGTTTTTTAAACGTTTTTAAAATATAAATAAAATATTCAAGTTATATTCTATGAATTTTCTCATTTGTTTTAGAAAAAAATCTCAATTTCTCTGAAACTCAATTTTTTATTTTTGATGGTCAATTTTTTTTTTTTAACTTTGATTTATTTTAAGATTAATGCTGCAAGATATACATATAGTAGGCCGATTTTTTTTCTATTTTTTTAGGATTGAAAAAAATTGCTTCAGTTCTTCTGAGAAAATATCAATTTTTCTAAAAACCCTCTTTTTGATTTTTGTTATGCTATTTTTTTTTAAACTTTGATTTATTCCGAGTTTGAGGCCGTAAGATTCATAGTTGGTTGATTCATTTGTATAATTTCTATTGAAATAAATTACCCCAGTACGGACGACTATACAATAATTGAAGAAACGTGTAATGAATTCATAATGAGGTTATATTCAGCAGGATCTTTCAGTTATACAAAGATCAAAGGCAAAAGCCAACGTATCTAACGATCGATACGTGTCTCTTACAAATTGTACGTCTTTGTAGATACAAAGATGAAGGTGAAAAGCAGTATTCGATACTTTGAATACTAAGAAGACATTTTTTATTGCCCGAGACAATGCAAGCGTTCTCTACCTCAACGTTAAATCTAAATTTTTATAATCTTATATATCATTGCTCAGAATAAGTGTCTTTGAATCGTTGAATCATTGCTCGTTGAACCGAATCATGACCGACAGATTAAACAAACAAATTTCTGATCGCATGTCCGTGCTTGATCAAAGGAAACTTTGAAAAGCTCTTGTTTCATAGCCAAACACTTCTTGATGTAATTCCACCTTCGTTGAAGGTACCGATACAAAAAAGATTCTTTTCGAAGCGCAAAGTCCATATCTTCGACAAAGTTAGAAATTACAGAATTAATTCTGAGAAATGCGCCAACACTCGATGCTTCAGTCATCAATAATTACGATCATTACTGTTCGGTAATGAGGGTACAGTACTTCCGGAATCTCCAAAGTAAAACAATACCCTGCCAATGTCCGTTCATTGTATTGCGAATTTTGTTCGCGTAGTGCAATGGAAGAAGGCTCGGGGATGAGAAAAGTTGTTTATTTGCTTTTGGAAAAGCGAATATTTGGAAGAATCAAGCCATTTACTCGATGTGCCAGGCAAGAAGGAAGTTCATGGTCACAAACGCAAAAGTTCTTTGAGCCATCGAACATAGAATTGAACTGTACAACCTGGCAGGTACACGTCTGCAAGCCCTAATGGATGAACGCGTTATTTCATTGTTAGGATAGAAATTTGCACGTTGCTCCACGTCATAGACATTTGGTCTAAATGTGATCATTTGGCACTGATAGATATAAAAACAATGATTAGAAAAATAGAGCTGTTTTTCATGACCAAGCGGAATCACAGACGATGCTCGATAAAGGCAGTTTTTTTAAATAACTTTGCTTCACAGCCCCTTGGTTGCGATCATGTGTCGCGTACAGCAGTCACCGTCCTGTAAATTGCTCTGCCTCTTAGCAGTATAAAAGAGGCTTTCTAGAGATCGCGATAATACGTTGGTATGTGTGCGATGCATACCGAGTTTTCTCAGCACATTATTTAGTTAGTCAAAATACTGCTACGGCATCCACCAGCCATTCATAAACATTTTGGACGGGTTGAAAGTCATTTAAAATATTTTTCTCGAGTTTGTTCCGACACCAATAAGTTGTATAATCACTTATAACTCGTGCATGAAAACGAGGTGGTACTTTCTTCTCCAAACTCTAATTGGGATTGTATTTGCGTTTTTTAAAAAATACAAAATACTTTACAAAAAATGTACAAAATTGTAGCTGCATTTCCTTTGCTGTGTATCTTTTAAATCTAGACATTTTATACTTTGCATTTTTTAAATAAACGTAATTTGCACCTACGTAAGTTTTTATAAATGTTTGTTTGGCTCTTATCAATAACGGAGTATAAGATTTGTACACAATACACGTTAAATAATTCTCATCGGTATAAGACGATCGTAATTAACATGACAGAGGTCGCTCGAGACTACATACGAGTATCTTCGATGCCTAGGACTTTTATTCATTTAACGCTGTAAGAGGGGCTAATGATATTAAAACAAGCCAGACTTTCACTTTTCGCGTAAACGGAGTACGATTTTGTTTTATTGAGCTAGTGTACAGGTGGTTCAACACGTCGTATCATCCCGGGATCTTCCGTCGAACTCTCGATTTTCGCTCGTTACGTTTCTCTCTCATCGGCGTCAATACTACACTAATCATGTTTATGGTCATCGTGGGTTATTGCCCACGGAGTCATATTCGTACACTAATTGGGGGGGGGGGGGGGGGGTCGTATGAATATCGGTGCTTACAACGCATTATATTTTTCTCCTACTGGTTGCATACGTCCTTTGTTACAGATCGATCTGTCTAGTAATAACTGGCCTAAAAGAACTGGCTGACGATTATTTGAAATCACGACTATAGATTGGGAAATCGTCATAAGTGCAAAGGATCGATTTCCCAATCGGTAACCTGATACTTCCCGGTTACCACCACGAGAATCCCATAGCGTCTTCGCCCTTGGGTATCGAGGATTCCATCCGACCGATTATTCATCAGTCTTAATTGATTCCTCCATCCTAACAGACGTATCAATCGGTCGACCGGTACTCTTCCCTAGCGGCAAGTTCACTCGCGTACTTACAATCTCCTGAGTGTAACGGTAAGTTCGGAAAAACCTTAAAAGAAAACCGATTAAGAACTCTTAACGTTTAAGCTCTCCTTAGCGGTGCTTGACGTAACTCTTTCTATTACCGTAGCACGATAATTACCTAAGCGGCATTACGCGTCGGAATATTTTGAGAACACAGTTAATTCTTAAAATACCATTTATTACGAATCAATAGTACGCGATAGAGTCCGGTGACCCTTCGAATCGTCTTCGAGTGCTCACCGTTTTGCCAACTCAGCACACCGCGAGTCACCTACGTTGTGGATGTGCGCGTATAAAACTTGAGAACCCACAAACAAAAATAAAAATAAACCAAATCCGCCGAATAGCTGGCGAGTCGTGTATAAACACATCGAGGAAGCTCTTGTTTCTACCTTCCCGACTCACCAACCCACCCGACTACGTCAGCACACACACACACACACACACACACACGCGCGCGCGCGCCCATACAAAGGGTGCGGTGCGTTACGCCGCTTTAATTCGGACAGAGATCTACGCGTCCAGGCCTGACAAACTCGAACGCAACAATTATTACAAACAATTGAGCCCATAAATACGGCCTTAACACCTTGAGAATATAAATGAAAATTCCAATAAACGATCGTAAAAGTCGGTCAGTATCGTTCAGTCGAGAGGCCTGGATAACTTTGGCGCCAGTCAAACGTAGCTGTGGGAAACATTTCTTACATTACGAAGAGGCAAACATCCGAATCACAACTTTACTTATAATTGCAAGGCGTGGCATATTTTCTCGCAAAGTTTTAAACAATTTTTAAACAACTTTTTAAATAGTTCCCCTGCTGCAAATTCCCGTGCGGGTTTTACTGTGGGAATGTGTGGGAAAGCATGGGACAGCCAAGGAAAGTGTGGGATCCCGTACGGTTTCCGGTACAGGAGGAACATTCCTATACAGGAACCTGCATGGGAACCTGTGTGGGGCAATGTGGGTAGCTTAATTTTTGAGACAGCGCTTAATAAGCTAATCACGATTCAAAGAAAACAAATGTGAACCTTCTAATTTTTTCATTTGTATCTACACTTTCGTGAGAAAATAAACCATTAATCCCTATTATCAACGTTTTTTTGAAAATGTTTTATCTGAAGTCAAAAGTATTGTTTTTCAACGTGGGTCCCGGCTTCGCAAAATGGCGTGAAATATTGAATACACAGTTCTTAGTTAAACTTAATTAAACGCAATATCTTAATGCTTTCTTTATTAAATTTTTTTATTATGTTATCATTTTACGTCTTAAAAAAATGTGTTTACAGAACATTGCAATAATATTATATGATTACTATTACTGTGATTATTATGATACTATTACAATGGCTATGAATGGAAATACAAGTTCGTTAGCGGTGCAATATATTCATCCGTGTGTACCTTAGTGTGGAAACACACCCTAAAAAGGTTGGTAGTGGAGACTGCAATTCAATTTCTCTTTATCTCAACAATTTTTCGTAACACCGAAATACCACGAAACACTTTACTTGCACGTATCTTTCGTGCTATAGTATATTCATCGAGTGTCTCTCTTATTACTGCGGCGTTTACAATTCTGATGTAAGATCCATCACGTAATTGTGCGAAACTATTGTCTGAACTCCGATTAACCTTTGTCGAAGACGAGTACAAGCATCCATTTTTGACCGTTTTAATATATCCTGTTGCCGTCGCCAATGGCATTTGTAATAATTGCTCTCACCACTCTGTGTGATTTATTTTTGCAGGAAAAAAATACCTGGCGTTAGTCATTTTTAAAGTTTTCTGAACGGTTGTAGAGTCTAGAGTCATGTAAAATTTGTGCACGACAGCTGTTGTGTCCCATTAGCTGAGCTAATGGGAAATACGTATTCTTTTAATTTAAACAGGGAATATTGTAGGGTCATATTAGGACATATTTGTTGATGAACTCCTTTCGTAGCAAATATGACTTTCAATAATTTTCCATTTCTCGATTCAAATCCATATGCTGAATGGGCCCATAATGGTCCCCAGTCTAAGATACTTATTTTCATATAATATTAAGACAATTCTTGCAAGATGTAATAAAATATGCACATTGAATGTAATTGCCACCTTTGAATACATTTTTTCTGTATCCGCCACAAACTGGTGCAATAAATAATCAGCGCGATCGTTTTCTGAAATTGGAATTGCTTCTTGAAGAAGGATGTACAACGCCTCAACGAAAAGAGCCCAGTGTTCTATCAATTTAGTATGTAGAAAAGATTTACGAGTTGGTAGACAGAAGTACAAGATCCAGTTTTCCCATTCACGAGATTTCCAATATTATTTTTCCGTGACTGGACAGGTCAATCGAGCAACTTAATTTGGAGCTTTAATGGCTGATACAATAGTGTTAACTTCGTCAATTTCATTTTTCTTTAATATACTAGAAGTTTCTGTGCTCCTACCAAACTACATGTTTGCGAATAGCTTTGTAACTCCTGAACAACAATTCATATTATGAGGTAGAAAACGTCTGATGATATCAAATTTATTGAGATTTATCAATTCTGTCGGATTCTTCACACCGAACACTTTTTCGCCTGTGTATGAAAATTGTTCCATGTGTCTGATAGTATCATATGCATTTCTACATTTCGGAGGTGTGTCTAGTAAAGAGTGTTTGATGATTCCGGCGTTCGGTTTTTTCTTGTTAGTTACCCACTCACCAGGATGGAGACACCAATTGCAACTATAACGACCATTAAATTTTCTTAATCCTTGCATTGGAGCACGGGCTACAAAATCTACACAAGTTATCAGCGTGAAAATCTTTATGACACATTCGTCTCCATTTATATTATATTTCACCCCTTCTTCGGAGAGTTTGTTCATATTTTCTACGAAAGGAGCTAAACAAACATTCATGTCGGGTTAGTTTTTTCCAAACCACAATCCAGCCACCAATAACTCAGTGTTCCTGACGTGAAAAGGTAATTCGTTTATCATGAATTGAATGGGCCATATCGAATACGATGAACTTTGAAATACAGGTGCTCCATCGGTATTGAAAGTAGTAGTTGCGTTTCGGTATCTATCAGCTGAATCCAAACTTTTGACAAATTTCCGGTATTCCTTACCATCATAAATATCTCGAATAATATTTTTGCTGTCCATTCTCGTTCCGTTTGCAACACTTCGATAATATTCACTGCTAGCCTCAATTAATTCAGAGATGGTAGATGACGTATCCATAGTTATGAAAAAGTCTGTGTACGCAGAATCATGCACGTTATAGTCTATTTCGCATCTACTGCAAGTTAGAGTACGATCATTACATGTGAATTGACCCACATAAGGACGGCACTGTGTACACGTTGAATGAAACTGCAAGCAATTCGCTGGGTTGAATAATTTATCTATTAGATATCGCGTTGCTGCTACTAATACAGCCTTCCTCAAAATGCAATTTATCATCTGTACTAACTGAGCTACTGCGGGTAAGGAAATGCTATGAACTACAGCGTACTTCACAATATTCATAAGAAGTTCCGCTCTGCTTATACGAACTGATGCGTTAAATGGAGTTAAAAAGTTTTCGCCATCCATCATTTTCTGCAGGGTAGTCAATCCTTGATCACGATCATTATCATCGGCTGCGTTTATACTGGTGTTCGGTAGACGTTGATCACTTGCTTCAACGAGCTTGTCGATGGCTTCATTATCTGTTTCGTTGTAGTCTTCAAATTCATCACTTTCTATTGGCCCATTATTATCTTGGCGTCTCTTTATAGAAAAAATACAATGTTTTAATATCATATAGTCTAAGTCTGACCTATGTAAATTACAAAAACCACTTGAATTTTAAATTATTTTGATATTCCATGTATGAATAAGATATTAAATTTAAAAAATGTTGAATAAAACTAAAACATTTGTAACATTATGCAAATTTTGTTTATACATTTGTATAAATGAGATTTCATTTTTTTTAAATCATTAATTATTGTTAAAAATCGTAAATTCATTGTTTTTACTAGAAATCAGTTTTGAAAATTACCTCTGAGTATTTTTGTGCTTAAGGACTAGATTATATTGATTGTATATATATATATTTTTTTGTTAAGGTATTACTATCACAAAATGACTTCGTTTAGAATTCTTCCAAAATGTTGTATGAGTGTTCTTGACATCAAAACTAACAATTTTTCCCTATGAAGAAAATTTTTCTAACGTCTAAAATTTGAGATGTTTAATTTCCGATTTTGTTTTTCCCATCTAAACGCGTGTAAATTGAAGTCGAGTTTCGTTTATAAGTTGCAAAAAAAATGTTTTCAGAATTTGTTTTAACAAATTTTGGCGAACCCAAAATTTCTGGCTATATCTGAAAAAGAAATCCTAAATAATTTTTTTTTGGAACTCGCTATACACAAAACACGACTGGAAGTTACACGCGTTTCGATGGGGAGAATTAAAGATTGGAAATTAAATAACTCAAATTCTAGTCGTCAGAAATTTTTTCTTGATAAGGGAATATTTTTAGTTTTAATGACAGCAACGTTCATACAAAATTTGAAAAGAATCCTAAATAAAGTAAATTTGTGATAGTAATACCTTAAGTATAGAAACAATATAGCTTTTTGATATGCTTTTGAATCGTTTTTTGTCATAATCTCAAAAGTATGTATGCATTTTCGAATTAAATATTAAAACATTTTCGTCGCGAATAACGAATAATGTATTTGTAACTGTACCATTTTTTCTTCATACATATATACAGACTGACATATACAACATGATAATTATACGCTATAGTTTTTAGATGCATGCATTTGTAAATTTTCGAAAATATACTTTTTTTTTAAATCTACATTCAACTTTTTGTTACCTTTGCGAAAGCTTCTTTTGCGATAAGAACGTCAACATTTTCGAACGATAACAAATTCTAAACTTCAAGTGGTTTGTTGAATTAGTTTTTCTCAAAATTACAAGAATTCAAATTTTATATTACAGAAACTCTGAGATAGATATGATATATTCGAGATTAGATACAATAATTACGTCTTACCATGCAATTCATTGCTGTTACTGTATATGAACCCTCTGCAGCACATCAAAATTCCATTCAGCAGCTTGCACTTGAACGACTGATTGGAATTCATTTCGCCGCTGTTCAGACATTTCTGTACCACACACCAGTATAGACTCGGTATCATCAGTTTCTTGCGTTTTGTCCATCGAATCATTATTTCGAACGTCTTGAGCATCGCCCATGCCCACAGGAGAATGGTAAGAAAAGAAAACGTGTCATAAAATATATGAAAACATATATGAGACATTTCAAGCAATCATTTTCCCACAACAAAATCACAACACGCTTTTTTCAGTCGGCATCTACATGTAACCCCTTAAAACAAAAAACATGCAGAATTGTTTGGTTATTAATGACGAATATATTCAAATATTAGTTTATTATTAGATATGACAATTGTAAATATAGAGTATATGTAATTATCCGGTAAACAAATATATAACATATGTGCAATCAAATTACCTTTTTCTTTACTTGATTCTCTAATCGCCTCTTCTTGCTAGTCTGAGTACTCCTGGGAATACGATCTGTCGAGTTCGGTAGAAGGTACTCTTTATATATTGTACCTGTGCGGTCCATGATTTGCACGAAAACAAATTTTGGTTGTGCACACAAACAAAATGAACTTCAGATTTTATGTTATGAGCCTAAAGCTGTATAGTGCCGCGACTCTCATATGGTTCCCACATTTTACTACACATACGCGTGCGTCTACAGCAACGCACATTGCTAGGGGACGTTGACGGCGCATACGACCTACGATCATGTGAATAGCTCAGTAGTCTCGTGTCAGTTGCTGGTCAAGTGTAACAAGTGTCCAACGTGTACCGAAAAAAGTGGCGCTTGCGAATTTCCCAATTTATATACAGATAGTATATATTATTTTGGCGATATGGCAACAGAAAGCAATGGAATAATGTATGCACCTGTGATGTACCTCACTACCAATGCTATCGAGACAGTGCCAATAAAATATTTTTTTTAATTTCCACCAAAAAACAAAGACGATTTTCAGAAGGACAAAAAGTACAGCCTTCGCAAGTTCAATGCTGATACTTCAAACGACAAAGAGGACGAAGAATTGCCGGAATACGTCAAAGGAAACGTTCTTGTCTTGGGCAATAAGTATACATATTTATTATAATTATTAAAGATGTTATTTAAGGATATATGGGACTCAATATTTGTTGGTATATAGCTTATATAGGACACAGAGGGCGCATAAATGTGGCATGTACATATAACAGGAGAAAAATTCTCTCCTGCATGTGCATGAGTTGAAAGTAGACGCGCGCACAGAGGGTATAACAAAGGTCATAATAATCGAAGAACGCGACTTGCTTAGCTTAGCTTATTTCATGTTAGTTATAATATATACGTATGAATGATGTCATTGTGCAACGAATATAATAATTTTTGTGTAGAATCTTAGAATAAAAAACGGTTCACCATATAGTGATTTCTCTTTCTCTCTCTCTTTCTCTCGGTGAAAACATAGCAGTGGCACGTATCATACACATATATACTACATAGGATGTTCTATATTTCCCTATCTCCCTCTAACTCTGTAACCCTCTGTTTTACTGACGTTTCTTTGTTTCATAAAATTGTGTCGTTTCACTCGTAAAAGACGTTTTGCATTTATAAAAACTTTTGTTTGCTCAACGTAATACATACACATTACGTGCGACGCACATATTTGTCAAGGTGTAAAGTACAATTTAATTCAATTACTGTATGTATTGTGACGTGATTTTTCCCGACGTAGGGAAAAGTCCTCGTCCCATGGCCGTTGTCGTTGTTTGCCCTCGCTCAACCCCGCTTTACGTTATGCGCTCCCGGTTAGATTTTTCCCGGCCGATATTATTGGTGACAGCGTTGTCGATGGATAGTAGATTTTAGGAGGTATGAACGGTCGTGGCGTTCGAGCCTGAGGTGGAGAGTAGTGCTCGCCGTAACGAGTTACCCGTCAGGTAAGAACGGCCAGTGAGTACGCCCGCGAAATTGCTGCAGGTCCGGCTGCAATGCCGGCGCCCCGCTGGAAGATGAGGACGAGCGGAGGTTTTAAGATTACGGGCGAGAGTGGGAACCTCTCGTGCCGTCGACGTAAGTGCTCGTCTCTGTGCGATGGCCATGGGGAGACGATTTTCGGGGTACTCGCCAGCTCTCGTGCAGCGTCGATAATTACGATTTATTTGAAGCTAAGAATTTCGCTGAGTGAGAGGGCAGTATCTATCGGCAATGAAAATCTGGAAAACGATTTCTGGGTATTTGCGGTTTCGAGGATTGTGAAACAATTAGTCTACCGCGAGTCGTCGGAGCGTCGCGGTCGAAACAATAAGGGCCCTTGCGTACGTTCGACGTCGGATACTCGGTGTCTCTCTCGCTCTTGTGTCCCGCGCAATGTATCTCTTCGTGTGCGCGGTCCCGTGTGTTTACTCGATCTCTTTTTCTTCTCTCGTTTGCGTTTCGAGCAGTGCGTGTTTTCGATTAATCGTAAAGGATTCGGACCCGTATTATTTTTTCTCTACTTCTTGCGATCGAGGAGGACCCTCGAGGGTCCCGGTGCCTCGAGGTGTCAATTCGCCGCCGATTTTCTCTCGGCCGGGCGTTAACGAACCTCGGCATCGTTTAGTTCCCGTCAGAGAATATTCGCGATCGGTTTGTGATCGCGGCGAAGCGCTGAGTCGCTCGCGCTCTCTCGTTAGTGCGCGAATAGTGATGTGTTCTCGCTCGCACTCGTTGCGGGTACGACGCGTCGCTCGCGTCGTATACTCGGCGTCGTGTTTACGCTCGCCCTTGTCCCAGAAACGAAGCCTTAGCTTTCGTACCATACCGAGTAAATAATATAATTTTCCTCGGGTGTTACCGAGGTTCGTGTCAGCGGTCGTGCTGAAATCGTGTTTCGTGTCTCCGCGTTGATCGGACGTCTGTGACAGCGCTGTGTATGGACGAGATACGCTACGTCACAGGATTCCGTAGCGAAGGTGAGCCAAGGTCTTCGGCAGCTCGGTAAGTCATTTGATTGTTGTATTTCCGACCCCAAGTTGCGTTCTCGTTCCGTTACCGCAAAATAATAAAGCCAGTGTTCGGTAGTACTTTCGATCTCGTGCCGTTCCCGAACAATAATAAAATCAATCCTAAATTGTGATTTCGTTCTCGTGTTCCGTGACGCGCTTGAGCCGTTGGCTCGCGCGAGCTTTAGTTCTCACCTCCATTGTCCCCCAACCCCGACCCTCTCTGCCTAACCTTGCCGACTGAGCGGCCGAACAATCCCGTCACCGGCGTGTGCTCGCTTGCGTGTCCAGATTTAGTCCGGTTTCGGGGCTTCCGGCGAAACAAAAAGCTACCTATTCGGTTATCGGCCTGTTTTGTTTGATTGTCGTTTCGGTGAGACTGTTCCCATCTCCCGTTACCGCGATTGTTGTCGTTGTTGTCGTGGGTGATGGCCGATGACCAGTTGGCGCGATCGTGGCGAGTTCACCCCCGCGATCGCCGGTTCGGTGCCGGTTGTCGAGACCGGTGAAACAAAACTCGACTGGCGCCCGAGTCGGCAGTTGCGGTCGCGCGAGCGCGGCGCCGATGGATGATGGTGACGTGAGGATGAAGAATCTCCGTTACAGTATATAACCTTTTTCAGCAAACAAATCTGTACAGTTGAAAAAAGAGTTTTCTTTCTACAGCCCCTTGCAAATCTCCATCCTTTTTATCGACATTTTTCCTTGTCCATGTCTATTAGCGGTACAATATGCAATAACCTAACAATATATGCCCCTAATAATTGAATTTTTATTTAATTGCAGCAAGTACAAATAATATCGAAAGTCAAATAAAAGCAATATGCCGAGTGAAAATCGAGTTCCGATGAAGACGACGAATAGATAACGTATCATCGAAACAAAAAGGAAGAGAAGGTAATCGCTACTCTACGAAAATACGTTAAACAATTTTTTTGGAACTTTTTTAAGTTATTACTAATGAATTGTTAATAACTTTTTATTTGAAGAGCAATGTAGAACTGCATAAATTGTATTTATAACTCCTATAGGTATGTAGGTGTGTGTCACGTGTTTGATTTGTCGCATTCTTTTTTTTACTATTTCTTTTCACTATAATTTCTGTGATGTTCGGGAAGAAAGTGCAGGATAAAAAAATTAACATATATGTTCCAGAAAACGACAAAAACAATAGTGAAAAAAGTCAAGCAATCGTGAATGCCGCTATTTTACACAAAAATAAAGCAGCGAATCTGATGAGAAAAAGAGAAAAATTGGAACTGCCTTCTTCATTTTGCGACGAGGACGAAGTGACGGAAGAAAGAAACGAATTCGCCATCGACGAACAAAAAGAAGCGATCACGAATGCAGCTATTTTAAACGAAAATAGGACTTGTCAATGTGATGAAAAAAAGGCGAACATTGGAACTATCGTCTTCATCTTCCGACGAGGACGAGATAATGAAAGAAGGAAACGAACACGCCGTCGAAAAAACAAAAAGAAGACGATTCAAAAACGGAGAAAAGTATAAAGATCCCATCGATCGGTCAAAATCGAATCATTTACTTCCGCTTTGTTATAGATGATTTATTATGCTAATTAAAATGTCGCAAATGACATAAGCATTTAAAATATCTAAAAAAATCCAAAAAAGACATCTAGAAAACACTTAAAGTCTTTCAAATTAATACGTAAGGTAAAAAGTCAAGTAATTTATAACTGTATAAATATCTAATATTCATACTATGTTATTGTTAAAGGACAAATTGGGAAAAAATGTGGACGCGTCATTGGCTCCTAAATACTCCGCAAAGGATGGTGTGGTAATGTACCGTATATCTGTACGCTTTATTTCCATGTATGCAATTTATATTTCTGATATGAAATAATATTTTGTCATATATAGATTGATCTTGGCGGAGGAATCCAAATTCGAGAATACATTTGGGACGACATTCAAGGGAGTTCTAACTCTAAGTTTTTCAAACGTTTGGCGTTTGCGGTGTGGGGAGATGAGCTTGTCAACAGGTGCCTGAACGAGAAAGCGACTGCAGGGGTACCAGGGCAGATACGAAAACCGCTGACTCCGAAAAAGAAATCAGCGATAGATCGTAAGTAAAGCCTTCTGCATTGGTGAACATGTGCGTGTGTGTTATCAATTTGCAAATTTCCATTTGCAATTTTTTTCCTTTGTTTAATATATTTGTTTTTCCTTTTGCAGGCTGCTATGTCGATAGCTTGCAAAATGTGCAAGGCCTGACAGGCCGTGAGTTAAAAAAGGCAATGTCGCTGTTCGGGCGTGCCATATCCGAGAAAATAACCTCAACAAAAACAGAAACGGATCGTTCACGAAAAAGAAAATGGCCGTTTATAAAACAACATTGTGACAGGTGATAATCAAGATGACTAATAAAGAGTTGACTGTTCATAATAGGTCAAACACCGCGAAAGCGTGTTAAAAAAGTGCACGAAATTGCAACAGAAAAAACTTCAAGGGATGTAGTTTTCTTTTCGTTTACCATTTTTGTTTTTTTATTATTACTTTTGTCACAATTAAGATAAATAAAACTGAAAAACCCAATTTTTTATTTTACCTCTCCTCATTTTTAACATTAGTAACCCGTACGGGTTGCTATATGGGAACCCGTACGGGATCCCATACAGGTTCCTGCGTGGGAATTTGCAGCAGGGTCCATTGAATCTTAATAAGAAAATCCGATTAAATTTCTTCAATGAATCCTATACCGAGCCTCGTAGAGTACTCACAAATTTTTAAGACCGTCCGCAATGTCAATATCGCATGAAACTGACACAAGGTGGTAGGTTTCTGACATTACGGATATTATTTATAATTCATCGAATTATTTTCTACCGCGAGAAACGGTAGACCTAGATACAGCAGCTGCATCGTGATACTCGTAAAATCATATTTTTCGCGATCATGCTGCTTTGAAAACATTTCATACTCGAGTGAGACATTTCCACAACGATTTGCACTTTTGCCAAATACGTATGTTACTTATAGTGACACCAAAACTCGAGATGCGGATTCGAGGTATCTAACTTTAGATACGCCTTCTAAATCTCATAATGGCGTAATTGTCGTTTCTCGCGTTGATACTTTCGAAATGTTCGAAGAAGAATAATATCATTCGACCGAGATCTGAAACATCACACGGTCGAGATCAAGAGATTCTAGAAATATACGAAGATCCGAATATAGAGAATTTGTCGACATCGAGCTGTAATCCAGTCGTGGTGTACTTTGTAATCTGAGAAAATTAGAAGAAGGCCAGTTTTGTGTCAGGTGATTCTGTAGGTGCCGCCGGTGCTAAATCCAAGTTTGCCTAAAAATCGGGGTGTAGGGTTTTTTTGGGGGATGAAGGGGAACGGGGTCAATTGGTTTCAAACTACAACTCCTGCGAGGTCCTCCCTATGAGATAAAATGTTCAGAAAAATCCGGGCTCCATTTTTGTCCACAGCCTCGAAGTCGCGGGAGTTCATTTTCGGGGTGAAAAAGAGGGGTGAAATTAGAAAAATTAGTTTTAATTGAATAACTCTTTAGAAAAAATTCGTACAATTTTTGTTCAAATGGAAACGTTGTAGCCCTTGAAAAGACGCGTCGATTGAGTTTTTGATCATCTCTCTCCGATAATATCTTCACCCCCCAAAAACCTGTTGAAATATCATCACAAATTTGGTTGTTCAATAACTCAAAAACAATCGCTTTTTCGGGTATAGTTTGAATATACGAAATGTAGAGAATAATACTCTCTAAATCTTGGTTTATTGGCGCACCCTTAAATTTTTTCTTTTTCCAACCCCTTTCGCGGGTTGAATATTTAAAATTGAAATTTTGGCAAAATTTTTAACCATACGAACTCGCTGCCGGGAAATAATTTGTAGCTTGAACCCTCAGTTACATTTTTGCCCACAGAACAAACTTCGTTTTCAAAAAGTAGGGGAAACGTCCCAAAAATCAGTTTTTTGAAAATAACTCGCCGGGAATTTTTTTTCGAACTCCATTCAAATGAAAAAGTTGTAGCTCTGAAAAAGACGTGTCGATTGGCACTAAAATCGTCCCCAAATTCCAAAAGGACCCCTCCTCCCAATACAAAATAAAGAAATACTCTGAAAATCGTATTTTCGTGATCGCTCAAAAGAGGTTGACTTTACGGGTGCAGTTTTAATATACAAAATATCGGAATCAATATTCTCTACAATTTCGTTCATATAAACAACCCTCGAATTTTGTCATGCTTTCATCCCTTAAGGCCAGCTTACTCCAAACAATTTTGAAAAAATCGAAATTTTTTTTTTTCATAAATTGCTACTGTATACTCGTAGAAATAGTATAGAATTAGTCCCGAAGGTCAGCAAGACCGAGAAGGTCAGCAAGACCGCTGCTGAGCCACACCAGTATTGTCCAGCCGGAGCAGATTCATGATGCGCGTATCAAAAGGCAGTAGCTACAAAACAGAATTACAACCATCCTCCAGCTTTCGATCAGGAAATTCAAGATCTTTTACAGCCAATTTATGAAGAACTAACCGACGAAAAGTTGCTCGAGAGATGTTTAGGGGCTAACACGCAAAACAATAACGAAAGTTACAACTCATGTGTCTGGAACATAGCCCCTAAACATAAGTTTGTTGGGAAAAAAACGCTTGAAATTGCTGCTCTCAGTGCTGCTTGCATTTTCAATGAAGGGCTTTCACCCATATTAAAAGTAATGGAAGTTATGGGTGTCAGAATCGGCCCGCAAGCAAGGCACTTTGCTAATAGGGCCAAAAACAGGCGTGTTGATCGAGCTGAGCTAGAAGCTACTGAAGCGTCTAAGGAACACAGAACTGCTTTAAGAAATGCAAGAATTCTTCAGAATGATGCTTACGAAGACCAGGAAGGAGTTGTGTATGAAGCTGGAATGGATATGTGAGTAAAATTCACTTTTTTTGCGATTTTTCACGAATAAAAACTTTAAACTGATGTTTCTCCGAACCACGTTTTTTCGCATGGATGATACTCTCATTTCAAAACTATTGCACTTATCGATATGAACCAAACGGCATTTTACTCTTTAGATGTCTGGCTATGGCCTCAAGCAGAACCAGAAATATTCATTATTATTTAAATAAGGTATAAACAATTAAAAGTGAAAAAAACGGGTAAAACAAATTCAAAAGTCCGCCATTTTGTTTTTTTTTTCACTGAAAATGTTTCATTCTGCTTGAGGCCATAGCCAATTCGATACAGAATATGAAACCGTTTTGTTTTTTGCTTTCAGATAATTCGTCAAGAAATGATGTAATCCATCTACTAATCAGATGAGTTTCAGCAGCCATTTTCAAAACCGACATTTTGAAAAAAAAAAGAGTTTTTTCAAGTAATTTCATATATGTGCTTTCATATGTAAAAAAAATTGATTACTCAACATGTTTTGTACTATGAATAAAATGTATTGAAAAAAATCACGTTTTTTGGAGTAACCTGGCCTTAATGAAAATAAAAATATTTCGATCTTTTGCTGAAAAAGTATTGACTGTACGAAAATTTGCATCCAAGATGATTTATTTATTGAATATTCACCCGTAATTTTGTTCATAGGCTCAATCCCGTCAGATTGATCCTTCGGGGTGAAAAATTAGGGTAAACAATATTTGGTACAGTTTTTTCGAAGGGTCGTCCTGACATATCACTGCACAATGACTTCGCGGACCATATAATAGTTCTTTCGCAGTCTCTACAATTTCTTCAGGCTTTATTATCATGTTTATCAAAATGTATTAGGAAAATTCTATAAAAATTATACTACATGAGCGAGTCTTTGACAAATTTCAATTCACGCCCTCGTTCCCTGAATGTACACGAACGCAAAATTGAAAATCCTATAACTTACAGTATCGTTTCAGACGGAGACGTCGATGTCTCCTTTTAAGATTTGTTTTGCCGATCTACTTATAGACACCTCGTCTTCCTCGTTTTTGGCCGGGTGTAGAGTGTTTTTTTTTGTTTTTGGCTCAAGTTCAAGTTCAACTTTAACTTATGATTAAATATTTGTAATGCGACTCTTTCAGAGACTTTCATATGCACGATAGGACGTTAAACTATAAACAGTATGTCACTATTTTACAAAACTCTTTGTATTTTCGGAATTTGACCTAACACTTACCTCGAAAGTGGGCGAAAATTGAAATTGGAGATTGAACTAGTTGTAAATGTGCTTAAAACAACGAAATTTGTCGCGTCTCTACTCGTATATTTCCCGTCAAGTCGCAGTGTTACGTGTTAGAAGTTATCCCTCTCGCTCTCTAGCACCAGATAGATACGTAATTCCCAAATGTTAGCTCAATGTCAGCCATTTTTTGCCATAATTCTAGATCAGCTAAACTCCATCTAAATATGTTGCGCCATGGAGGATAATTTTCAAATAGTGCTTTCCATCTAATCGGAGAGTGTATCACTGCGTCTTAAAATGTTGATTTCGAGTAACCTGAAAAAATACTCGTTTGATCAGTGGTTTTTTCCTCATTCGTTCAGTGACGCATTTGATGCATTTGACGCTTTTGATGGTATTTAGACGAGGCGCCATCTTGCGGACGAGAGCCTCTAACGAATCCGTTATTGCACCTCAAAATTATTGTCGAAAATGTTGTGTTACTTATTTATGAAAATTATTGGTCGAGTGAAGAATATCAATTACTTTATTGGGAAAAAGCTAATTCTTACGCCTTACCGTGTAAACCGGAATCAATATTGTCCGCGCCGAATAAATTTGGTCTAATAAGTCGCCCTGAACAACTAAAATATCTGACAATGACAGATAAAATTCATCCAGACTTATACTAACCGTAGATCTTTTACGGCAGGCTTACGATTCGAATCTTTCTCATATTTGACTACTTGTATAACTGCAGAAAGACTCATCAGAATGCAGAATAATGATTTTGTATACCGAAATGAGTAGCAAAATACCGACTGATGCGGCTCGTAAATCATGATATTTCATGTTGCAAAATTAGCTACCACGTTAGAAATTTTTAATTTGTCGATTCGGAGCACTTCGTCCTTTATCTCTTATCTTCCATGTCCTTGTTTTGTTGTTACTTCCGAACGATGTTTTAATAGATGAATCAAAGAAAGTGTATGAATTTTTTCCAATATTTTGTCGCATAATTGGTAAGTGAAAAGCGTGTTGAACAAAATGGCATTGAGTGAAATTTTGACGGCAGTAACGAAGATTTGCACGGAAAGTGTTGACTACAGTTCAACCAAAAGTTTCGCATCAACTTTCAGATAGGCACGAAGGGAGTCCTTCCTTAGATGCCCGCGAAAAGTTAAAACAGAACCGCACCATTTTGTTGGATGGCTTATTTTTTAGAAATATCATCTTGTTACGCTAGAAACATACAATAAGATTAAAAATATAAGTACTGCCCCGCACAAAATGAGCTTGAACGATGAGGTTTTAACTGAAATAGTTATGTATTATTATCGTGGAAAAAAAAGTTTTATTTTGATTAAATTTCTTTGGGTACATCTAAAATTAATTTCAAAAAATCATAAATCGACATACAAATATAAATTATACTCATCGTCTTAATCGAATGAAAATTGAATTAGCAAAGCGTGTCTTTCGTTTTCACGAGCAGAATATTCTGCAAAAGCTTTTTTTCTCACAATCTAGCATGAAAAATATGAAAATTATTTAATACTTTGTTTATCAGTGTCATTCCAACTTTATACCCTTTTGACCGTTTACGATTGTTTCCATGCCCGCTGCAAGTCGTAGTAAAGAATTCCGCCGGTCGCTTCGACGCCATCCCGCATACATTTACGCACGTGGGAAAAGCGTTGGTTCGTTCAAAATAATCTGAGGAGCTCTATAAATACAATACGACATTCAGTCCTGTTTGGAGCGTCGCGATATTCACATGCTTATCTACCCGTTCAAGTCTACCAAAACGTTCGAGATTCGACGCTAATTTTTTGAGATAATATGCATCGATAAATTGCATACAAATTTAAATTGTCATGAAAGTTACCAAGATTCGTTAACTCCATTCGATGTTCTTCAATGTCAAAATCTGTATCGTAATGTGTACGGGCGTGTGTTGTGTGTGTGCTTGCCATGAATTATAACTTAAAATAAATATTTAAAAATTATAAATGATATCAAAGGTGTGAAATAAATAGTTTGTGGAGTAAAAATGTGATAATTATCGTTGAGATAGATTTTTAAAGAAGTTACGGTATTGGTAATTTTTACGCGAGGCTCGCGTAGAATTCGCATAGTGAGCTCGTGTAATATCCCGTTTATGTTTTCAAACATACAATAATTTTATATACGTATACAAGGAACAAATACGGACAAAAATATAAGACAAGTATTCAAAGACTACATTACATATGAAACCTAATTTGTTTGAGTAAAATATTTAAATATCAAACTGGTGAAGAACAGTACTTTATCCTTATATAGATCTAATCTTTTTAAATGCCAATTATGGAGCGTCTGAGTCTTGCGGAAGTTACGAGAAGAAAGGATAAGAGACGACGTCGAGGCTGGACAGTGGTCATCGGCCACGAAGTTCGGTAAGTTTATTCGTGTAACTCATTTTGCGAACGTTGAATCCAACTCTGCGCGCGCGCGTATGTGTGTGTGGGTGTGTGTGGGTTGGTGGGTGGGTGTGCGCGCGGGCACGCGCGTTGTTTTACTTGAACAGTATTGGGCACGGTGCTATATTTCAAGACGCCGGTAGAGTAGATATTCTGCAATAGTGATGTCCATCTTCCTGACCGTGAGGGTCCAGTGTCGCCATCCACCGAATGATCATAGAAATATTTCTGCTTGATATCAGAGCGATGATATAATTCGCTAACAGAATCCATTTTCATAGAATTTCTTATAAATTCGTGTCCCTTTTTTATCGACTGTTGATAATTCAAAGATCCTCTGTTATTACCGTTTACCAAATTACAAATGCTAGACCGTTATCGAACGTTTCACAAATTGATTTATTCTTCTTCTTCCTTCGAGCTTCTCGAAAAAGAAAAAGGAAAAACGATTACCTAAAAACAGTGTTCGACAAAAATGGGCGAACATATTTATTGAAGAAATTTTAACGAAATACACTCTATAGTAAAGAACAAAATATTATATTTTTAAAGATTGTTCGGAGAATTCGGAGAGTGGCATTACGGCAAGCCAGCTAAAAATGCGCACTCCTGTCGTACGAACGAAATGTTCTTGAATATTTGAGCATGTTATACAAGTTCACGGATTTTGAGTATTTCGTTCTGAGGTGAAGATTGGATTAATTAAGACTTGTCAGTGGGGAATGAAGGTTTTCACCTCGAGAGTTCTTTTGTGGCTTGTGTTTTGATGATTTAACATTCTCTTTATAGATTACTCGCTTAAGAATGAGGTAAGTTACCTTTATTGTACAGATCCATAATTTCTCATATGCTCGTGCGAGGCATTCCTCCAGGGTGTTCAAGCGATGAACTCTGCATTAAACTCCTACATCGGTATGAAGAGGATGCACGTCAATTATTCTTACAATTAGTAATTCTTGTTTGATGTTGAAAATTAATGAGGAAATTATTCGACAATCGATTTATGGTGTGAAACGCGCCTTCGAGTCGTGTATCACAATTGTCGGCAGCGCGGGAGAATGGTACGTTTCGACGGCAAGAGTACCTACTGATGGCTCTCGCACTCTCCCTCCATCTCGATTACCAACGGTACGCATCGATGATCGAATGACGGGCGTGCAAATGATTTCGCATTAGATAAATCGTCCTCCCCAACTTACTTTTCCTCGCTCCGAAGATTAAGTTGGGGTACCGCTAAATCGAGGTGTCTATATTTTCTTGGTACAACGACTTACAATATTATGTTACTATCCACGAAAATGCAACCTTGTAGATATCTATCGGAACTGTTTCACATGTCTGGATCCCTTGTTCCACTGATCTCGACGCGCACGCTCATTACCGGAGTATTTCACATCCACCCTCATCGTATCTTGATCTATCACAATTCTTTATACCTTGTCAGCGTATGTACTTTCGGCATTTCCTTCATCTGACGATAGTTTCGTCGCCGCCATTAGCAATCCTAAAGTAGCATCGCCACTTGAGATCGTGGCTGATTTTGTTCATTAAGTGCTGAAACCATCGCAACCATTAGGGTCGCTCGACACATTCTTATACTCGTTATATTTTTACTGGTCTGTTTAATTTTACCCCAATTGGTTATTGTACGCGTATGTCGTCGATAATAGCGATAAAATATACACGAAACTTTGCGAGAAAGTTCGCTTTAGGATCTCCTAGTTTGTAAATACCTCGGTCATAATCAAACTATTGTGATTGTCCGTTTTACTCAAGAATAAGATCCTCTCATTCCCTGTACTGATTCTTTTCATTCAAGGTTTTACCAGGTTCTATGATAAATATATAGGTCATCGGCATAAATTTGCTAATCAATCAATCAATCATACCCCCTATATTTATCCCTTATATCGGGTGCTCGAAAAAGTGTCTCATCAAGATACATAACTCGATGTCTGCAAGGCCATTGTGGAATATTTGTAATACATAAATACCTATGTACTCGTATACAAAAGATGTAAACATAACATAAGTTGTTTTGCCATCACAAAGTTTGCTTTAAAATAATGATGTTTTATCGCGCAAGGCACGTCTGTCAGTCAATTGTATAAAAATTCGGACGAGGATATCTCAATCCCAAGTTAAGGCCGATGGGATACGTTTTCTTCATCACGCGTACGAAAGTTCGTTGGAAAAGTATTCCGTCTTTGAACTCACCAACAATTCTCGCAATATTACATTCTTATCAACTGATTCCAAATGTGTTAGTAGGTACACAAATGACATGAAAATCATGTGCTCGCTAGAAAAATTTGGGAACGCGCCATCCAGTAGAGAATTTTCATGCGCAGCTCGATGGAATATATTTCGAAATAAAAATATAAAATGTATTTGCAGTGCCGTGCTAGCGAAGGGGTTAGTGCAATCACATAGGTAGGTACATCTCGGCACTCATCTGAATTGAAAGATTCGCTGTAACCGCTCCGAACGGGAGATAGTGCAAGAAAAATATACTTTTGAAGAACATAAATCCAAATAATTGATTTTTCAATTAGAATATGTTAGCCCCTAAGAGTAAATCCAAGTCTTCGTCTCCAGAAGGGGAGAATGTTGACTGCCATCTTGAAAAACGGGGTTTTGAAAATATCTCATAAATGGTGCGCCGTACAAAAATGATAGAAATCTTTTATATAGGACATATTTTATATAACTTTTATTTAAAATTTGTTTCTCTATATTTTTCGAAATATAGTCAGTTGAAAAATGTCAATTATCGCTTTCGTCAAATATGAAGGAGCCCGTAGCTCTTTTACGCAAGCTGTATATAACTCGAACAGATTAATCCCATGCCCCTGAATGCAGATTTACGTTGTATACAGCGCCATATGTACCTATATGTTATTGATATATATCCGCCAAAAATCGCAAATATGCTGAGGGACTGCGCGACTAGGTATGTTAGGTATGTCAGTGCTCAATCAAGCTTTTGCATAAGCCAAACGTGAGACTCGCGCGACCGATCAGCACTCTCTAGGTAGCAAATCCGCGTCGCGTTAATTAAGGGATTACAGCAATTACGATTAAGGAATTTCTTTTGCGGCGAAATTATAGAAATATTAGACAATTTTTATAATACGTAAATTAAAGTTTCATTCGAAAAACAATGTATGTACACATTATAAGTAATATAATTATGGAACAAAATCTCCTGCTAATTTTATTAACTATATTGATAATGACAGCCTTGGTAGAACGTTTTCTGAAACGTGTTTATGAAAAGACCGTTTGCGGCACCAATAAAATGTCCGGCTTCTCTTATCTAAAAAAAATGATCCGTCTCGATAAACAAGTCGTCTTTACCATAGCCAATTTTCAAAATATTGTTTTGTCGAAAGGAAACGAAAGTAGATATGCATTTGAAAAATCGTATGATAAGTACTAAATAGTAGTATAATAGTTAACCGTATAAAATTGCATTCATCTTGGATCAATCAGTTAGAAAACTATTTCTGATGCCAATTATGAAAACGTCGTTTCGAGAAAATGGTATTTATAGTTAAGGAGGAATCGTAGGCCTGCACGTAAGGTGTTCGTAGTCGGCACTCAATCCCCACCTTATTTCAACTATAACCGTATGTTCATATAATATTCTCGAAAGATCGGAAAAATATCATCGGAATGTAAATTTCTTCATATTTATAAAAATATGTAACTACGCAATCAAGCGAGCGCATTCGGCATAGTAATTTCCAACCTTCGAATATAAAAAAATATGTATTTTTAACGTTATGGTGCGACGTAATTGTTTCTAATAGTCTTTATAAGACGAGAATATGTCTCCTTGTTCTTGTTTACGATAATCTGATAAAATTCTTTAGTAGTCATCATTGTTTACAGTCGTTTGCCAGTAAGTATTCTTCTGCTGTTTATTATTATTATTAAACCAACATGTTTTGTATTATATTATTATTATTAGGTAGTTTTATTTGCACAACTTTTTACAAAAATTGTTTACAAAATCTTACATCTAATCTTAAACTTCTGCTTCTTCCTTACATTTCTTTATCCACAGTTCTTCTATTTCTCTATAATACTCACACATATCTTCTTGTATTTTTCCCCCTAACATGTTTAATTTATTTCCCTTTATTTCCAATATATCCATCTCTTGCGTCCACTCTTCTGCTGCTTTTCTTGCTTTCTCTGTAACCAGCTCCCAGCCTTTTTTGCATACTGATAAATGCTCGAACGTCTCTTTTTTTCTTTACAAATCCTGCATAGCCAATCCTTTTGCCCTTTCTTTCCCGCCCTTCCGATGTTTCCACATCTTAATCTCGCTCACATCTCCTTATTCTTTCCCTTCACTCCCTCCTCCGAGTATTCCTCTCCCATATAATATAATTGTTAATACATTCTCTATTCCCATACCTCTTACCACCTTCATCGTACTCTTCCCCCACTTTGACGGATTCCCATTTTGAATTGCTCTCATTTCTTCTAATAATCAAATTTTTGGCCACCTGGTATTTTCCATCCGATTCACTTCCTTTATATATGTTCCTTTATATATGCCCTTTCCCTTATTATACACTTGAGAGTTGGCACCCCCAGCTCTTTTCTCCATATGTAATTCGGCGTGTTTCTATCCACCCCTAATGCTAACTTGCAATACCTGCTCTGTATTCTCTCGACGACACCTATTTCACCCATTCCCCATACCTCAACCCCATACAACGCTCCGGCCTTCACCAACGTCTCTAGCAAATATAGTATATCCTCCATTATCTCCTTTCCAACCCTCTTCCATATACCCCACACCGTATTCATGACCTTTTGCGCCTTTCCAACTATTTTTTTCCATGCAACCATACTGAATTCTTGAAACTAAACCAATATCCTAAGTACTTAAATGCTTTTACTATTTCCACCCCCCCCCCCCCACCCCCCAATTGCCCATTCTTCGCCCTTTTTCCGTTTTCCTCCATTACTAAAACATATAATCTTTGTCTTTTTCGTGTTTACTTCCATTTTATTTTCCTTTGCCCATCATTCCAGGTCTCGTAACACACTCTTTAACGCTTCTGCCGAATCCGCTACTCCTACCACATTGTCCGCATATTTTATCGCGAATATTTTCTCCTTTCCCGCCTTCATTTTTCCTTATCCACCTGTCTTCTAAGTCTTCGACGTACAGATCAAAGAACACCGCACTTAACGTACATCCTTGTCTCGCTCCCTGCTTTGTTTCGAAACTTTCTGTGATTCTCCCATGTATTTATACTTCGGCTTTGGTTTCCTTGTATATCTCCTTTATTGTCTCTAACATTCTTCCTTCTAATTTTCCAATCAGTGTTTCCCTACATACTTTGTCAAATGCTGCTTTGAAGTCTATGAACATTACATATAGCTTCCCTCCTTTCGATTTTAAATTCTTATTAATTATCGCAATTAGTGTACCGATCCATCGTGCACTTGTGCTTCCTAAATCCTGCTTGTCTTGCTTTCAATTTTTTGTCTTCTCTATCCATTGGTTCAACCTTTCAGTCGTCATTTTCGTTAACACTTTATATCCTACATTAAGTAATGACACCCCCCTATAATTTTCTGCTTTTTCTTTAACCCCATCCTTGTAGATTGGCACTATCCTTGCTGTTTCTTATCCTTTAGCAATTCCTCCCCGTACCGATATCTCATTCAATGCCTTTCGCAAATCTTCCCTTTCCGCTTCTGGTTAGACCCTCAAGAATTCCACACCTATCCCATCATCCCCTGCCGCCTTCCCATTTTGCATTTTCTTCAGTGCTTCTTTTAACTCTCGCTTTTTGAATTCCTCATAAAAAAACTCTTTTTCCTTCTTCCTCTTCCTCTATTTTCCCTCTCCCATGCTTTCTCTTTCTTTCTTTCGTAATTTCTCATTTATCTTATCTTCCTCAATCAGCAACTTTTCAAAATGCTCCTTCCATTCTTCGATCGTTATTGCACTGTCTATTGCTCTCTTTCCTTTGTTTCTAAACTTGTTTACCGCTTTCCACCATTCTTTCGTGTCATTTTTTGTCCCAAAGTCTTTTCATGTATTATATCTCCACTCCTCCTTTGCCTCCTTATATACTCGCCTCAACATTCTCCTTTCTTCAATCAGTTCTTGCTTATTTTGTACACTTCTTTTCTTTATATATGTCCTCAATTTGTCCCATATCACCCCCTCTATCTTTTACACCCTTTATTAAACCATCTTGGCAGCTTTCTCAATCTCTTCCCTTCCCTTTCTCATCGCTCCCTTCTCTGCCGCCCTCAGTATCCTTTGTTTAACCCCCTCCCATCCTTCGCTCTTTTTTCGTATTTCCTCTATGAATCTCTGTGCTTTTTCTTCATTCCATATCAACCTTTCACTTTCTTGCTCTCCGTCCTTCTCTTCCTCTTATTGCCTTCTTCTTTTTCGTTTTCAATCTCTTCAAGCTCAAATATTATCGGCAGATGATCTGACTCTATCCTATCTATCACCTCCATCCTTTTTATTTCTTCCTTTCCTCCCCTATATACTGCTATTATGTAGTCTATTGCCGATCCGCAGCATCCCCCCCCCCCCCCATAAATGTTATTTTTCCTTCCTTGTCCTCTTTTGTTCTTCCATTCAATACCTTTAAACCCAAATCCTCATACCGCTGTAACAATCTTCTCCCTTCCATATTTGTTATCCTATCTTGTGATCTTATTTTTTCCCATTCTTCTTCTTTTCCATCCTCATTCATTGCCTGTTACCCGCATATCCTTGCATTTAAATCTCCAATAATTAACACTCTCTTCTTCTTTCTCGCCTCCTCCATTATTCTGCTTGTCAGACATTTTTCAATGTTTCTTTTTCCGATATTATCGTAAACTGTTATAATTGCTGTTTTTTTCGTACTTTTGTCACAATTCAGTATTAGCCCGAATTCCCATTCCTTTATTTCCCATCTTTTTTCATAACTCATTCTTATTCCCACTGCCTGCCCTCCTTTTTCCCTTCCTAAAGGGAACTTCCCACTAAAAGTGCATTTTATAATGATTAAATTGTTCTTATTGCGAAATTATCCAAATCTTAATCTCAACGATATTAATATAAAAACAAAAAATTATAAAAACAAAAAAAATAAAAACACAAACAAAAAAAACAAAAAAAACCCAAAAACTAAAAAAAAGGGAATCGATTTGTTTCATCTCCACGTGGTGATTCTTGGGTAATACAAAGAAGGCAAAAATATAAGTTCTAAATTTCGTTGTTGCGGCCCGCGGTATAACTTTAAATTTTACATTAGGCCCGCCAAAAAATCTAGTTGCGTTTCCCTGGCCTAGGGGGATAAGCATATGAAATCTGCCCCCGCACATAATAAATCTAGATTGACACCATAGATTGACATCTACATAAGTAAAAAGTCCTGTAAATATCAACTTTTAAATTGCGTTTTTGTAGGAGTTATGGAGGGGTAAAGTAAAATAAAAAAAATGATATTTCTTGAAAACGGCTCGGCCGATTTTAATGAACACAAAATATGTTATACTCGTCAATAAAGCCATTAAGAAAACAAAATTTTAATTCTCACAAAAAATACGGGTAAACAAAATTTTGTTAATTCTTCAAACAAAATTTTTAAGGTTATGTTTCAGAGTTACACCTCCATTTTTGTTCCAAAAGGAACCTTAAAATGTCTACTTTAACAAATATTTGTTTTCCAAATTTTTCGAAGAGATAGTTCATGGCGAAAAATGATGAAAATCATGCAAACGGCGCGACATCACGCTTTCACGCAGCACGCTCTCGCTCCAGCCGCGCACATATACTAGTCTGATTTTTATGCTAGATTCCTGAATTTCGGCTGGTTTAAATTGATAAGCATCTAGCAAAAAGAAGGGAATGATATATGTATATTGGCCGTTTTCCAATATGTATACTGTCAGTACTGAATATCTATACCATACATAATGTGAGCCATAGATTTTCAGTGCTGGCAGTAAATATCAAAACACAACCATTCTCTTTTGTTTCACTCTGCGCTCCGACATTGCCGAGCGCGCGTCGTCATATGGATAGGCATCTTGTATGTGACAGCCCACAAAAAAGATACATTTGCTCGCATGCTCCCGGACATCAAGTCTACTGTAAGGTTTACGGCAGAGGGCCGAGCATTTTTGAATACCCAGCCGTGTTTATTTTGATCTATATATTTCCTCATGATTTCTCATGAAAACTGAAATTCATTTTCCTTGATTAATCGTATTTGTTCCTTCGATTATTTGTGTTGCTTACATCTTAACGCTTCTGTTTTTTTTTTATTTGAGAATGGCCTTAACGACAAATATAAACTTGAAGTGCGTCGGTTGTGACGCATTTTTGATGGAAGTAAAAGGTAAAAAGAAAATCGTAAAAAATGAAAATAAAGCGAATAATTTCTCTTTATCTTTAAAGCGAATAATATCTGTTAATGATATTTTATGTTCAAAATGTCGATTTTGCATTTATAAAAAAGAGTATACCGAAAAAAATGTTGAACCTGAAACAGAAAGAGATCCTCTCTGAGTCTGATACCGACGATTCAACGTTCGAAAGTAGACCAAAGGAAGCAGTTACTGAGGTCGAATATATTGAAATTCCTATCCAGCGAACTGTAGCTTTGTTTATTGTCGGATAATTTGACTGTGATTCCTAAAGAAGCTCGAATTTCAGTATATATTGAAAAGAAAATCTACATACCGTCTGGAAATCGATGTTGTAAAAGTCACTTAATAAAACATAGAATTTATGACGAAGATCTTCGTCTCTTCAGAGTATACTCTAACACAGCGAATCTTACAGCGTTAAAGTTATCCAAAGTGATGGAAACTCTTTCTATAAAATGTGATTCGTCATTATTGGATAAAGTGGATGAATATAGCATTTCAGAAAAACAGTTAGAAATTCTTACGGGTTTCAATTGGAAAAATCTTAATATCATAAAAGATATGTTGATTTCACTGTGAAACAGTCAATCTCGTTCAGTGATCCAAGGACTCGTTGTCTTCATATTTAAGTTAAGGACAGGGAACTCTAATAAAATAATAGATTCTATTTTACAATTAAAGAATGAGCACGATGTTTCAGATTATTCTAACAGTATAATAAAGTCTTTCGAAGTTGATGTTTTGTCACTTCGTTTCGGCATAAATTCTCTCAATAGGGATGATCTTATTCAGAATCACACACATGAAATGGCAAACAAATTATTCAATGTTAGTGACGATTTATTTTTGATTTGTGATGCACGTACGCACGCCATCAAAAAAGCACTAATAATGAATATCAGAGAAAATCTTTTTCTGGGCAGAAGAAAGTTCCTCCGTGCAAACCTTTCACTCTATGCAAAACTGATGGCTACATTGTTGACATTCATGGACCATACCTTGCCAATCAAAATGATGCAGAGATTTAAAAAACGTATTATTGAGAATTCAAATAGTTTACGTAAGTTATTAAAAGAAGGTGATATTTTTGTCCTTAATCACGGTTTTCGTGATGTAAAAAATTTCTTAGAAAAAGAAAATTACAGAGTTTTGATGCTTGCTTTGAAAGGAAAAAGGAAAGAACTATCCCCGGGAGAGTCTAATGAGTCACGTTTTGTCACTAAAATTCGCTGGGTAGTTGAATCTGTTCATGGTGTGCTAAAATAAAAATATCGCCTTTTGGATCACAAAATTGACAACAAGTTGATACCGAAAATTGGAACTTACTTCAGAATTGCGTCATTTCTTAACAACATCTTTGGAAAAAGGTTTCATTCTGATGTAGACACTTTTGATGATGTTCTACAGCGAATGCATAATCAAAAAAATGTGCAGAATACTTTGTCGGCTGAGGTCGACGAAAATGGTTGGCTTCGTCGAAAGCTACCTTTTAAAAGTGTTACATCAGATGACATACCATATTATATTTCCCAGAAATGACAGGAAGAGATTTAAAAATCTGATTCACTGGATCATACCAACTCTCTCAAGCCGTATCATATTTAGCAGAAATGGTTGATCAAGATGGTAAGCTAAAAATTGAGTACGAAAAGGTACGTAAAGATCAATCAAATATAATCAAATTGAAAGTTCCATCACGTCATATTTCTCGCACAACATATAGGTGCTTCTTAAAATATAAGCCTAGTAGCGTTGGTGTGTCTGGTTTAACACATTACACATGTGAATGTACCAATGGAAAACGGACAGTTGGTTGTTACTCGCATTTTGCTGCAATAGTGTATTATTTGTCACATGCTAGGTACTTAGCAAACATTTTCAAACCAGCAGAAATACTGAGTGAAGTATTTAAGAAAAACAATTACATTCCAGTAATTCAAAGTAACAGCGAGGAAGATAAAAAAACCTGAATTTACATAAAAAGTACATCGTTTTATGAGGGGACTCACATGAAAAAGCACCCCATTTTGTGAGAGGCGAGGGGACTCACACGAAAAAAGCACTCCATTTTGTGAGAGGCGAGGGGGCTCACAAGAAAAAAACACCTCGTTTTGTGAGAGGCGAGGGGACTCACACGAAAAAAGCACCCCGATAAGGAATTCAAAATCGTACTGCAATCGCCTCGAGGTGAACTCATATTTTTATCAGGTTAAGTGCAGACGATCCTTAATCAGATATTTTATATAAATAGAATATTAATTAGATAAATATTTGTAAACGATTCTGTTTTTCACGAAATAGACTTTCAATTGTTTTATTCGATTATCACGTATTGTCACAACAATCGTAATTTCACTAAAGCTTAACTTGTTGGAAAGGCGCATCAAATAAATGTACAAGTAAAATAAAACTTAAAAGTAACTTTGTCGTGAAGTAATTCAGGAATCTAGCATAAAAATCAGACTAGTACATATACGCGGCTGAAGCGAAAGCGTGCTGTGTGAAAGCGTGATGCCGCGCCGTTTGCATGATTTTCATCATTTTCCGCCATGAACTACCTCTTCGAAAAATTTGAAAAACATATACATATGTTGAAGTAGACATTTTAAGGTTTCGTTTCGAAAAAATTGGAGGTGTAACTGAAACATAACCTTAAAAATTTTTTTTGGAGAATTCAAACATTTTTTTACCTGTATTTTTTGTGAAAATCATTTTTTTTTCTTAATGGCTTTATTGACGAGTATAACATATTTTTTGTTCATCAAAATCGGTCGAGCTGTTTTCGAAAAAAATCATTTTAAAAATTTTGCTATCCTCCTCCATAACTCCTACAAAAACGCCATTTAAAGGTTGATATTTACAGGACTTTTTAGTTATGTAGATGCCAATTTATGGTATCAATCTAGATTTATTATGTGCGGGGGCAGATTTCATATGCTTATCCCCCTAGGCCAGGGAAACGCAACTAGATTTTTTGGCGGGCCTAATGTAAAATTTAAAGTTATACCGCGGGCCGCAGCAACGAAATTTAGAACTCATATTTTTGCCTTCTTTGTATTACCCAGGAATCACCACGTGGAGATGAAACAAATCGATTCCCTTTTTTTTAGTTTTTTGGGGGTTTTTTTATTTTTTTTGTTTTTATAATTTTTTGTTTTTATATTAATATCGTTGAGATTAAGATTTGGATAATTTCGCAATAAGAACAATTTAATCATTATAAAATGCACTTTTAGTGTGAAACCTGTGTTTTTCCATTTTGGGTTAATTTATTGAAATTCGGTTCGTAAGTGGTAATGGCCATGAGCATGCAGTCGCGCAAATGATCGTGTCATTCGATTTCGAAATTTATTTTTTATTATATTCATCTTGGAAAATGCTGCTTCACAAACATATGTGGATCCGAACATAGTGCACAGAGATGTACCTATTTTTTTTAGACTTGGAAAAAGTTGTTCAGGGAGTGTGTCTGTCTAAAATTTTATAACATCTGTTTCGGCAAATTTCTCTCGCAACACATTACTCTCTTGAAATTCAATACTTTCCAGTTGCAATTTAGCGTTTTCAAGAGTGAACAGCTGCACTGCTGTATTAACCCAATTACCATTTGGCTCAAGACTGAATGGACTTTGCATTGCTTCTAATAAATCGCCAATTTGAAGAAAATCAGTAAATCGGGAAGCAAATTCAAGTTGCAAGTCTTTCAAAAAGCTCTCGTATTTATTAAACTGTGGAATTTCTTCAACATTTCTTTCAAGGTGTGCTTTTAACAAAGGAAAATGAATTATCTCGCTAGAATTCAAATCATTTTCAAACAATTTTGATTTTCTTTGAAAAGCGGTTTTCCCTTTCCTTGTAAAGCCAGATTCAGGTCATTAATATGTTTGAATATATCACCTAAAAAGCATATTTTAGCAATATTGTTCGTATTGCAAAGAAATTGAAAATGTTCGGTAGCCGTTTTTGTATTTCTACTTTTGAGAAAATCCGAAATTTGACTTGAACTCTTCAGTCCATTTTGCTTGAAATACCCTATTTTCATACACATCATCTTTTCACCGAAAAGAATTTTCTTTAGTAATGTTTGTCATTCGAAGAAATGCTCCAATGAAAACTAATTCAAAAAAGACAATCCGATACTGCAACTGAAATTTAAAGTTGAAGCGGGTCTCGACTCAATGAGTCGGTATTAGAGGAGATAACGCACGCAAATACGAATCGCATACATACGATGCGCCTTAGATTTTAGATTGTTAGCTCGGTGGAAGCGAAACAAAAGACGATATATCTACTCTACACTCTGCCCAGTAGAGTCCTATATAAAGAGAAGCGAGATCGAATCCTCACTACAGAATAGAGCTGCCAGATCGCGCGTAAAAGTTACCCCGTCTCTAGTCGCTTACGCGACCATCGCACAATCGTAGTAGCGCATGTCCGTAAGCGAGCGACGCACGGACATCTTCCGAAAGAGCCGAGCGTGGTCGAAGTTTCCCGACGGCGCCTTCGGTAGCTACACTAATACATGGACGCCGAGCACGTTTATTTATTGGTGTAGCTGCCGAAGGCGCCGTCGGGAAATTTCGACCACGTTCGGCTCCTTCCGACGATGTCCGAGCTTCGCTCGCTCACAGACACGCGCTACTATGATTGTGTGATGCGCGCGTAAGAGTCTAGAGAGGGGGTAACTTTTACGCGCGATCTGGTAGCTCTGCTACAGAAGTCTGCGATCCCTACCACGCTCTTCTACTCCTCATACGCCTGCCAGTGCTCGCACGGATGACGCTGGGGCCCGGGCGTGAGATATTTTTCATTTTTCCGTGGATTAAGCTTGAACGTCGCGGGCCGGATCCAGCCCGCGGGCCGCCAGTTGCGCATCCCTGCCCTAGGCTCTTTCTGGCTCATTTTCTCCCTCGTTTTTCCTTCATCGCTTTTCTCTACCCACGTTTCTTGCAGAATCATCATATCCGCTTCCTGCAATAACTCCCACGCTTCTCCAATTTTGAATATTCCCGCGACATTCCATAATATTATTTTAAATTCACAATCTCTTTTCTTTTCCCCTGCCTGTTCACATTCTTCTGTATCAATCGTCGCAGCTACTTCCCTGTTTGCTCTTCTATCTTCTTTTTCTCACCCTTCATCCTGCTGAAAGGGCTGTTTCCATCTCTCTTCATCCGGCCATCTTTCGATGTCTCCTCTCCTCTCGTTCCATCTCCACCATTTTTCTTCCAGCCAGATCTTCATGTGCCTCATCTCCACCTGTCTGCCATATCTTTTTTCGTGTTCCGCCACATTCCAAAGCCATCTCTGCACATCTTTTTCTCTTCTTGATAGGTCATTAACGATCCGAATATCTGTGTCCCGTAGATCTCTTCCTTTCTTCAGCGTTTCGACTTTTTCGTTCCAGTTCCTGAATTTCAGAATTATAACTCCTCTTCTCATATATTTCGTCGTAGTTTGTCTTCTGATTTCTTGTATGCATCTGTCTTCTATCTTCCTCAGGACCTCGCCTTTATTATTCCCTTCCCTCTCCTTGAAAACGATTTGTATGTTATTTTTTCGGCTTTCCCTTCTATTGTTTTCTTCTCCCCACTCCCGTTCGTTTAACGGGTGTGGAGATGTCTTTCCCTCTCATCGTTTCCCATTGCATTATTGTTTTTGTCCATCTATCCTGCCATTCTCTTTCCTTCTTTTACCACTCACCACTCTGCTCTTGGTTCCCCTCCCCCTCTGCCATCCTCCTCGTATCTTCCATTGCCTGCCTCATATCTTCTTGCTATTCTCGCTCCTCCCTCTCCGTTCTTTCCTTATTCTTCAACTGTTGGCCTTGTCTCTGCGGATCTTCTCTCCTGCGCTCTTCACGCTCCATACCGTTCCTCTTCTTCTCCGCCCTTTCTCTTTCTTCCAATCTTCCCTCCATCCTGTTCATTGTGTCTATGAGGTGACGTATCTCCTCTCCCCATTTCTTCCGCTCCTGTCCGCTTTTTCTCTCACCTCCTCCATTTTATTTCTATAATCCTCAATTTCTCTCTGCCTATTATTGCACCCCTCATATTGGCCTTCATCTTCCGCATTATATTCTTCTTTTATTTGATTTATTTCCTTCCACCATCATTCTTTCAGCCTCCTTTCCAACCCCTCCAAGCTATTCCTCACCATCCCTCTCATTCTTATCTCTGCTTCTTGCAAATCTCTCTTCCACTTATATACTCCATCGCTATTATCCAGACGCTCAGGATTCTTCTGCTCTCCTTCCCCTTCTTTTTCCAGCAGCTTTTCCTCCTCGCCGACCTCCTCCTATTTGTCATCCGATTCCTTACTACTCATCTCTTCCACTTCATCGTATTTCTCTCCTTAATTCTGACTCTTTTTTACCGGTGGAGACCGTATCACGCTTCCTCCGCCCGGTGACCTGAACACGTCAAAGAACTTCCTTACATCTCCAATCGTTTCGTTCTTCTTTGGACGCCCTCTCTTCCTTCTCGCTATCCATCCTTCCTCCTGCTCTTCTTTGTCGACCGCCTCATCCTCCTGATCTACCTTACCCACAGACTTTCCCACGAGGTCCATGCTTGGTCCGCAGCGCTTCTGTTCCCCTTCGATCATTTGCTTTCCTCTCCCAACTTGGTCTCTCGCCTCCCCGCCTTTGTCGCTCCTAATCTCCTTCCCACACACTCGAGCTTTATTTCATTCAATCTCACTCACCTCCCTTTCCCTCACTATCTCTATTATCTCCACTTGTCCAGCTTCACCTCCTCTTTCTTTATCACCCACCTTCTGCTTCCTTTTTTCTCTTTTTCTACTATCTCTGCTTTTTACTGTCCCAATTTATCCAGCGCATGCTCTTTCTCCTATGATCCAAACGGATATGCAACATGTTTTGTATAATTTCACTATTTTTGGCAATTCCGTTAATATAATAACACATAAAACAAAATACGTAACCTGTAAATGCTCCGTTAATGAGTCCAAATTGCAATCTTTCCCGAGGAGAACTCAACGATTTTGTGTGCACATTATTAATCATGCTAATGTTACGCTCTCCGAATTTTTAGGCCCTATGCATTCTTTCGATCGATTATTGTCGAACGGATCGAGGCAGACGAGATAATGTCGTAGCTGCTGATATCAGATTCTTGCGAACGTCCCGCGAACTTTTCATAAGTTCGTACCATCCTTATGTTCAAAATTGGCGCAATTTTCTTTTTCTTGGTAATTTCAAATCTTTGCGGGTAATCAATGACAGAGCACTCCTGAATTTTAGGGAGAGAAATACTATAGGAGTACGTGATATTGGTAACGCGAATTTGTGTAATTAACCCTTATTAATATTATATGATGTTCTAAAGGCTGTTTAATGAACAAATTGCAATAGTATATCACAAAAATACCGTTCAAATGAAAACTCGCACGTCCAGTTTGCGATACATTCACGCGGGTTCGTGGCTGAATTGAATACTTTCTCTAGAATCATTTTTATAGATTAATATCTGCTTGTTTAAAAGGGTCGCAGGATAATTTAATATCATCAAGAAACCGGTAGAAAATTTCGGACGGTGGAAATATTTATCTTGTAGATATGTACGATTTCAACGAATGTGCGTTTAGCCGAGCAGTGGTGTAGAGGTGCTACAGTGATCAGGCGATGCAATTGAACTCACTCTCCCCTATTAGGTATACGTTTTATCCGTTCAACAAGTCGAGTTTTTCCAAATTTTCAAAATCTGCGGTACAATTAGAATCGTGTCGATTTAACACGTTAAGCGCCACGCCGGTCTCTACGGGCTGGCGTGAATCTTTTCGTTTACGCCTCGCCGGTCCGTACATGGTGCGGGCCGTCTGTTCAGAGGGGGCCAGTCAGTACGTTGCGTAGTGCTTAACGTATTAACAACAATCCAATTTTCCTTTTATTTCATGTTTTCTGGAGTATACTGGTAAATCTATAAGAGCATAGTAAGAAGAATTAGTCTCTTGTATCAATTCCATTCACCCACCTCAAAAGGCTCTTCCTTTTCCTTAAAAACTTCTTCAAAGTTTTCTTAGCAATGCTTAAAATGTTCCAAACCATTGGTAGATGAGGCTCAGCGACAAATGGTATTGCTCAGTATATTCAAAAATCAACTCGACGATTTTCGAGCTTCAATTATAGTTAGACTAGAAAGTTCTCTCGGTTAAAATAATGGTTCTCAATGCTTAAGTAAATTAATCGATATTAACTGTAAATAACACAATGTTAGTTATAAACAAAATTTAATTTCTTTATTGAATCATATTATTTGGTATATGGCAATTATGCGTGAAAGATAATATCGGACAAATGTTCGCCAAGACTTCGGCGGTACCCCTCTCCTCGATGGTCAAAACTTGTTATGACATCTCGGCATAATTGCTCCTTGATCTCACCAATATGCCTTATTATATCGTCCTTTATCGTTAATATCGGTAGCATCCAATTCAAGTCATAAAAAATTAGTTATCATGGCACGGTAACTAATTTTTCATTCTGCTTATTAACGAAGCCACCGAGATGAAAATGGGTTCATCACTGAAGATGTTTTTTTTTAAACCCTCGTTGATTCGTCTTTGTTCGTGTATACAATCGGCGAACGTACGGTCCTTCAAATGGTTAGCAGGTTCCAAATACTGCGTTAATTGAATTTTGTAGGCGTGTAGAAACACATCTTTCCTGAAAATTCGATGTAACATGGTCGCGGGAACGTTCAATACAATTCCTGCGCAGAGGAGCGGAGTGGCTCAGTGGATAGAGCTCGCACCCAGCGGACCCGGGTTCGATTCCCACAGCCGACACCAATGGAAACAAATTTCTCTACGTGTTTTTTATGCAATCCTGGCGGTTCGGATCCCACCAAAAACAAATGTCCAACACAAACTTCACTGTGAGGGGGGGGGGGGGGGCCTTGGTGCTCCCGCAAGGCGATTCTCACTCGGGCGGCTCATCGTATAACAGATGAGGAGGTGCCGGCCCTAGCCGACTCTGGCGGACGTGCTTGAGTTTACTCGCATTGACACTGGGGGAGACTAGGTAGGTACCGTACTGTATCGGCGGAGGTTTTCTGCAGTTTCCCTCCGTCCGTGGCAAATGCGATACCGGGAGATTAGGGAGAATGCGAAGCGGCTGCAGCCGGGACAGCGTGAAAGAAGTCGGAGTTTTGATTAGAGGGAAAGAAAGGGAAATGGTAGCAGAGTAACGGTATAACATTGTAAAAACCCGAAAAGAAAGGGTATGCAATTAAAACTCCCACTTACTTACAATTCCTGAGCGCGATGATGAATCGAGGTGCTTGGTTTCTCGGCCACACATTCTCGCACAATGTAGCAATGTTTTCGGTTGAACGGTGTACACGAGCACGCAATGGTGTTTTCATATCTGGCACCGACCAATTTTATGGGGTTTTTTCTAACAATGTTTCCAATTGCATTCTCGGTTCTCCGATTATGCTGACCAAAACAATCGTGAAGTGCACGAAATGCATTTTTGTTCGAACGCCCATTTTCATAATAGGCTTAAATAACTTTAACACGTTTCTCGATTGTTAATCTTTCCACGGTTGGAATTGCCAAAAACAGAACTTGACAAATACGAAAACAAAATATAACAATCATTTGAGGTTTAAGCCTCATTCACATGTAACATCGATCCAACTTATTGAAACACCGTTTGTATCGCGTATCATTCAGACTCCCGTGGCTTCGGTCAAACCGCTGAGGCTTCAACAGTCACCGGGCGTAAAAAAAAACGTTGGGAAACGCGTCACAAGGTATACCGTATGTTGTATAGTCAACGCAGAAGGTTCACTGATTCAGAAGAAGCTGAAAGTTGGCCCAATTGCGACGAACCATGCGGGCTGAATACATTTTGAACCCGCATACATATCGTACGTCGAAAGCTCATCTTGGATTATCCAAATGATATACATACATACATGAACATATTACACGTTATACTATTTTTGATCTGGTAATAAAACGCTGGAGGCATTGTAGATGATGCTTACTGTGTTAAGTCATGCGGCAACCTTTCTGTTATCTCTCGCATTTAATGCATACATGAATAATCTCGAACATTCATGCCGCGGAATAAGACTGTCTAGTTGGTTGGCTTTGAGTTTCATCGTTCGAATAAGAAGACAATATGCGTAGTCTCAGAACCACAAGAATCGGAATAACTGTGGTTCATTGTAAAAATGAAATAATCTCATATTCCAGTTGAACGAGTTAGTCTCCCCGCGTTTGGTTCTTCTTATTTTGATATACAAATGAAATTGCTGTTAAAAATTTGAATTATTTTGAATTAATCGCATCATCCATTTTGACTAGCATTCGATAAAAGTATGAATAACTAATATTTCGTACAAGATCTGATTACATTGTAACGAAAATTTCCAGAGAAATAAAATTGAAGAGAAAGGCAACGTCTAAAACGATCGCTATGCTAACATAAGTTTATAAAATCGGAGTACTAAGAACATCAGCTGTTTTTTTTATACCTTCATCATTATAAAAAGCCAGCAGAAGAAGCTCTATATTTGAACATACATTTTTAGATAACGTTTTCACTCTTATGCGAAGGATAAAATCGACGATAAGACTATGCCCTATTCAGCATACGTGAATAACAATCCAACTTATATACGAGTGCGTATACGCGGTCTTTTAGTAAAGAACGTCACACAAAGATCGGCGAAAAAAATTAAAAGATACTTAAAAGAAGAAAATAGGTCAGGCTACAATCACGTTGAAGAAACAACGCATTCGGCGCAATAATTTAGTTGGACGCATCGAGGCATTATAACATAGTTCATCAAACTATGGGGCAATCCATATTATCCACCAGCGTGAATATTTGGGCAAAAAGTGATATTGTTCGAAAGTCCATGCAGGGTGTAACCTCATTGGTGTACGCGATTAACTCGGTGATTTGGAGGCGATCTCCCCAATATAAATACGGCTGGAGAGTCCAGGTGACAATTCGGTAGAAAATTTATCTCATTGGTTACATATTAATATCTCCTTGGACAACTCGCGAGAGACCAGTTTCAATATTCACTCGTCAGGTACTACATTTTAAAATTTTCCATCGAAATGGAAATACTTTTTAATGAACATTTTTCCATCGATAAATGTTTACATAAGTCTGAATATCATACGAGTGTACAGGTTTGACATTAATCACCAACAAGTTCCAAAGTCAAAGAATTAATGATAATCTATCAATTCGTAATATAAACTCTCATCGGGCTTAGAACCAAAAAATACTACATATATTTAGTCACGGGTGTTTTAAGGGCTTACATACAGTTAGAAGGCTTTAAAAAGACGGATTTTCAAGAATTTTTTTCGCGCAGACTATTCAATTTATTAATTTGAAAATTGGTGTACATATTATAATAACCTTATAATATATTAACATATTTTTTATTTGTCAAAATAATCATCGCGAATGTTGCTATCGCCGATCTCCTAGAGCTCCGCAAAAAAAACCAATTTTGCGGTGATCACGATATCTCTGGACCGGATTATCTGAAATGAAAAAACCGAATAAATTTCGTTAATATAATACATTATCTAGTATTTAATCGAAGGAATTAGCGAAAAAATAATTTTTGACAAAATGGCGACTTCTCAAAATAAAAGACTCGATTTTGAACGAAAATTTAAGCCTTAAATTGTTTATAAAATGGAAAATATTTATCGGAGAATAAAAATCTTCGATTAATTACTAAAAAATCTAGCTTAAAAGGTTGTGTTAAAATTTGAGACTGATCGGTTCAGCCGTTTTCGAGAAATCTTGATCACCGATTTTGAAAACATAGTTTTGAGAAAAACGCGTTTAAAGTTTCAAAAGCGTTTTACATGTGGTAAATTTTTTTTTTTTCAACTTACATGGAGTCATCTATTCCAGGGCCATATAATAATCCGTTCGCATCGTTGGCAGCTTCTAATAATTCGATTTGATGCTGTCTGCGAGCCATTCTTCCCTCTCTGGTGCTCTCGTGTGATCTCAGGTCGGAGATCTTGATGCGCTGCGCATCTTCTTTATCTGTATATGAATGCGCATTGGACCCAAGTGAGACGCCCATTGCATTCATATAATATAAAAGGGCAGCTGTCCCTTCATTGAAGATGCCAGCAGCTATATATGCAGCCATTTCCACCGTTTTTGATCCGGCTGGAAGTACTTTATGAGATTTATCTCATAAGAATGCTCGATAAAAGGACTAGAATTTATGCTACGAGATGGACACTGATCGCACAACAAAACAATTTTAAACCCGAGTCCTCGTTCAGAAGCAGTTTCAAATTTCACATTTCCGTTACAGGTTTTGCACTGCACAAATTCGGAGATGGCCGCGAAAACAGTAATAAAATTCAAAATTCGGTACTCAACGGACGGAGCACGCGGCACCAAGATTTCCTCCTGCATTCTCATTTTTTTTGCAGAGGCACTGAAACTGGACTCATCCGTTTCAGCTGTTTTCGGATTGAAAACATTCTTTCGTTTCTTCGCTCTTGACTTGTACACTTTCGTTGATTTTCTAAGTTCTCTGCTAGACTTCATTTTCACGATATTATCGAAGGCACAAGTACACTGACACGACTTTACTGTTAGGCTTCTCTGCTGAGACTGACGACTACTTTTCAAATTTTGGCAACTGAGAAACATACAATAGAAAATGACAAAGGAAAGAGAGTAGGATAGACAAGGAAAGAAGGGACAGCGCCTCAGGTAGGCAGCTGGCGCGCCGGTCCCCGACTGTGAGACGCGCCTCCCTAACGCGCCTTCATAAATGTGTCTATAACTTCGAAAATATTCGTCTGATTGACATAAAATTTTGAGTGTGTATGCTCAAATATATGTATATTCAGAAAATACAAAAAAAAAACGATTTTTTGAAAATTACAAGTGTATGTAAGCCCTTAAGGAATTGTTATTGATTTCATAGAAGAACTTTTAATGAGAATGTAACAGCAAAAAAGAGTTAACAAATTCAACTCCACTTAATAACTTTCACTTGATCCTGTCATTTAAGAACTTATGTATTTATATGGGTGGAGCCAACTTAATAGCGGTAAAACAAAAATATGTAATACCTCGGAGGGATTAAGCGAATTTAGCGTAGTTGACACGCATAAAGTAGGTACTTATATTTGAATAAAAAAGCGATCGACTTCGGCAATATACCATACCTATTTCTGCCGGAGAGCTCTCTAGCTTGTGAGAAGACTTTCGTTTCCCCACTTGGACTGTGGCCCGATGAACCACGTATTTGCTCGATCAATTATCAAATGATAACAAACAAGATTAAACTGAAGTAGACTATAAAACTGTTATATCGTACCGTATGTAGTATATTTCAGATGAATAATCGCAAGGATAGATCATGCGTACGCGAATGTACCCCGGAGTGAGGCTCTCGTAAATTCACGAGCGCGTCTCCCGTTTGGCTTTTAAGGTTCGATTGTGCTCAACTGTCAGTGTCAAGAATAAATAGTGTTTATTTAAATTATTCCGGAATGTTAGAAGAGGTATGCACACCGTATCGTTGTTTCGTCCGCTCACATATGATTCAAGTAGGTCATTTTTATTATGCGAAAAGTCGAATTTTTCTAATCTCATTCGCTTACTTAGCTATACAATGTTTATGAAATAGAAACTCTACCGGGAAATAATTGTTGGCCCAGGCAAGTTAAAAGAGAAAAAAAAACGAAAAAAATAGTTTTCAACGTAAAACACGAATCACGAAGGTCCCCCTTGGTACAGTCATCGAAATAATCATAAACTACGTTCGAATCGCCCAGTGGTAGAGGTTGACGGAGGTATCATGAATTGCTCGTTGTGTATGCTTCGATAATTATGATTGATAAATTCGTAAAAAAGACATAAATTTAAATTTTCATACTTCTTTCCTAAATTGTTTAGCATTCAGAAAATGTGCTTTATGATAAAGTTCATGTTTATGTTTACAGGTTACAATGGAAATTTTAATTGGCACCATGGTTTAGCTCGCTAGATCAAAATTGACAGAAGGTACTGGAGGAAGTCTTCGAAAAGTAAAAAAATTAAACAATTTTGCATCCGTTGGTGGTATTCAGCAAAACTCCATACCAAATTTCTTGTCCTCCCATACAGTTACGAAAGAATTAACTGTATGGGAGGGCAAGCACGTCGGATGAACATTTCTCAACATTGAAACAATCACATAAATTGAGTGAAAAATTGAAAATTTAATATCATTCAAGTTGTTATAAAGTTCGAACCATTTTATCGAAAATTTTCGCTTAATGGTTGAAAATTAAGGGAGTTTGTGAGAAACACGAGGCCCAAGAAATAAAAAAAGTTCGTAAGTACATCAATTTGGAACACCTTCGTCGATCGCAGCTAACCTTGACAAAAAACAATTCGATGTCGTAGATGTATATCTTCTCGTATACCTACTGTGTTTCCGCGGACGACCTTCTGGTAGGTAAATATAGGCATATACCCGGGTGTTTAAGCACATATACGTGCGCGCGCGCGCACGTGTGTGTGTGTGTGTGTGCGCGCGCATCTATAGGGCAGAAGTGACGGAGAGAGGGACAAGAAAGCGGTCTTGCACAAACGAAGGAAATTCTCCAGCACGTCGCATAGCATTATTCGGCTTTCCCTTCATCACGATTATTCAAACTACATGACCTCTAAGGATGATGTTTCCAATGAAATTGTAGTAATATTAAAATCAAATTTGCTCATTCGGGACACGCAGTATCTTCGGAGAATATACTTTAAAAAGATTCTAAAAAACCTCTTCAGCCATTTTTGCAGTTTGACTTGGCATGTCGCCGAGATCCTACGATCTTCTGTGCTTGAAAAAATATATAGAGGAATCCCTATCTCGAACTGAGAGCTACGGAAAACAATTTTGAGATAAGATAACTACAAATAATTCGCGAAAACTTTATCATTTGTATATATGTATAATAACTTATTCAACACTATTGGTTATGGTCAATTATAATTACAATACGGCAATTTAAATCACACCAATGATTAATTATTTATAACGAATGGCATTCATTTGCAAATCATTTATAGTAGTCTTCTTCCCATTCTACTGATTAAACCTTAGTTTTCAACTCATCTAGAAATTACTACAGTCCAACATCCGTGATGTCTAGTGAAGTTAACCCATATGTGAAGTTGTCAAATAGTGCAATATCAGTTTTGGAAAAATAAAAAGTTCCTTTCCACTTCTCGAAGGAATAAAAATTCAAATCGAAAGAAATTCTTGCCGCGCATGATGTAAAAGTATGTAGGTATCAAGTTTTATTCGCATAATCGATCTTGTAGTATTCGTTTATTTTCGTTTATCTATCCGATTGAGTTTGATTACTGTGAATTCTAAAAAAATATACATGCACATGGAATTGTAATTGGGTAGTTGTATTATTAATATAATGGAAGCCACAAATGAAAAAGCCTGTCAAATATAAATTATCGTTGCTATTGCGATAATAAGCAAAATGAACGGAGGAATGATACACTTGGGTAAGCATCCTAAAAAATATGTAGATACGAAATAAATTATAGATACGAGCGAATTATACAGTCGCATATACCAAGACCCATTACGGTAAGTTTTAATTTCTTGCAAAAAAAAGTATACATAGATTTATATAAAATAATTATTTTATCAGTTGTTTTGTGTTTCTCGGATCTTTTTCGGATGTTTTAAAAAGACTCTCTAACCGATCGATACATGTATGTATGATCCAATTTTCGTGACCATTTAACTCTTTTTTGTCCTCCGCTTTTTTGTGGGATATGTTGATGATCCTTGAATAGACGTGACCAGCTTCTGGATTGCGATTTAGGTTGTTGAATACTCGGCTGCATAATGAATTTTTTTTTCATAAAGTGACCGTCAACACAATTGTTTATTCGTGATAATAATTCAGTCAATTTGAAAAATTGTTCATTGAATTCTTATTATGTTGCCACAATTTATGAATAGCGAAGATTTTGGGCAATGTCATTTATTGGGGAACCGCCCTTATAAAGGGACAATTTATGCCTTATCAGTGTTCAGTCAAGTTCACGGCAGGTCGTGCGTTTGACTCGAGAGATCCGGTAACGACGGCGTAACGAGAGCTCCCGGCGTATTCGAGTAACATAATGCCAGTCTGTGGGAGACATGAATCGAACAAGACGGAACGTATAGGAACGAGCAGAATGAGAGACAGAGGCGGAGAGAGCATGCCCGGTGCGGTGTAGGCGAGCGTGATACCGAGTTTGCAGGAGGGCCGTGAATGTGGTGGCTCAGTCCAATAGCACGCGCCACGTCGTTCAGATGTTTTACTTGCCCCGTCCGCTCTCGTGCGCTGCTAGCTTAACCCGCGTTTTCCTTTAAAGAATACAGCTCGTTGACCGAATTTCGTTTTCTCTCTCTCTCTCTCTCTCTCTCTCTCTCTCACTCTCTCACTCTCTTTTTCTCTCTCTGTCGCGTTAAAATTACTCTCTCACCCTCCCCCTGGCCCGACCACTTTACCTTTCCCCTTCACCACCATCATTACCAATTATTCATCCCCGTGAAGTTGCGAAACAACATCGACCAAACGGAATAATCAGTCACGTTATTTTCAGTGAAATTTACAGTGAAACAAAAGTTGTGAATAAAAATCGTCCGATAAATAATAAAAACATGTTGTGAAAGTGAGTGAGAACCTTTGGTTCGATAATTATTATGTTCCGTCGAGAGTTATAAAGCAAAAGAGAATAAAAAACAAAGCACGTACTGCGGTGATCTAAAAAAGGTAAATATCGATAATTCGACTTCTGTTATCATTAAAAATATACTATTCATGTAATAATAGCCGATACGAGTAGTATTTTTTTATCTTACGATATTTATTAATCGTTCGTGTAACATATATTGTAATTACCTGAGCACTTGGAGTTAGCGGAAATTACGAGTTCGGTGTGTTTAAAACTTCATTGATATTATTAATTCACAGTTGAAAAGCTATATAGGTTGATCATTTTGGATAACCTGATGAGTTCTGTCTTTTAAAATAATGGTAAAATCGACGATTTGCTACCCTAACGAAGCACTGCTCCTAAAGATTCTGACCGCCGTCTCGCGAGAGCGATAATAAAATTTACCTCAAAAACATGAAATCGTTTATCCGCCCTTGCAGTTGGGATTGTTTAAAAAATTCAAATGATTTAAGTAGAGAAATAATATTGTAACAGTCTCCTGTTTATGAATTTGTTAAGGCAAGATCAAATAACCTGAAAACCAAAACCAAACATAATAGTTGTAGTAGAAACAGAGAATAAATGCGTTGTTCAAGGTAACGAGGAGACGTTGGAACTGTTGGGTGTCGTAATATACAAGCACCAATGCTTTATTTTAATAAACATTATTGGTGAAATAAAATGAGCCTTCCAATATTCCAGCATATGTAAATACATATACCGATTGCGCGGGCAATTGTTTGTGGCTTTGGTTGCTCCTTCACAGTGGGGGAAGCTTATTATTTGAATATGCAAATCGTTCGTCGAGAACTTGCCGATTCCATTCGATATTCGTGAACAAACAAATGCGAACCTCATACCATACGTATGTACGCCGCGTAATTGTTGAATGGCTCCATAGGTGCCAATGTGCTATATATACACACCTATATAACCATCACTCCGTGAATTGAGGTCACGCTCTTTGCAGAGATCTTGCTTCAATATGTCGGTTCAACTTACGAGACCAATTCGTTTGTGAATTCACCCAAACGAGAAATTAAAAAAAGTCGCTCAATTAAAACGACTCAATGACGCAACGTTTAAGAATCAAAACCAGCACCATCTATGCCTTATACTTTGAAAAATATTTCTCGTCGGGTTTCCCGCCCAGAACGGAAATAGCTACATTTCGAAGGAACAATTATGATTAATAGTCGCTTGAAAAGCAATATTTCTGTTTGACATTCTCGTCTATTGTGCATCTTATCCTTTCAGTGTAATAGCCTCTTAGCCATGGTATGTCGTCTCCCAGAGAGAGTAGGCTTTAATTACAATGGTTAAATTGGATAGAGGTGTCTGTATTTACTTTCCATAGATCATTTCTTAAATTCAACACATAGCTTACAATAGAGAGTATTCATTTTCTGGTTATGAGAGGTTTTACGTTTTGAATACAGTCATTCTTCTTTATTTGGTATAATTATTGCGATGGTAAGGAAATCAAGATCTGATTTTACCGGACTCCTTATTTTTCAAAAAATGACGAATCTGCGATTTTTGATAAGTTAGTCAAAATTCTAGACCGCCATTTTTTCGAGTTATAGGGTGAACGAAACTTTTCTTACAAATAGTCTATCATCGAACAATGTTTCATATTTGAGCGAAAAAGAAATCAAGGAACGGCTTCATCTTTTCCGAAAGTTTGAGCTTATTGAAACATCTACATCTACTTTTCGTATTAAGAAATTATTAACAAATGTAATGGCTTGAAAAATCACTTTTCCTGTGGGGATTTCTTTATGATTACAATGGACAAATAATATGGTTATTCAGCGACCGGTGATTTTTCTATGTGAGTATATTTAAAAAAAACAAATTTTCAAAAATTTAATTTTCAAAGTACTCCATTAATATAACATGATCGTTGAATGATTTTTCCTATGCAGCTCGTTTTTAAGACACTTTTAGTTGGCCAGTTTTCAATACAATTATAAGACTAAAGTTAGGGAATTAATGTTTAACGGATGTTTAATGATGGCTTTAACATTGCACATTATTAACACGTCGATACAAAAGGGTTAACAACGGCCAGACTGAAGATAAATTCAAACCATGCGGTTGAAACAAAATAGATGTCGGTGGCGAAAGGAAAACGTTACGAAAAAAGCAATGCTTATGCATATATTATTGAATTTGTTGTTACCTATGAGTGCTGAAAATTGTTATTCTCTTCATTCACTTACGAATATTTTCCCCTTGTTATCGCAAAGTTTCGATCGTCGTAATAATTGCATTAGAAGTATTTTTGTTTCAGCCTGCAAGCCTAAAACTCAGTTAATTTATACATAATGGTTAATCTTTTTGGAGCCCAAAGGGTATGTCCGTCGGCTTACAACGAAAAAGCATTGCGTACGTTTTTTCGAAATTATTTTCATTAGATCATTTCCATATATAGTTTTCAATGGTACTTTCTAATCTTTGTTTTTGAAAATTTTCGATAAATTTAATTGGTAACTCTGTTCGCTCCGAAACAAAATGATCAAAAAGTCCTATGCGTTTTTATCGCGCTCCTACCGTCTACCTTTGCTTTATCAATCTCACGCACACACGCGTACGCACGGACACGCACACGCATATAAATATATCATCGATTGAGACCAATACCTATATATGATTGCTTGAATTTTTGGTCTTGCACGTGTCGGTGAAATTATTTTTAAACAATAGGTTTCATCCAACTGGATAAATTTCGTTTTCGCAGTGACTTCCTCGTTTGAATCCTCGTTTGGTCTTTCCCTCCCGCTATTTCGTCATATTGGGGAACAGATCAAGGGAGCCAAATCTGGAGAATAGTAGAGTCATGTGGGTCAAGTGTGTGCACTTAAGCTTTAAAACGTCATAAAATCGAAAATTTCTAGTTTAATGAAATAGAACGATGTTCATTAGTTGTAGTGGTTGTTTATCAAGAATTTTAGGATAGAAACAATATTCGTCAATGGCACGAATTCTTAAAAATCGACCGAAACAAACATAGTCGAAATGCGTACACTTATCCAAGTGTATGGGTAACTATACGCAGCAGTGTGGGTAAGCGTGCGCAACATAAAATTACGAGATTCTGAGCTATTAACTAAGTAACAAACGATAATTCGAAAACAGAAATAAAGTTTAATGAGATCAACTTTAACGTACAAAAAATAATGTTACTCAGCAGCACAAATATCGCATATAAAAATGCTGCGTTCAAAGCTAGTGCACAGTTCGGGCCATCAGGTCTCACAAACGCTACACTTACAATTAATCCAATCTTCACTAGGTGGATATATGCATTTTTCGCCACACAAAGGGCAGAAGTATTCATTTTCTATATTCTCTATTCTCGTATTTCTAGCAGTCTTATTCTTGATAGTCTTGCAGTTAGTATTTTTGGCGGTAGTCTTCTTCGTTTTAAGCCTTTGTTTTCAATCGAACCGTGCTTTTTAATTGGCTACTTTTTCTTCTTCTTTTTTCTTCGTTTCCAGCTGTAATTTGGAAGGACTTTCAGTTGCAATTATTGACTTCTTGCCGTTCTGTCGCCGATATTGCGTTTGCGCTTTTGGTTTTATTAAATCCCATCGCACTGGCAATACTAATTGGCGTCGGTTGTCGCAATTTCAATTCAGGAAATCTTTTCAGAAAACCATATAGCCAGTCGCGTCCAGCTGGCGTTAGGGTGCGCATGAGCACACTTACACGACAAGCTAGTTTTGCGCACACTTAACCCAATCCATCGAAACGGAATTCGCTGAAAATAGTTCATGATTGCGTCATCTCAAAAATTTAAACATTGTCACTTGTCAAACCAAATAATATGTACCTAGTGCTCAATGATAAATAGCAAATGTTCAAAATGGACATAAGTATGAGGCTGAAGTTAGCCGATGATCTTTCAAATGGCATTTCAGCAGCGCATATGTGCGCCAAAAATGGTTGGATGTGAAAAAAAACGCATAGCTCCGCATTCATTATAATTAAATTCTATCGGGGTATTTTTTTGGTGTCCATGGTAAGTTTTGAATTTACAAAGGATTTTTGTGATTTTTTTTTATAAAAATAAGATTAAAGTCGCATATATACGAGAAAAATCATCGAAAAAAAAATACAGAAATAAAACCAATCATTCCGGGTATTTTGTTTTTTTTTCTCGCACCGTTAAATGAATAGATGGAAATGAATGAATAAACCTTTAGCATACAATAACTTTGGGATGGAATGTCGCAGACAAAAAAATCAAAATTATATGAATTGGTGTTAAAAATGTCTCTATGGGGTATTTTTTTCTTCTTTCATCAGAAAATAATTTATTTCACATTTTAAAAATTCATACTCGAAAAAAAAGTGTTTAACATAGCATATCTCAAGAGGGAAATATCGCAGGCGACAAATTCCGAAACATATGGTTTCGATTTTAATTTTTCTCAACGGGATATATTTTTTTCTTTATTATGAAAGTTCATTTTTTACATTTTGATTATATATGTTCCAAAAATCGACAAATTTACATGATTGATTCTGCATATCTAAGGGATGATGTATCACAGGTGAAAAATTCCACAACTTATAGTTTCAACTTGACATTTTCTCAATGATATAATTCTTTACCCCGTAAAATATCATGTTGAGAAAAATTGAGATTTTTCAAAATATGCCTGGAGCAGTTGGTCCATTTTTAAGTTCAATAATTTTGGTTACACAATTTATTATAGCTTTCACTGCTTTTGTGTCATAAAATTTACTTTTTTTTTTCATTTTTAAGAATTTTCATAAGATTCAATGGTTAAATGTGTTAGGGGTTTTCATTCATGTGTTGAATAGCCAAATAATCGGGTATACAAAATCCCCGATCGTTTCGCATGCTCGGATCGAACTGACGAAAATCTCTCTCGTCAACCGCCTACTAAGATTATCACTTCGATAATAATGTCTGTAAACATACTTTAGCTGATAGAAGGAGAATACGAGTGTCTGTGTACAAGCACCAGGGACAACTAAACGATACACTGTTCCAATGAAATTGAAATTAAAATAAAATGTAAATGTGAAAATATTTTTGGTATCGATTCAATTTTCATCGATACTGATCTTGAATGACCTTGAACGACTCTGACCCCCAATGTGTTTTGAAGTTTTGTCAACAGGTAATTTCCAAGATATATACTCAAAATGTAAAACATTAACTTTTATAATAAAGAAAACAAAAATATCCCGGTGAGAAAAATTGAAATCGAAACCATATGTTTTGAAATTTTTCGCCTGCGATATTTCCCTCATAAGATATGCTGTGATAAACACTTTTTTTAAATTTTTTGAGTATGAATTTTTAAACTGTAAAAAAAATGATTTCATGATGGAAAAAATACCCCATCGCGACAATTTTAACACCAATTTTAATTGTCTTTCATCCATTTTTGACACAACTCGAAACTTAAAGTATGTATTAATATTTGAGATATCATGAATCAATTTTTCGTTTATATCGAATTTACTCACGGGTATGTTGAAACCCATTATACTGGGGAACTACTCATATTTAGGCGCGGACAAACTCCGACGGGATTCGCATAGTAGCGAACGGTGCGCACTACGCGCCACCATTAGATGATAGTGTTTACTGAGGACTCGAGCACAATCGTAGACAATGCCAGCCGAGAACGCATGGAGGAATATACCAAATGCTATAATTTGCGTTTTATATCCACCATCGAGAATCCACAATTTCTGTTCGACTCCTGACTCAAATCTTTTCATTCGGCGAACGAGGCTTCTAACGCATCGTTGATTAAGCGTGATCAACGTGAATGAAGAAAGTGCAGTCTTGGCGACGGACGACTCGCATAAGCAAGAGACAGCCACGTATATGTCAACAAATCTGCAGAATGATATAACGTAAGTTTTAAATTTGCGACCGAGAATAAAACATTCTCGGTCGAGTTTGAACTCGAATGTTTTCATTCGTCGAAACGGAATTTCGGTTCGTCGAGGATGCTTTAGAAGCATCGTTTAATGAATAGAAATATTCGCGCCGAATGTCAACCGAGAATGTTTGATTACCAGTCACAGATTTCAAACTCGTGAAGAGGCAGGCCATTATTTTTCCCCGCTCATGTATGATGCGAATTAAGAAATTAATGCGAAACAAGAAAATGGTGTCAAGATTAAGACAAGCCACACTATATTCTAGGCGAAATTATCGATTTGATCATGACAAGCTATGTAGATGGCGATTCGATGAAAGCATAGTATATATTTCTACATAGGCGTTGAGGTAATCTTGGAGTATCCAGACATTGAATCATCTTCCCTTTATTGTTCGAAAGTTGTTCGTGACTCGAAGGATTACAATTCGGACAAATAAGGGTCAATCTTCATTCTATATTAATGCGCCGACATCACATGTGTTCTTTGATGCTATCAGATCCTAGCGAAATCAAATATTTAAAACACATATGTATACCCGATTGGAAACAGAACATATGTATCTGCACAATTGAAAACAATTTCACCCCTCTGCAGATCGATACCATTTGGTACCTCGGACTAGAAATTTCGTCCGCCACCACGTGTGCCGAATCGTCTCATATCTTCCAACGTGCGAATCATCGTAATGATCAGCTTGCAACAAATTTTTATTCATTTGTTTATTATTTCAAATGCATAAAATAAGCATTTTTGGCAATAAAACTCAAACTATACAAGATCTACCAATTTTTATTTGTCATATAACTCGGTGAACTTATTGGGTAACTAAACTTATTGGGGAACTTATTGGTAACTAAAAGCTTAAGGTAATATATTTTGAAATGATAAGTGCAGACTCGTTTATGAACTGAATTCGAAGTCGAATTATGAACGTGCCTGGCTATTATGGCCTAGGGCCACATTGGCTGTAAATGCTATCGGCCATATTAGTCGTCAGAGCAAATAATAACTCGCTGGTTTTTTTGCGGAGCATAATTTACAGAGAAAAATCTCAGTTTGGACTCCTGAGCATTCTTTGTGAGCCCATAGCCTACAATATAGGCATTGAATTCAAGATTCACCTCTGTTGTCCTTAGAATAGAGAGAGCCACAATGCGTCTGAACTTTGCGTCTGAATTATTGCGGCTATCTAGACTTTCGTCAGAGCTGTCCTCGTACAAAGATTTATTTTCTTTATCCGACCTAGATACATTCTTTGTTTTTGGCTTTGTTTTTTTACCTGTGCCTTTTTGTTTTTCGTTTTTATCCACACCAGATTTATTCAATTTTTCGTTTTCCTTCTTCAACGAGTTTTGCAATTCTTCTTTTGTAAGGGGATGAAGTCAGTAATGTCGATGTAGCAGCCTTTCTGCCTCGGTTACTAGGTTTTCTAGTCGTTATTTCTGGTATCGGAGACAATTGGAATGATGTTGTAAAGTTTCGATCTGTGGAAATAGACGGCTGTGGAGACATCGTGACGGGAACCATAATTTGCTCAGAGTCTACAGGTGAAGTTTTGACTTTTAACACAGGGATCTCTTGATCAGACGTCGCACGACTCGCAATGGGTTGCTATAATATGGGATCTTAAGAAGGTCAAAACTAAAAACTGAAAACCAGTGAACAATTTGTGTACACAATTTCCACCAGACTATAGATCAAGGGTTTGCGTACAAAAATATGAAGCAATAATATAAACAAATTCCTAATTCGAGTCACTATAATGGTTGAAACTTTCGAAAAAATAACATCGAAATCCCTAATTTTGGATCACTGCCTACAAAAAACACACGCGATCTCGCCGCGCCGCGCAAATTCACGGAGGAGGCGAGGGGTAGGCTTGCTCAAACATGGCAGGTCTGTTTTACGCTAATGTTGGTTAGTTTTGGAGAAGTAGCAGCGGGCCATATTAGCTACCTAGGCCATAATACCCGGACTCACCCTACTAGTGTAATATAACGTGCGAACGAATCTTTCACGCAAAACCTTTTTTTATTCCGATTAATTGTCGGTCAACCCGAGGTTCTTGACACACGAAGCTCTTTTTCACGGATATGTGTGTTCCTGAAATTTGCTTATCCTAAAATGTCCTCCGAGTGCATTCACATGTGCCCATGTGAAATAATGTACACGGGCCACGTGGTTTGAAATTCGTTTTCGAAAATTCAAGCGCATCGGTACATCTAGCGATATGGTCAACAAACATTGAACGTCTTATTAGCAACATTATTACTGGAGACATCGATGGTAAATGAAGATCATTAAAGTACACTTCAACGACCAGCTCGACATACGAACATGTATTTAATAACAAATTTACTATTGATGTTATATCGTATAGCTTTCGATAAGCCTGGAAACCCTTATTTTATAGCATAAAACATTGGTTTTTAACGAAAATTAATTTGTGTACTAACGAAACTCCATATCTAATTTGTAACAGGTTGCTCGCACGAGTCTGATGCGGGTGTTTACCCCTTGTCTACCACGCACGAAATTTTATATAAGTTTTTATAAGTTGGTGGTATGAAACGATACATTATGAGGAGCCTAAATATACGAGAATCAAGAATAAAAACGCATTCTTATATAAAACGGACGTTTACGCAAGTTTATTATAGTAAATAAACGAAGATGGCAGAAGAAAACACATTTCCATGTCGATCTAACCAATATGAACACGGTTAATTGGCGTTTTCGAAATATCAATCTTCGTGCTTAACCCGTGAGAAGGCGCGCGAATCTCGACTGCGGCGCGCTGTGAGCAATTTACTCACCACGCGTATGCCTATCCATGTAACAAAATTAAGCGCGCCTTCTCACGGGTTAAAATGGCGATACAAATATATTTAGATCGAGAACAAAGCCACACCGATTTTTCAATGTCTGATTTGGACGGAATATTTTTTCGAATTCGCACGGCATATCGAGCTTCTTGACATAATTTGACTCTCGGAATTGCTATGCTGCAGATTATTGCTGAAAACGATTTTTAAACATTTGCATCGGCTCACAGTGAACTAATTCGAACTCCTAATTGAATCCCTCATAGAGCAAACTGAGATTTCTACTCGGGAAATTTGATGCATCCATTTTTACCGCGAATCATGAATAGACTTTCTTTTTTCGGTTTTAATATTTGTCTAGAACGGTAAATACCAGTAGCTGCGTGTACGAGTGGCGGTACGTAAGAGTCTCACTTTGACGTACCGTCATCATACTCGAGTGTGATGTGGATTCGACCGGTGGTACATTTGACTCCAGGATCCCAGCGAGTCTGGGGTACATACGTTAGTGCGGTATAAAAGTTGCGTTCCTTTGCAGCTCTGGAGAAGCGGGGAGTTTCGTAAGAGATACATAAATACATGAAAGTACGTATAAATCGAAGGGAAAATATTAATACAACAAAACAAAAACTTGTGCGAGCGATATATATATGAAAAGCCGCTTTTGGCTTTCAGCACCGTGTCCACGACTCGTGGCATCCATTCGAGTTTCGAAAAAAATACTTCAAAACAAAAAATTACGCAACTTTTTGTGTCCTCAATATTTTCTCTTAAAACCTATCGTTCTTGGGTTATTTTGAATTTTTTTAAATTTATCGTTTTTAGCCCAAACTGAAATAACTTTCCGAAAAAAAATCGCAAACAATTTTTAAAAAGAGGAAGATCTGCATTCTGCATTCCCTTTCAAGATTTCATAGTAAAAAAAATCCTTACATTGTGCGCCTGATTCGCGATGGTCGAAAAAAGCCCTAAAAACGGTCACGAACCAAAGTCCGTACCGGGTCGAAAGAAGATAAAAACAAAAATTTAAATAGAGCAAACTGAAGCCTGATCTATCCTTTTATATATATAACTATTTATATATATATGACCTATTCCACGGGAAATCGACCACTTATGAACCCGACTATTTTTAATCTAGACGTTTTTTTTTCAAATTTTTCGTTATTGACGCGCTGTTCAGAAAATAATATAATTAAAATATTTAAGTCATATTCTATAAAAATTTTCATTTTTTTAGAGAAAAATCTGAATTTATCAAAAACTCTATTTTTTTATTTTTTATTTTCATTTTTGTTTAACTTTGATTTATTCTGCGTTTAATGCCGTAAGATTCATAGTGTACAGATTTTTTTTTTCAATTTTTGTTTGCGATTGAAAAAAATTGCTTCAGTTTTTCTGAGAACAATATCAATTTTTCGAAAAACCCTATTCTGATTTTTGATTTTCTGTTTTTTTAACTTTGATTTATTATTAAATTTATTTTATCGACTAAACAATGTTCGATTACGGAAAAATGATTTTTTTCAATCGAATAAAAATAGAACAAAATCTGCCCACTATGAATCTTGCGGCATTCAATTCAGAATAAATCAAAGTTTCAAAAAATAATTGAAAATAAAAAATAGAACAGAGTTTTTGAAAAATTGAGATTTTTCTCTAAAAAAAATGAAAAATTTCATAGAATATGACTTGAATATTTTATTTATATTTTTGTCTGAAAAGCGCGTTTTAAAACGAAAAATTGTAACAAAAAAAAAGTCTCGACTAACCAATTTTTGAAAAAGTTCTGAGCATTTGAAAATGGTAGAAAAAAGACGTTTTTTCAAAATTCATAACTTTTTTTCGGTTGGGTAAACAAATTTGAAGAAATTAAAAAAAGGGTTGTTAGTGGGGTAGTATAACATATATATACAATTTCCAGCAAAATAAAAAATGGTCGGGTTCAAAGTGGTCGATTTCCCGTGGTCATGTAGAAACCATATATGTATACACATGTATAAATTGTATAATGATGCCACCAATTAGGGAAAATGATTCAATTCGAAACGTCCTATATCGCCATCGAATCTTCGTTATAATAAAATGGTGTTGTCTTTTCCTTACAAACATCTTTCTCGCAAGAAATAAAATTCACCACACCGTCAGAAAATTAAGCTTTTTTCATTAATTTTTTAAACTCACATAATAGGTTTTTTAGGCTCAATTGAAGATATATTATTCCAAATATATTAAAATACATTCAAGTAAATTTTTATTGAAAAAAAAACATGAATAGTTGAAGTAGAATAGTTTTTTCTCGAAACCACGTTTATCGAACTGGTGCGGACGATAGCTCGAGTAATAATAGTCGGATATGTAACATATTTGCACAAAATTGTTTGTAATTGTAATGGCTATCGTTGAGCGTATGGCAAAAAGGCCCCAATAATGCATGTGAAAAACAATTCGAAAGGAAAAACCATTTTCAATGTCTACATTATTTTTATTTCATAAGTTATTTTCAGATCGACATTTGTTTCTACATATTTTTTTCAATCTATTGTATAGCTCGTTATTTCCTTCAACATTTTTTAGTTTTTGTTTACATCGCTTCCTCCCTCGATATTGTGTTGTTGAACGGAATGGTCGGAAAATACCACTTATTGTGAATAAAAAATATAACAACGTAACACTTTACAAGTATTCAAATCGCGAACAAAAAAGAGCGCGGGCTACACGAGTGTTCCATGCAACTAATAGTAGCAACGCGATGTCGAACTGTGTCAGCGCTGCGGGCTCACACACACGTAACGATCCTTGCGCCGAATGTCCCTATAGCTATTCAGATCATACGCACGCATGCTTTCAATTGTGTTTATACTACTATGTTGGTTAGCTTCGGCGTCAGAGAACACAGGGTCGTATTATTTTTTTATCTCACTCGCGAGCACGTGGCGTACAGAGCTCAATATACGTATGTGTGGATGTATACGGTGTGTCCCAGAAGGGTCGGGATACCTCAATATTTCGGAAAATATCAGTTTTACAGAAAAGTGGTTCAAAGAAAAGTTATATGGTTTAAAAATATCTATTTACTGATTTTATCACTTTGACTTTGGGTGTCGTCGCCAAGGTCAGGTTAAGGCCAAATCAATTTTGTAACCCTCAATCCGTGAACCGGGGTCGTTTTCGTCCGGCCCAAAATTTCTTCTCGACATTTTGCTTGATACATTGCTTAACATTTGACTGAAAAAAAGGATTAAAACAAAAAAAAATCTATTCTCGCTTCAGAAGTACAGTCCGAATCATGAATTCTTTTCAGATTTTTTCATTTATAATTGCGGGTGTGATAGCACGAAGACGAAAATGACTCCAGTACACGGAATTAGGGTGCCTAAAAAACGTTCACGGATTGAGGGTTAAAATGGAACACCCCATTTTGCACTGCATATTTCAATAGTACATCTGGAGAGCTTTCCAAAACACTATAACAAAATATTGTTTCATGAAGTACTTCTCGAGTTATGATGCTTCAAAGTTACAGTATTGACGGCACTAGCCACATCACAGACCGATCACAGACCGATCTTGCCTTGACTGGCTGCATTATTCTCCAATCTTTCTCCGAGCACAAACGACATGTCAATCCATCTGAGCAACCCCCGCGTGGAATACCTTGGCTAGTGCCATCGATACTGTAACTTTAAACATCATAACTCGAAAAGTACTTCATGAAAAAATGTTTTCTTATAGTGTTTTGGAAAGCTCTCGAGACGTACTATAAGAATATGCAATGGAAAACAGGGTGTTCCATTTAAAAAAAATTGATGTGGCCTTGATCTGACGTGGCGACGACAGTCAAGGTCAAACTGATAAAATCAGTAAATAGATATTTTTAAACCATACACATTTTGTCTACACTTTTCTGTAAAACTTATATTTTCCTATATATTTAGGTGTCCTGACCTTTCTAGGACACACTGTATGTATAGCACAGAGTTTCGGTGGGTGTGATCTACAAGACACCACTAGCGCCTGAGACTACGAACGGGTAGCGGAATAGCTACGAACTACTTTCTAGTATGCCAACTGCTAGGTATTATCGGTATTTGCCTGTACAATTTTCGGCGAAATGATATTCCTGAAATATTATACATGCATCAATGTAACGGTACTCAATGGGTCCAATTTTTTCTACTCTTGGCTTTAATGGTCGAGATTTTTTTAATCGCCCTATTCAAACGTCAGTGAATGTAAATCTTATGCAACACTTACCATATTGTACCTATACCAAATCTGTAGAAATACTTTGCGATTTTCGAAATTCTACGACCATTAGGCCCCAAACCATTATCGACGGTATCACATAGTAAAATTTTAACCCGTTTATTAATTTTGGATTGGCATTTGGTCCAAAAATCCAGACCCGCTTTGATGGTAAAGAAGGTCTATCACATTGCCTTAATGCATGCGTATGACTAATAAGTGAATAAAAAAGGTAGTCTCTGCATCTTTCTTGTTTAATCTGTTTTCTCTACTACAATTTTTCAACAATTGTAGCAAAGATAAAAGTTATAGTGTGTAATGGACATGCACTAAGATTACTGTAACTACAAAAGTAACTATTTTTACAACGGATATATGCCTTCTCTTCATGATAAGCAACCATATATCGTTATGGAATTGTTTAATTTTTGTGTCTTCAAATGAAAACAGAAACAAAGTGTGAACATGCATGTGTATGAACTTATTAAGGGCAGGGTAAGGTTTAAAAATTTTGTTTTCGATTTTTTTTTAATTTTAACTGCAAGCATAATATCTCAAGAATATTGTGTCTAAATTTCAAGTCGATCGGAGCAAAATTGACGACGTTATTTTCATACCTGCCTGAATTTGTATACATGCCCGAACAGCGCGAACTCCTGGTGCAAATGGCAAAAAGCTGCAGCTGATAATGCATTGGATTCGTTCAAACACACGTACAGTGCTCTTCCCAAAGATGTTTTGGATGCCATCAAGCCCATCTATGAAGATCTGAGCAAAGATGCCCTCCTAGAGCGATGTGTCGGAGGCTTTACGCAGAACAACAATGAGAGTTTGAACCTACTTATTTGGAAAATCTCACCAAAGCACGTGGGTGGAACCTCTATCATCGTTCAGATTGCAGCTTATGTGGCAGCCAGTGTCTTCAATGAAGGTTCTTTTGCTTTAATATCCTTCATGCAAGAAATGGAAATCAGTAGTGGACCAAACCTAATGAGTGGGCGCGATCATCTGACTCTATGCGTATAGGTCGAGCAGATCAGGAACCCGAAAAACAGACGAAAGAAGGCAGGATTCGTCGTAGACAAGAGCAAAACGATGCTTTAGACATCCTGGATGACAGCAACATCCTTTATGGACCTGGCATCGATGATTCAGTGTGAGGTAAGCCGATAAAACTCACTTACGAACGTTTCATCTAAAATTTTTTAGTGTTCAAAACTTTAAAGCGTTTTTCCCACAACTCACATTTTCAAAGTCGGTGCCCATCATAACTTCAAAACTACTGCAACGATCCTTTTGAAATTTTGCACACTATTTCTGTACATAATTTACGAGGTAACGCTGGAGAGTTTTTTTCAAATTTGTTTATATTTTTCATTTTATAACAACAAATTAACCGATTTTTTCGCTCAAAATCGCGTTTTCCCTTTAAAGTGTTCCCAAAAATTGAAAAATTTAAATTTCGAAAAACCCCTCCAGCGTTACCTGGGGAAATTCCTTATCTAACGATATAACTTTGATTTTTTTATTTCAGATGATCCAGCACGGAGTTATGCTGGGCATCGCACTTTAACTTTTTTCCGAGACGCTTGACAAAAATTGCTGTGATCGCCGTATTTTTAATATTTCTTCGTGAAAATTGGACACAATATTCTTCCAATGTCACACTTTAATGTACCATTGGTTTAAATAAATAGATTTCAACCGTTTCGTCAAAAAAAATCATAAAAATGTGCCTTTTTCACACGAATTGACCCTACCCTGCCCTTAAAGCAAGGAAAAAAACTATTCTAAGTTACTTGATGCACCAGCCTTACTACCGTCGCAACACCGAGTTCAGTATCCAGTGCCAGGACTACCTCGTATCCGTAAAATTGCTCAAAGTATGTAAAAAATCAGAGCTACGCGATTTGAGTTATCCGATGCACTTGAGTAGTTCAGTCCGTACTAGCTTTTCATCTGCGTGTGGGAAATTACAAATCATATTTAGAAGTTTAAAATGGTCTGACTGACCAGTGGTTCAGGATCATCATGGTCTGTCATATTATACGGAGCCTGGCTCAGTAAAAATATAACATATTTATAAGTACTCAGTTAAGACTATGTCACGCAAATAACATTTGCATGGGCGTGATTAGTTTTAGGAGGATATGTAACTACGTTGCTTTCCAGTTCGTACCGTCAAAAGATTCAGCTTCTGTTATCGGTGGATCCGACTTTTCCGAAAATAGCGTTCTAATGATTCGCGAGTAAGTCTACAATGTTCGTAAATGTTTGCTGTACTAAAAAGTCGAACAATTGAGAAATAAATTTTTACTATAACAGATGCCTCTGAATTAAGAGAAAATGGTGCAGAAGCAATGTGGAAATTTGCAATTCAGAGCGTTTTTAAGTTGACTTAATATTGATTCTTAAATCAATATTAAGCCTAACAGAGAAAAACACGAATTCCTTTCTTATTCACTACCTAGGTCACAGCCAAGAACTTTTTTGGAAATAAAACGTTCAACTCCCAAAACGAATAAAAAAACAAAAAATGCCCATGATATGTATTTTCAGCCGTGTTTTTCAGTGATTTACATTAACATTCAAAGGCGAATTATCGCGTAGTTTATGAATTTTCCGTCAGATTTACCTATACCTATTCAAAGAACTGCATCCGTCAATAAGTCAATAATACTTCCATCGTATCGCCAGGAATAAGATCACGTGTTTAATTTCATACGATCGTTAAGAGCTACCAATCAATATATATACAACGTGCATACTTAATACTCCAGATTGTCATAAGCTTTCTGAATACGGTATATAGTTTTATTATATTTCTGCGAACGACTTCTCCTAACGTGAATTCGAAACAACGACGAAAATGATGCTAACTGTTACGTGTGCGTTCTGCTCTTTGTATTGCCTCGTTCTATACGCGGAGTCTCCTTCGATCTTATCATCAACGTCTAAGAAACTGTTCGCTCCCAGAACATGTGAATAAACAGAGCCCCGAGCTGACAAAATAAGTCGCTTGAGATACACTGTGGAATACGCACGGGAGGTCGTTCTGCATGGGGCATTCCAAGTACAATAAAGGCAGTACACATGCTGTAATTTCTTCCAACCATTCCTTGTTTTGGAAAAACATTAAGCTATTATAAAGTGGCTCTTCGAAATTTATAGAGAAAGAAGCGGTATTTTAGATTTATACGAATAAAAGGACTTTATTTTAATATTATTTTTTGCATAAATACTACTACGTGCCGGCCAGTGACAACCAAATAAAAATTAAATGCTCATTCAACGATATAAAATTGTAGCGGAACCGGCGAATAACGATATAAATGACGAATCAATCGATATAGGCTTGCATCGAATTTGCTCAGTGAAAAATCAGTAATATCCAAACTAGTTGCCGGAGTGATATTAAAATTTGCTTGTGGTGATTTCTTGAGCTATGTTACAAAACATTAACGGCCAATTAAAATACGATTGTTCAATTGGGACAAAACACCTCGTACCCACTTATTGTGGGAACACGGCTAAATATTTCAGAGTAGAATAATCGAGTAGCACAGGGCGTGGGTTTCATCAACACCGAGTTCAGTTTATTTGGAGCTAACGTATATATAAGTCGAGTACGGAGTCCAATAATTACATATGTGGATAATTGGTACGCATACTATTACTTATTGTACAATACGGTGTGTCTCACGCAACTGGAACGGGCCGGGCCGCCTAAACAATTGGGAATAGAAGGAAATGTTATTAGTAAACGTGAAATGGTATAAAGTGGTGCATAATACGAAACTATGTGTATGCACTTTTGTGTATCGGTGCAACAGAAACGTGTAACGGCATTTTCTTTTAAATTGAAATCTATATTTTTGACTGCACTAATCGATGCAGTTGTTATGCTCTACATAAAAGTATGAACATCCTTATGCCTTAAACTTATTTGTTGCGACGTTATCGCAGCGAAAAGTTCAACGTTACAAGTGTTTAATAAGTCCTCCATGGCAGTCCGAGCACTTTTCCATCCGCTTCTTGATGTTGCGCAACACATTACTGATGTTTCATGTTTCTAAACATTGTAATACATTGGAATTAATAACGTAGGTAGGGTAGACTAGTTGTAACAATTTTGCTTTGATCGCTCATAAAATCGTAATGATAGAAACGAGCTCTGCACTAAGCACGTGAAGTGAAAGATTGCTTATCAATCTTCACATTGGTCATCATATTTGCGCGTAATGCAATCATTAGCCTACAGGAGCATTTTTAAAAAAATTCTCCGTTCGTTACAACTTACCCCCATACCAGGGTCAGTTGTAACACTGGTTAGGCTTAGTTGTAACACATGGAACTGAGGCACTATTCGTCTGTTTGAATTAAATTTATTACAATAAAATCACAGAAAATGACAAATAAAATGAAACTCAAACAACGCTTCAACGGCAAATGCAATAACTTAGAAAATAATCAGTCTGATTCACAGTTATGACAAATGAAATTTCGACTACCGTGTGTGCAGTCTTCACGAGCCCAGATTCGACATTCTGTAAATTGTACCCATTTTTTCCTGGCCGACTCTCTGAGAAAGGTGCTTCACATACAAGGCAATAATACTCTTCTTCGATCAATGATATGGATGAGGTACTAGCCTTCTTTTTGCGCGTGTTGGTTTCTATTTTAGCTGGACATTTAATTATTTGTCTCCTTATCTGCGTAGCTTTCCCACGTTTCTGCTTCTCTTCAAACTCCTTTCTTACAGCTTCTTTCTCCGGTGAATCAGTATAAATGGTAGATTTTCTAGTTTTTCTACCTCTCTTTGAAGTTTTCCTCGGTGCAGCTTTTGGATAGGGTCGTACTTCTTCTGGAGAAAATATAGATTGGGTACTTGTTGACGGTATGCTGGTTATTTCAAATGGAGGCTCACTGCGCACTGGAGGCGACATTACAGGCGTTTTATCGTCAACTGCTGGATTATTCTGATGAGGAATAGTCTCGTGTTGTTCTGTCACGTTTGGATTTGGCCTATCTGTTACGTATGACGGCGCAACATCGATTTCTTGAAACACGTTGCGATTGAATGGGCAGACCCCAGTTTTACGAAAGCCGGCTTGAATGTTAGACTGCCTCAAGGCGAGCGGCATTGCAGTTTTCACAATCCCTGGAATATCATAAATTGACATAGTCTTTCCGGGATGACTTCGCACCCATGCATCAGAGGCAGAATTTATTGATTTATTGAATGGTCCGTATACAGATCGATCTAGAGGCTGTAGCTTATGAGAGCAGAGGGGAGGGAACGAGACCAAAGCTATTTTGTTTTCTTTGGAAAAGTCCAATGCATGGACTTTTATGGACATATTAACATTTTCCGCCTGATCTCTTTTTCTTATGTACCGAAGTAGCGAAACATAGTTAACGCCATGCACTTGTGCGGCACTTCTTAGACAGATACTATTTTTCACTTCCTCGTATGCGTATTGTGAAATGCCACAATGTCCTTGTGTTGTCTTTCTTATGCGTATTTTCGGCATCTTCAAAGAAAAACGAAGGAATTAGTAATGTTACAACTGTACCCACCTCCCTCCTTTATAAATAAAAAATTATAGTGACGAGGAAAACTGTTTCACACAAAAACTAATTACAATACCATATTCTCTAAAGTTTAATCTTCAAGCAGAAAAATACTTATGATCCTATTTTTAATATCAGCTGCGTAGTTAGAAAAAAACTTCGATTGCAAATACTTACTTTGTCTTGACCGTGCACAATAGGGCCCCTTGCGAGCGACTGTAGCACGCTACCACCGGGGCAAGACTGACGACAACGTAAACTGCTTATTTTCCCCTGAACCCCCTCGCCGTATTTTCCATAATTCGAGAGATATTCAGTTTGGTTCAACTGTACCCTGTTACAACTGTACCCAGTCTACCCTATATATCCATTACACGTTTTATCACGAGGAGAATTTGGTGGACATTTTTCCGGTAGGATTATTACTCACTTCAGTAGATTGAGCTTGTCCAGGGCCCATAAGTTGCTGAGTGGAGGCAGGTTATAACCATCGGAAGAGAGAGTTTTGCGTTGAATGAGATTTTTTCAGAGGGCAACGGCGTCTCATTGAACATAAGTACAGAAAAGGAACATTTCGTTCTTGACAGTTAGGTTTCATTTATTCGACTGCCATGGTTTAAAGCTCAAGATTTTTTCTTCTTTTTCCATCCTAATTTCCGGAATTCATGGAGTTTTATCCGTTTTGATAACATTCAGCCAGACCAAACTTTCGATTATTGATCGAGCCCCAACGGGGTCTCGCTTTATACGAATCTCAAGACGATAGTGGTACACAAAATAGAATAGATGTTCGTCCAAACATGGCATGCACTCGAGTCAAACTGAATACGTTATCGATTATTTAGCACCTTTGTAATGTTGCCGTCTAAACCACTTAGATCTACAAGTAACTTCTTCGTATAAAAATATACGCATACATATCATAAATAAATGTATGCATATTTCTATCAGTAACATTGATAATTTCAACAATAAGTAATTAATAATATGTGATACTTTGTTATTAATTAAAAATAATATTATAGGCGAATATTGATATGATACGTGCAAGAAGGGCGTACAGCCAATCGTAAATACTGGTACGTACTTTTGACGTACGACGTCAAAAGTACGTACGTTACGGTCCCCTTTTCCTTTCTTCCAGAAAATGGAAATTAGACGAAGGCAAGGCAGAGTGGATACAGACAGCAGCCGAGGGACAGCAAGCCGAGGCATTCAGAGAGTGAAAGTGTAGGGAGATCTTTTGTTCATTAATATAATAATAACTAGTTATTGTTTAAAACAAAATGTGCGTGTTGAAGCTTTTGCACTACCTACACCTAAACGTCTCATTTATGTAGGGAGGTAAGTTCAGTTAAACTTTCCCTGCAATATATGTTTTTCGTTTTATCGTTGATGTTATTTGGTTTTATTGCAACCCCTCGCTATTAGATAATTAATGTATAAATGTTATTATTATAACGAATTTCAATGACAGGAATCATTGAGAACCTAATTGACCCTTGAAGGTATTGCGATGCCCCAGTTCTTCAAATTATCGATTTGGACAACCTTGATCCGGAAGATTTCATGTTTGCATTGTCGCTTTTAGAAAACGCATTTTGATAACCTTACTTATGGAAAATGCGTTTTGACAGTTCCGGTGCTGCACCTTCCGATTTAAATAACTAGATTTTCATACATCTTGATTGTGGAGATGTCCATTTGGAATAGTTTGGTTCTCCGGCTGAAACTCCATTCTGACCCCTTAATTTGTCAAAATATCAACTCTAGTAGCGGAAAGAGTTATGAAACTTCTTGTTAAGGCCAGCACTAGAATATGTTGTTAGGACAAGTGTTATTAAACGTTATTAAAAAATCAAACAACGCATTTCATAGGATGACGTCAGAATTCTGGTGTAGGAGGGAAGCCCCAGCATTGCTAAATAGCACCCCGATTTTATAATAATTAAAAAAGTATAGTAGTTGAAAAAAATCCAACTTCAAGTTTTGAGCTTAAGTGGTATTATAGAAATAAATGCTTTTCGACCGGCTCGTCGGACGCAACCGATATTGTTTTAAACATTCATGATATACGTAATGGGTTTTAAAACATATTTCATCTGTTCGATATCTATGTATGTATTAACGAAGTCTATGATATATGACCATCCATAGTCTACGTTATGATTATTAGGCCAATCACTACGCCGAGAGTTGAAAGAAACAGGAAGAAACCCGTTTAGGCAGATGTATAGTATTTATTCAATAATAGATATGTCCTGTTTCCGATGCAGCCATCACGGGGTTCTCGGGTCACCGTTTATTGTTAATCAGGTTTATGTCCCAGATACTGCCGTCATCAGTTATGGGGAAGTATGATGACAGAAAGGGACCGTGGGATGCGCCCAAATTTAGCTGATGTTTATATGGGTTGTCCGATGGTATATATGAAAGAAAGTTATTGTCACCACATTAACCATGAATAAAGCGAGAAATCACATGAAAAGTCTTGTTATTTTTCGACAATAATTGCTGCTTCGTCTGCCTCTTCTTAGGTATCGACTTCACTAACCATGACGAATAACATATTTGAGCTTATAATATCATAAACAACACATATTGACTGAAATCAACTTCATACAATAATACACTAAAAATACAGAATTTTAATCACAATTTAAGGTCACTACATAGTCGATAAATCATTTCTCTTGTATGTTTAGAAAGTTTTATGCTCTACGAATATAATGCCGTGCAATTTAACTCGGAATTTGCTGAATTGTTGGCATGGTAACTGAAAACGTCGAGAGGTGCAAGCTCTCGATTTCTTTCGGCTGTAGGTAGCAGATCATCAGGCCGATCGGAATAAATTAACCGAGTATCAACACAAGTCTCGTCACAGTGAAAGCCACGTTAACAATTTACAACGAGTTTTCTAATGAAGAACATCTTACGAGTCAGTCATTGGATTCATATACAAGGGAATGCTAATTGAGTGTCAACAATACGGCTTGGAAAATAGCTTAACAAACGTATGCTTCCATAGAATAGTCCACATCTGCATATATATATATATATATATATATATATATATATCGGATGTTATGTTGGTTGCAAAGTCTTGCTATTCTTTTGAATAAAAGTAGAAGTTAAAATTATACCGTATTTCGAAACATGTATGGATACTAGCAGACGAGAAGCGTTTACACCACACTGGCAATAGCCCCATAGACAACATCAGATAGTACCGAATCGAAAACGAATGGATGCCCTACAAGGGGCAGATCAAAATACTTTGCGTGTCATCAGTACGGTTTCATTTTTACGAGGAAGCGCGCGTTTTTCATGGGTTAGTGAACATGTGTGCGGCTACATCAAATTGACAGCACGAGCTTTGTCGAGCTTGTTCACAAATTAAAAGACATCCTACGTCGCTCGCGTAATTGCAGAAACGGTACGCCCTCTGGGCAGTCCAGTTATCACGCAATGCAATAATTTTGGCAGCGCGTCATGTCATCGCGATAGTTGGCGAGAGATGTACGCCTACTAGAAGGGTATCGGTAAGTTTCATTGTACACTGAATTATACATTCTTATTCAATTTATCGCATTTCGTTTTACTTATTTTATTCAGCCACCTTAATGTTGGTCGATATAAACGACGATGACATCAACGAAGTATATTAAGACTTTTATTTTTGTTAGCTCTGTATTCACCAATCATTGAAGTCAATACCAAAAAAGAGGCACACGAACGAGAAATTGTTGCCGACAAAAAAGTTGAGTGTGAGTGTGAGTGAGTATGAGTTCATGCTTTATTCATTCATAGCTAATGTGGTGACAACAAATTTCTTTTATATCGAACGCCCCATCTAAACATCAGTTAAATGTGGCCGCATCCCACGGTCCCTTTCTCTCATCATATTTCCTCCATAACTGATGATGGCAGTAACCAGGACGCACCGCGATCAATTAATCGATTGGCCATTAACCTGACTAAGCGGTGACTTGAGAACCTCGAGCTGGCTACATGGGAAACCGGACATATTCAGGGTGTATCGTTTTAAACGCCCCAGTCGCATATCTTTGAACGATAGCATTTTCAAAGAAAATGTTTCGTATAAAAACTTTAATATTTAAAAGGGAACATAAAATGGTATTAGTCGTTCGATCTTAGGTAGATGGTTTCAAGGTCATTTAAAATTCAACTTCTTTTTTTTAATGGGCACTAGTATATTTTTTTGTAAAAGCATATTCCACATAAAAAAATAGTAAAAGCTTGTTCGGAATATTTGTTTGGAACATCTCCTTTTTTTAAAGATCTTTAGCATAATTTCCAGAAATTTTCGGATTTTCATAATTTTTTTACTCGCAAACTAAAGTTTTTTAAGAGAAGTCGCAAGAGGAAAGAAATGCTTAAGGTTAAGTGAGGATTCTTATAGAATTTTTTTTTTTACAGTTCTAATTAATCTTTGAACAATAATTTAACTTTTTTACGGATCAGCTAGTGCTGAACCCGACAGGGATGTTATTAATTTATTTTACTTTCGGAATTTATTTCGTTGCCACCAGAGTGCACAACGGCACTCGTGTATATTTTTAAAGAGAGTCTATAGTCGTTGAATTGAATGATATTGAGTTGGAAGGCTTAGCGTTATTTACCGCCAAAGGGACGGGGGTCCTCGCACGTCCCGCACGGACCCGTTGTATCTGTTATTAGTGTGGGAAAGACTGGTGATTGGATGCTCGAAATAATATTTGGAAACACAATCCGAATACAATGCGATTTATTATTATTAAAATATTGATGAATTTATTCGTTGTTGAGCCTCAGATGTTACAATAGGTTGTACAAGTTCGGATCGCCGTCTTTCGGTGATATCCGGCCGTTGCTCTTATTTGTAACTATGAGTATACTAACACTTACTGTCCTTTAAAAGAGGAATATATAATAGCGAATAGATTCAATGAGAACCGTAAAGCTGAAAGTAGAAAAGAGAATGATTATTGAATACGTAAAGATAATTTGTATTAACAAGGAGATTTATAACAATCGCGACTGGGCTTCTGAGAGGCCACCAAAGAATCGTGACTTGAATACGGCGTTCGAACTTTAATCTTGGCACTTTTCCAAGACTTAATTTGCCGCCGTGGTTACTCCCCGGAATTCACTGGTCGAAACCAAATGGGTTTAGACTTCGATGAAGTTTACGACGAGGCTAATTAAAAAAATAAAAAATATGAGAGATATTTACTAAAATAATATACAAGACGGTTGACGCGTAGATTTACTTCGGACGCGACTGTACTTCTGATAGCCACCAAGGGACCGTGACTTGAACACGCCGTTCGAACTTTGATCCCGGGGCACTTATCAAAGATTTAATCGTCGCTATCGATACTTCTGCGGAGTTCACTCGTCGTAACCGAGGGGCTCATTTCTCGGTGGAGTTTACGGCGAGACTGATAATTCACCTTTTGGCCATATCGCACCTGAAGGTCTTCTGATCCTCAGGTGGGGTATGGAATTTTTGGCATGCGCATATCCGTGGATATGGCGTGATTTCTATATCGACGATTCCCACGGCTGCACTGCTTATTCGGCACCGCGTATGCAGCCTTGAGGGTCGATTTCGCCGACTCGGGGCATTAACTTCTGGAAGTATGGCCACGCGCGGGTCCCGGATCAGCAACGTCGTTTCTGCCATGCGACAAATATCCTCGAAGTATTTCGCTAGGCCACAACGACTTATCTAAACGTATACGTAATTTGTTTACTTCGTACTTAGTTTCTGTTAAAAAATATAAAAAAAGTAAAATATTTCGTTGAAAATAAAATGAATTCGTAAAAAAAAGTCATAATTTTGACTTTCAAAGTAATTAATGCTTTTTTTAATATTCTCTATGGATCCTTAGCTGAAAATAAGCAATCTTTACCTTTTATGACTTCACTTAAAAAGCTTTAGTTTTTCAGCTAACAACTTATGACAATATAAAAACTTCTGAAACTTTTGCTAATTATATTAAAAAATTGAGATGTTCTGACCAAATGTTTCGAACAAAAGTTTCTCTTTTTTTTATATAGAATACGAATCTGCAAAAAATATACTAGGCCCATTTAAAAAAAAGAAGCTGTCCTTGAACTGACCTTGGAAAACCTAAGAGCAAATAAGTAATGCCATTTTACGTCTTCCTTCAAATCTTGAAACTTGTATACGAAACATTGAAAAATATGATATAACTTAAAGATATTCGACTGTGGAGTTTTAAATGGGACGCCGTATATGTTAAGCTATTTCAAAGACATCAAGAGGAATTTAATTTTTTCGCCACAATGGATTGGCAATGACATATCATCCACTGAGATGTCTCAGCAGGTAATAGCTAACCTACTTAGCGAGCCCCCGTTGCTACTTATGCCCGTATACGGTGTAGAGGACCGTTTGTATCAACAATTCGATGATAAGTGCGTGGGCGTTTCTCTGTATAGGTGACAACCATCCCTAGTCGCAGCTCCTGGCACATTTACTCCCGACTTTTCTGGTTTTTCATGGTACACCAATAGGCAGGCTTCCTGTTGACCACTTTTTAATACTCACGGATACGTCCAACTTAAACCTCACCTTTACGATGTTGAATAGATTAATATCAGACGCTTTGAAGCTAATAACTGTTGACCAAGAAATTAAATCTGGTAGAACAAACCTGCCCATCTATTCATAGCTGATGCTAGAATACTGCTACATTAGCCTTAATTATCTTCAGCATTAATATCATAATCGTCATCATCGCAGTCACCATCATCATCGCTGATGAGTGAACTAAAATAAGAGTAAATAAGAGGCGCTATGGCAAGAGAAAAACGTCATAGACATCCCTCGTTCGACAAAAGTAGAACCCTCGTTGGAATTTAATTCGATCTCGATCATATGGAAACAGAGTGCTTCGACCCAAATAGGATAGGTTCAAAACTATTATGATGCCAATTATGGGGTGGAACTAGAATGAGTTAGTGTGTTTTGGACCGACGAACGTTGCTTCTGACGCTATCCAATATTAGCCCTAAGATAGCGATTGAACCCGCACTTTGCCGCATGCATGGCCAGTATATCATTAAAAATATGGACTTATCATGTTGACCAGCTTTGTTATTTCCATACCTACATTTACGATTTATAGTTTGTGTTGTAATTGATAGCGAACGAATTATTTCCGCGTACGATACATTAATGCTTACCGTGTTATGTATGAGATATTCGGTAGACGTGGTCTGTTACACGAAATCGAATGCAACAGTACGAGTAATAGATTTCCTATTATTATAGATATCAATAACAGTCGTTGCTTAGCTCGCGTGGTCATAGCTGCATTAGAGAATAATCGGGACAAGGTGAATGCAGATATGAGACGAATGGGACGGATCACGTCATGAAAGATTGAACTACTACGTCAGTTGGTGATGTAATATAACTTAGCTACAAAATATGTAGCTGGCCCTTACAAAGTCATCGAAGCTAGTTGTCGTGGTTATATCCAAGTGGAACACAACGAAGGTATTCCCGAGTAGAAATCCTGGTCCGGCTACAAAAATGGCTTGATCAAGAATCTTGATCTTTTTGTCATGCCTTGATCAGGATTCTTGATCAAGCCCTGGACGTTTTGGTGACATTTTCCCTGACTCCGGCCTGATCAGGGTAAAACATCAAGGCTTGATCAAGGTAAAACATCAAGCCCTGATCCAGGTAAAACATCACGGCTTGATCAATGATAAATATCAAGGCCTGATCAAGGTAAAACATCAGGGCTTGATCAATGAAAAATATCAAGGCCTGACCAAAATAAATCAGGTTACAAAAGGAACACTTAAAAATCAAAGCTTTATTCAAAGTATTTTCTAATGAAACAACAAAATAAACTCTAATAAAAACAAAACAATCCATAAATTTTAAGATTATAGGTTCTTGACATAAAAACTAATAATTTTCCCCTATGAAGAAAATTTGGCTAACGTCTATAGAATTTGAGATATTTAATTTCCAATTTTTGGGTTTTCTCATCTAAACGCGTGTAAATTGAAGTCGAGTTTCGTTTAGGAGTTGCAAAAAAAATGTTTGCAGGATTTTTTTTAACAAATTTTGGCCAAGCCTTTGTGGCTATATCTGAAAAAAATCCTAAATACATTTTTTTTGCAACTGATTATAAACAAAACACCACTTCAACTTAAGGGGTCACGTACAGTTAGAATTTTCAAAAAATCGATTTTTTTTACATTTTCTAAAAGTAGCACATTTGAAAAGTATTCTGTGAAAATTTTAGACGAATCCGACTGTTGGGTATGGAGATATGTAACTTTGAACGGAAATTTTTCTTCTGCATGTAAATCGTACTGAAAACTTTGAATGCGTTTTTCTCGAAACTATGTTTTCGAACACGGTGATCACTGTACCTCGGAAACGGCTTTACCGATCGACTTGAAATTTTGCTCACTTTTTCTAGACATAATTGTCCTCCGGATGAACGAAGGATTTTTCTATGCGATTATTTTATTTTTTTTATAGCTGAAAATGTGAGCAAAATTTGGGTCGAAAACACAACTTTGACTTCCAACATCCACCATTTTGTGAAAAATCATAAAATTTTCAAATCCTTCGATCAACCGAAGCATTATGTCATTAACTAATGATCCCTACTTTTATTTTGATTTCGGACGATCCGGTGACGAGCTGCACTGATCACCGCGGAGGACCTTTTTTTTGGGACCCCTACGTTACGTGCGGTTATGGAAAAATTTCTGCATATTTTGCAATGAAAAAATTGTATTATTTACTTAAAATATATGTCTTTTGTATGGAAAAAGATTTACGATTAATTATTTAAACGTGTCCCCAAAAAAAATTCGCAAAAAACCCCTTTTTTCGAAGTCCTAACTGTACGTGACCCCTTAACGCGTTTAGATGAAGAAACTTAAAGATTGAAAATGAAATATCTCAAATTCTAGACGTCAGAAAATTGTTCTTCATAAGGGAATACTGTTAGTTTTAATGACAAGACGTTCATACAAAATGTTTAAAGATTTTAAATAAAATAAATTTGTGATATGTTTCACTGTTGAGTTTTCCGCGCTTCGCGACATTTGTCCCAATCTTTTGCAGCATTAAATACCGCCCCAACAGCTTGTCCCACTTGTTTCGATAGGACTTCCATGCCATGTTCTTTGTATTTGGAGATCACTGCGGCTAAAACATTCGAAAATATATATTCCACTTAAGATTCAAGAGCCACATATACAATATTAACCAAAAATAAAGATATATAATACGTAAATTCTCTATGCGGACATAAAATCCAATATTTTGGTAGAACAAAATCGTAAATCAATTTCTCTAAACAGGCTTTTGAAAAGGATAAAACTAGCTTCATTTTTACTTTATTATTTTTATAATTTTTTTATATCCGCGCGTCATCTTGAATATGCCGGGTTTTCAACCATTTTCCGACTCTTCACAATCGTGAGCTGGACTCTGAACATAGTAATTTCACCATTTAGTATTAAAATCTTTCCAAAGGACACTTTTAGTTTAGTTTCTTTTTTTTCAATTTCTAAAAAAAAAACGGCAGGCTTCGCGATCTTTTAAATAACAAAGCTCAAGCTAACAGGTGTTTAACTATCTGATCACAAAATGGTGTGATTACTATATTTCAAAGTCCAGCTCGCGATTTTACAAAGCTTCAATGTGCAAAGTGTGTACTCAAATAAAAATAAAAAAGGTGAACGAGGCTGACTTTGTTCTCTTCAAAACTCTGTGTGGGAAATTGGCTTACGATTTCTTCCCTCTGCGATATTCGATTTCGATTATATCTATATGCACATTAGAGGCTACTCACCATGGATGAACGAATACATTACGGTTTCGATAAAAACTTTTTTCGTCCCCGATGCTTTAACGGCTGTGAAGCCGGCGATGATGTTCTTTGTTAGAAATGTTTTCAATATTTGCCTTATTGAGTCAACTGGCTTCCGCGAAGCGTCAATTTGATGCCAAATGAGAGTTTTCTGGAAACGATTTTTAAAGAGGTAACTTTGAAAAGTTTACATTTTTTAAATATGCGGTAAACCGACATGAATTCTTGCAACAAACTTACGATTTTTTCGGCTCGCCTCGCGTCATTTGCCACGATTTGCTCAAATTCTATGAAATCATTTGTCGTTTTCAACGGCAAATGAAATTCATGATCTAGAATGGCTGTTGCCGTGCTTGAATTTGTCGGTTTGAGGCACAAAATGTCGGTTTTTATACCTCGCATTTCTTTCGACAATTCTTTAACTTGCTTATTGAGCAAGCTTATCTCGTCCTCAATCCCTTTCACGGATTGTTTGAGAGGGATCAAAGCCATCCCGACTATATCACCAATTTCTAAACCATAATTTATTCTCAAATTTAATGTGTCGATTCATGTTTAAAACTTTTTTTTCAATTATTCGATTATTAATCATCACGATTGTTAATTTATTTGACATACCACGAATCATCTTCTCGTACTGCATCCCACTATAGATGACGTTGTATTCGCTCAGCAAGTTTTCTCCTTGTTCATCTGGTTCGGCCGCGACACCCGAAGGAGAAAATCCGGAACATTCGACGACAGCTATGTCAGCTGAAGGGTCGGCAGCTAACAATTTAAAATATAGATGAAATACATAATAATAGAGTTGTACATAATAGTAATATACATAATATAGTTGTAATAAACAAGGGCGAATATGATGCCATCCGTGCAAGTTAGTTCGGACAATGTAGGTAAACCAAACAGTGGTAAGTTGACAGTGTGAACTTAACATTATTTGTTTGGCTTACAGTGTCCTGTAACCTGTGTCAATGGCATCACATTTGCATGCTGCGCTATCCTTTAACTTGCACCGATGGCATGGCATTTGGATGCTGCGCAGTCTGCACCGATGGCATGGCATTTGTATGCTGCGCAGTCTGTGACCTGCACCGGTAGCATGGAATTTGGATGCTGTGCAGTCTGCCACTTGCACCGATGGCATGACATTTGGATGCTGCGCAGTCTGCCACTTGCACCGATGGCATGGCATTTGGATACTGCGCACTCTGTCACCTGCACCGGTAGCATGGAATTTGGATGCTGCGCAGTCTGCCACTTGCACCGATGGCATGACATTTGGATGCTGCGCAGTCTGCCACTTGCACCGATGGCATGACATTTGGATGCTACGCAGTCTGTCTCAAACTTTTCATTATTTAAATTGTTTAAAGTTTCCTTTCTACTCTAAGAAAGGAGATTTTGAGGAACTTAAGGAAAGGAAATTTTAGGGAAAGACAAAACAATAGGAATTTTAACTTACGTAAAGGTAGCGCCGACACGTGCCATTCCGGTTCGATTTTTTTCTCGGCATCCATGTAACGAGACACGGCTGCCGTCTCTTTTGCCGTTGTACCCTCCTCATCGTCGCTCGTAAACGTGTAACTCTTTGATTTGGAACCTTTCAGCTTTTTTATAGCATTGTTGTAAGAAGCTGTGAATAACGAAAAGAAATGAGATTATTGCAAGCAACAAAGTACAACCATGATAATCCGAAGTACAAGCATAATCATAATTGCATGATACTTGCATGCACTTCCTATTATTTTTATTTCATAAAACGGCCAATCGCTCGGTGCCGGTTTGGAATACCGCACTGCACTACGTAACGTTGCAATCCGTTCTGTTGTATACGGAGGCGGCATAAATTTGGTTTCCATCCGCTTTTTTTTGGGTTGTAAGTAATCCATTCGCAACATGCGATGTCGCGAACGGCCTCGCTCCCTTCTTTCGTTTCCCCGAGAAATTCGACGATTTCGTGCGTGTAATTCGACATGTCGTAAAATTGGGTTATGGTTCTGGAAAGAATGGTTGCACGTGGGGAACGGAACAAATGTAAACAAACGCATGGAATCGTTGAAATCCAAATTTATTATTATACTGAGAAATCACTTATCTTACCGAAATATTACAATTAATGAAAAAATGCAGGGTGCACAAATGTCGCGCGATATTTATGAAATTTTTCACCAGTTACTTATAATTTTCGTTCGACACGTTCACGCCGCTACGGTTTCGCGGAATAAGCTCCACTAAGGACTATAACCCACACTGACTCGACGTCAGTTCGCGCTTTTAAGTGTGGAGAATCGGCATTACATACATTTTCTTTGCGTCTGAACGCTGCGCAGAGATTTCAATGCAAATCATTTTCGAATTTATCGCAGGCAATCCAAATGTTTTCCGTCCTTTAAAACCGTGTACTTTCCACATGTACAAATTTTTTGAATCGCATGGATATGAGAAAATCGCGTCGTCAGCATTCATTATTGTACCAGATATTCGCACGTCATTTTTTTCCGTGTTCGGTAAAATAAACATTTCGTCGATACGGACCACCGTATTGTCATTTAAAAATATTACGTTATCGGGTTGCGCACAAGTCAGTACCATGTCTTTATACTGGAGTTTTGCGACTGAGTTTCCTTCTAAAGATCGTCTTGGTTTTTGTTTTAAAATTATAATATCTGGTCTGATAGAAATTTTGTTTTCATCCAATGTCATTTTTTCGCAATAACGTCTGCAAATTTGTGCCAACGACTCATGACCACTTCGCAGCATTTTTTTTATGTGGCCGAGGGTATTTTCGAATGCGAAAGCCGTAAAGTGGCACAACGAACGTGACATTACATGAACATCGTCTGTCAAATGAATTAAATTATGCATGTTTAAAATTTGGCTTTCTGTACCATATAAAACCTTCGCAAGAGAGACGAATTTTTTTACATATTCCTCTGCATAGGTTGCATGTTGTAAAGAAAATTCGTCCGAACAAAGTATGCGGCAACTGACATGAAATAATAAAAAATGCGTGTATAAGTTATTTGGAAGAATTTGTTTAAGCGCAATTGGGCCAACATATAAAAGAAAGAATCGATATTCCGTGGCTTTCCATCTAGGAACATTGTCTAGCGTTCTTGTTGTACGTTGGAACTCTTTTGGAATGCAACGGTTAATTTGAATCAATATCTCAGATAGTCGAGTTTTCTGGTTGTAACTAATTTTTACATGGCGTGGTCCCTCTATCCAATAATCGTTCAACAATTTTTTCATTAATCCTAGGCAGCATAAATGCATGAAGTCCAATGGAAAATGCGCAACCATGTCTAGCCCAGGGATATATAAGAGCGGGGAGAGACCTAGGTGGTGTTCGGGTTGTTCTTGAGATCGAAAAGATTGATCAGTTCGCAGTGCATAATCCTGTTCTACATAAACGGTTCGATTATGGAATCTTTGGCCTGGAACGGTACAGCGTTCGCAGGCGTAGAAGCCTCCGTGACCTTTCATAAATTTGACAAAGGAACGGGCGGGTCTATCGCAAACGAAACCTTTCACATCTATCTGAAATTTGTGTTGTTCGATTTCTAAACCTTCGTGAATTAAATCCGTTACTTCATCCACGAACTTCGCGAAATACTCAGACACGTTAGAAGGCTTTGTATTCCCTTCGTAAATTGCTACTGGGAAAACTGGATATACTATAGATGGATCACACCATATTTGACATAATATCGGCCACAATTGTTTTCGGCTCGATTTAAATAGTGGTAAACCATCAATGTTGAACAGCAGAGATATCGATTTCTCTTTGTGTTGTTCTGGATTGATAATTCTGAGCAATGATTTTTTTATTCCGAAATAAGCAAATTTTCCTTCTATTTGTTCACTGCTCACGACATCAATAATCGGTACGACATAAGGAGTCTTCAAAAATGTTTTTGATGATTTTGGCAATTCTGGGAGAAGTCTTACCGAAAGAATGTGAAGCAACCGATCAAGGTGAGTATGGGGTACTGCACATTCTATAGCCCACTGCCTCAATGCCTGAATTTCGTTAAAATTGTCATCGGCTGATTCTTCGCTAAATCCATCGCTTTCGGTGCTATTTTCATGTGGGTCTTCTTGATCTTTGCCGAATTCGTCATCCACGATGGCTTCTTCTTCTACATGCGTCGATGTCGATGCTGTTCCGGCAAGAACTATCTCTTCAGAGTCTACATCGCCAGAGCTATTTACTACCGCGCCAGGGTTTGTTAGCTCTAGACTCTGAGGCGTTGCAGAACTTGGTGCATCTTCTGGATCTGTCGAATGTATAAAAATCAATATTTCACTGAATTTATATATAATTTATATATAATAATTATATATAATAATTTATATACAATTTATACTGAAAGATTTAACACACAATAAATTTGTGAGGTTACAATTTTCTAAAAGTCATAGGAAAAAGTAATTATTGTTATACTAACCCGTTTGTGTGTGAATTCTTCTTTTTTTTTTCCTTGCGCCATTCGCGCATTCGTAATCGGTGTACAATTTTTTTACGTTCTTCGTTGTCCATCACAATTTTTCAATATATAAATATTACGTTATGTTCACGTGAAAATATAAGCGCGTTGGGCGCGCGCTTCTCTCGGGTTACTGAAGCATTTCACCAGATAAGGTTAGGCACGTTTTTCGCACCAAACGGTATACTTCCAGTTGCTTGACTATCGCTTGACACTTACCGGATCAAGCGAATTTAAGTCAGCTGTAAGTCCACTTGCTTGACTACCGCCTGAAGCGGGCTTGATGAAGCAACTGGAGGAAACTGTATTTCCAGTTGCTTGACTATCGCTTGACACTAACCGGATCAAGCAAATTGCGGCATACCTTAAGTAAAGCCTCCGTACTAGAGCATGATCAAGCCCGGATCAAATATCAAGCCAGCCTGACAATATTTCTACTCGGGTTGAGACATATAGCATTTTCAGATTTTGAGCGCACGTTCTTGATTTTCTAGAACGTCGCCCCCCTCCCCCCTCCCGGGACTATTCGGATATACGAATACATATGGGTATACAAATAGCAGGGAAATAAGAAGGAAAAACAAGAGTGGGTGAGAACAACGGTAGTGAAACGAGGTTGATAACGGGCCTTCGACCGATACCGTCATAGTTACGAATCAGATTACGACTGTATGGCGTGGTAAAGAGTACCAAATATAACGAGTCTTAGACGGTTTTATCTAAATTCAGCCTTGTGCCTTCAGAAATCATTTTGCCTCTCGAAGATTCAGTAAATCAGTCCTCGAAGGTACAAACACTGTAAAATAGTGCTGTACAACATTCATGGGAAACGTCTGTCCGCATCAAAATTCTAAGATACACACGTATACATGTCTATAGATGATGGGCAGCGTGCGTCAAGCAATCGGTATCAGACATACGATTATGTTACGATACGGGAATAACCGCCTGATAAAAACTATATTGTTAAAGTATCTTAGAGTCAGCAGAACTTGCATACCGAAACAACCTCTGCTAAAATGAACTCGAGTATCGGCGCACTTCTTTCCCCCAACGAAGAAGTCTCACGTAATCACCGCCTGCAAGAAAGTTAGTTAAAAACACATTTAAACACGCAGCAAAACTGATCATCGGATTGTCCAGGACGACGGTTCTGTCCGTAATATGAAGGCGAGCCTTTTGTCCTTGAGTAAAAGACTGGAGTAAAAAACTCGAGAAGAGAAATCGAACAGTGTTACGCACCCTCATACTCGTACGAGTTCAGGATGTCGTAACAGTTATCAGTGTGAATGAAAGTTAGGTATATAGCATGTTTCGTTTTGGCCCTTCAACACAATAGAGCAGAATATTTAGACGCGAATATGACGATGAAGCTTCACTAAAGTGACGGTATTCCCTTCAGGCGCAAGAATATCGACGAAAATCTCAGTCTACGTTTCTGTTAAGCTGAGCATATCACTTATAAGAAAGTTATGTTATATATACTTATATTTATATGCAGCGGAGTACCAAAGATTTTAAAAGTAACTTTGCAATATTTTGAGGTCGGAGATCCTCAAAGATGCTTATCATCTTTAAGGTACACATGCGACATAGACACGCCACGAATGTGAAGTTCTTTGCACTGCTAAATCATTGCCCATTCTTAATAAAATATAAACGCAGTAGTATATCATTATAACGGCGCTATATACTGAATGCCTGTGATCTTTGAATTAATCTTTCGTTCCAATTAATGGTGCTAGTTTTCTGGCATTCCTATCTGAAATTCTATTTACAGTTGTGACTTTCACCACTCTCACTACATTATCAGCTCCTGCCCGTGCCTCGATAATTCGACCCAGCGTCCAGTGCATGGGTCCTTGAGAAGGACGATTGCTTCTTCCTTAATGTGGTGTTCCATTCGGCCCCGATATTAAGCTCGTTGAGATACTTCTTGTATCATTTGGACCAGAAGTCTTCTCTGCCGGTTGGATAGTTGATTGGTAGCAATAGCTCTAACATCCTGTTTTAGCAAGCTCGTTAATGAATCGTCGATTAGGAAATGATCGGTAGTCGGATCAAGTACATCGTTGGAATCGGAGAATAGCGGAATTAGGTGACGTGAATTGAGAATTGCGTCTATTTGAATTACAAATGTTTCAATTCCGCAAAAGTGGACAGCTCCTTACTTGAAACTCTGGCGAGATGATGGTTGAATGATTTCACCGCAGCCTCCCAGATTTCGTCGAAATGAGGTGACAGTGGAAGAAAGAATTTACAATCTATTTTTTCTCTATCACGGCGAGTTGTGACCCTTTGGTTTGTTTCCTTTGTTTGAAGATTTGACAGAATGTGGCACATTTCTTTATTGGCGACAACAACATTTGTTCCATTGTCCGAACGGATCGACAACGGTTTTCATCGGCGCCTAATGAAACGTTGTAGAGCTGTTATAATTCCTGCACCAGTTAATTTACTGAATATTTCTGGATGCACCGATTTTACTGCCAGGCAAACAAGTACGGCGACGCACACCTTCACTCGACCACGATTGTGAAATTTCTTTTATTTTACGTGGAATGGCGCTCACAATCAGTAATCCACCCCGACGATAAGAAATGAGCGAGTCTGTCTGGCTCGGTGTTGCAGTAGACCTCCCATGACATAATTCACTGATGGAGCATTCAATAGTACGTATCTAATACACTGTCTCAATTCCTTCAATACCTTCTGTACTTGGTTGCGCTCATCTAAGGGCCAATATCGACATCATAGATCGTAGAGAGTGGCTTGGACTCTCGCATGGAGATGTAGCAAGTGTTCTTCTTCAATTATGCACTCGGTTATCTTATGTTTAGGAAGAACCATTGAGGGTCGTTGGAAGAATGGAATTTATGCGTTTCTGAGTCTCCTCCCGACTCGCAATATTCCGTGTTGATCGAGAAAGGAACTCAGCATACTGAGTTTTCTGCCACGATTTAGTTGCAAGACTCAAGTATTCGTTTATTAGTGCAGTGTATTGTTTTTTCAGTACTTCACCATGGGTCAATTTCCGTTTTAATGCCATGAAACGACTCAATGCCTTGTATCGTGAATGCCCTCACTACCTGCATTAATAGTTGAAAGGGAGGGCTACTGTGTATTTGCCTGCACTGCCTTGTGTAACGTATTGCTTGAACTATTTCTCCGGGACGATTTTCTGCGTGGGCAGGTGCTCGATTTTCGGGCTTTCCCCAATTTCTCAAAATATTTTCACATCGAATTTTGTCGTGATTGTATGAGATCATTGTTTTGGTTACCCACTTGTTGCCAGGTTAGTGGCTCGGATAACCCATCCAGTTGCGTTTTCGGGAGATAGTCCAGTCCCATCATCCTGGAGAGAGTTTTATTTGACCGAAACTGAATAGTGAAAGGGTTGGAATTGAACCCAAGAGAAGAACAATCGGTGCTGATCTACAGTATTTTGGAATTTCTTCGAAATTGCAATGATTTTTCTTGGAATAGGCTGAATAAGTGCGACACCTGAGATTTTCCGCATTGTCAAGAAGGACATCGATTTCCGATACCTGCCGTCAGCTGACTGAATGGTGGCTGTGCCCACGTACTTTCTGTGCGTAGTTCGTTCGCTTACGTCTCTTACCGGCATGGAACACTTGTTTCTGTTTAAACGAAGTATCGTAGCAAGACTCTTTGCGATAAAGTTTGCCGTTGAACATGTATCAAGAGTGCTTGACTTTGAACTGGTCGATTGCCGTGATCGAGCACGTTGGTGAACGCTCTAGTCATAATTTGAATTATATGTGCATGTGACGTCAGCAGGGCGCAACGTTCCATCCCCGCTGGTACTTGTCAATTTTTGCTATTGGACGGTCCTGGTGTGTTCTCCTTATATAGAAGTGTATTGTGACGTGTTCTGCATAGACGACACCCGTCGTATTTGCAGTCTACGAGACGATAATCGCCCTTGACACCGTTATTAGAGAGTCACGCTTCTTTGACGAACTTTATACGTAGTGGAATAGGCATTGTTTTGAATTGATCACGTCTAAAAAATTGCTGCGATTGTCTGAGGGTGTGCGTACGTCTCATTGCTCCGATGAAGGAGGTTCATACGGTACCGAGTAAGTCAAAAGAAAAATGTTCGTGACAAGCGTAGTCAGCTTAGTACGCTTGACATCGCCGCGATGACATAACCCGTACAGCTATTATAAAACGAGCATTTTATCACTCGGGTTCTCGCTTTATCTTTGTCTTTCATAATCATGGATCTTGTTTATGGGATTCATATGTCCTCGTTTGTTAAAATCGGAATTTATGTGAATAATATAAAGTATTTTCGAATACTCTTCCAAAAATTAACAAGATAAAGATCATTATCTGAAAGCCTATTTGTTTCTATTAGTAGCTTCTAGAGTTTCGTACTCTGTACTCTATCAAAGTTTAAAAAAAAGGTAATTTTAAGATTTCAGATGAAAGATTAAAGGTTTCATAGTCTACATTTTATGTAATTTATATAATGTGATACTATTGAATGTAATTAAAAATATATATATTATTATTCAATTTTCCATATGTGTTATTAGTCTCTCAATTTCGTCACGATGTTTTTCTTAATCACATTCAGTCATTAGATTAAAAATTCCAAGTTACTTCTGTATAATTTGTATTACGTGAATAGTATGTGCATTGCATCGTTCGGAAATCATAGTTTATAAATTCACAACGCGCGCAGTTGCGACGTTGTCATGATCAGAGTACTGTCAAGCTTAAACTCACATAAATCAGCATTATTCGAGCCAAATTAATTTGTTGTGAATCTCATGAGTACTCAATCGATTTTATGAAGCTCTACAAATGTTCCTTATGTATTTTTTTATTAATTCTGCAATTTTCGTCAAAAACTGTTTGTCAATGATTGTAAATTTAATGTTTATAGACGGAAAAACCAGTGAAACCCATAAAGGCCCATTTTAATTTAAGAATAATGTTGTAACGGTCCCACATTCCTTTCTCACCGCTCTCATCTACTCCTAATATCCTTTCGAGCTAATCCCCAACTTTGCTGACTCCACAGTCCCACGGTCCCTTATCACCCTCACGCGACATCCCCTCCACTTCTAAACTCTTTATTTCTAACCCTTTCTCATTACCTTCCACTGTAACCAAATCAGTTCTCCTCCGACTTCCCAAGCGGCTATCCTCTATACCTCTTTCACACACTCAATAAAATACAAGTCTTCATCATCAATACAGATCTATCATTTTATTTCATCCACCGCTAACCATCCGTCACAATGTTTTTATGTATTTCTCACGAACAAGGTATCCTCAGGTCTTGAACCTTTAAGAGATGACTTTTTAGATGCTGATAACTATATTCTGAATTTTTATCAATATCTGTTTGTTAATTCGTTGACCAAATAAACCTCCTTAACGTGCTACCTTTTTAGAGAGGAAGTATAGCATATGTGCAAATTTGGAAAAAAATGACTTGTTATATGGTATCATCCCAGTCGTCTACGGTGCTCTTATACAGGGTGTTTCTTTTATCGCTGCCACCCGAAATAACTCGGTAATTATCGACGTCACAAAAAATGTTCCAAACAAAATTCGTACGGTGTGAAGGGGGCCATAAAATGCGACCATTTTTTTTTATGGAGGTGTTTACGCAGAGTGAAGGTCACCTTCACTTTTTTTTAACGGAATTGTACATTTTGTTCAACCATCTTGTAGAGCACCTCAATCCGCATAAAAAACATCATTATTCATTCTTCATTCTTCATTCTTCATTCTTTGACAAGGGGTCAAAGAATGATTTTCAAAATCGCATCAACTTCTGTCAGTGGGCACCAGCAGCAAATGCGGATGGACGAACAAGTCTTTAATGACGTATTATTTACTGACGAGTCAACGTTCACACACAATGGACAAGTAAATACTCACAATCTGCACTATTGGGCGGAGGAAAATCCCAGATGGCTACGACAAGATGGTTGAGTGTCACATCAACGACCATGGAGTGTTAATGTGTGGTGCGGCATATGGAACAATAGAATTATTGGTCCACACTTCATTGATGGTAATCAGACTGGAGTTAAGTACGCTGCTTTTCTGAAAGAAATATTACCTGCGCTGCTTGAAGATCTAACCTTGTGGGATCGGCAAAACGCTGGTATCAACATGATGGTTGTCCAGCTTACTTTGCATGGATAGCTCGCAATATTTTCGACCGAAAATTTGATAGGAAGCAGATTAGCCGAGGATCATGAATAGGCTGGCCTGCTCGATCACCGGACTTAACTGCACTCGATTTTTCATTATGGGGGACGATGAAGGATAAAGTTTATCAAGATATACCCACAACACCGGAGAACATGCAAGAACGTATCACCAATGCGAGTGACAGCACCGCTCTAGACAGTATTCTACGAACAAAACAGTGTCTGACTGTCCGACTGCAAAAATGTTTGGAGGGTGGTGGAGGTCATTTTGAACATCTATTGAAATAAAATATTTTCGGGTAATTTCAGCTCGGATCACTCCCAAATGTTTATAAGACTACCAAATATTTGGTAGTGATCCGAGATATTCGGATTTGTATCATCGATACTGACCTGGAATGACCTTGAACAACTTTGACCCCCTAATGTTTCTATCTCAAGATACTGGCGCGTATCTTCGATGAGCTTATTGTTAGTGAAAACCCCTGCTGTAACCTTATCTTGTTTTGGAAGACTTAGCAGGCAATATTAGTGTCGCGATATAACCATGATATAATGCGTGACTCGTCAGCATATGCATGTGAAAGAAGTTACCAAGCACGAACGCAATTTTGTATACAAATCGGCAACACCTTGATTTTGTCATATGCTGGTCCCGTCGCTGCGTGCCTTAAATACGACAGTTTGTTTGCATCGGTATATATCATCTTGGCAGTCTACCATGGATTCAAATTCAGCTCTAAAGGAAAACCAATCCTCATATTTTCCACTGAATGTTGGCCAAATCGATTCGGGCAATCTCAATCGTCTTCGTTCGGTTGTATCGTTGTTGCTCGGTATATCTTGGTGCAATCACGTGCTTATTGTAGCTGCTGCCGAATCTCCATGACTGATGGTCGATAGTATCTCGTATGCAACAAGATTTCCATATTTATTGCTTGGCAACGCAATTCTCTGATCAGTAGTATACACTGTGCCTTCCTCGTCGAGTGACGCAAGCTCTTCGACGATTGCGTCATAATCGGCAAATAGTTCGGTGTATTAGCGCAATCGTTATTTAACTTCCGTATGGCGGAAAACGTGAATGGTTAACCCATAATGAAACATTCGGTCGCTAGAGACTCATTAGTGGGTTTTTCTTGCAATAAAACATCTGGTTACAAGGTGATTGAGAAGCCCCGAATGAGAAGTTCGTGATTTCGAGCCTTCTTTTTGCGGATTATGAATTTTCATTTTTATTTTAACATTTGGCAGCCAAATATGCCCCGGATTATTGTGGACGCCCAGAGTCGCGTTAGACGTGACACTGGTAAGTCTATCTTTCTCAGTAAGACTATTGAAATTTATAAGTTATGAATTTTAGTACCGACCGTGCCATCGCCAATATCTGATACTGGATAGGTGTTAACACACCAAAACAGTAAATAGTCTTATGCGCCGTTTGCGTTGCGCGTCATACCTGGCACCAAAGACTGACCTGATTCTTTGCCAACGGTCTGCCAATTTTAGCTGCAGACAGTAAAATACACAGGGCTCAGTGTACTGTACTAGATTCTTCGTCGGAAGATGGGCTTTAATACCAAAGAAAACTGGGCGATCAAAGACATTCTTTTTTGAATTATGATTGTTGTTATTGTTGTTGTTGGTAAACACTTTAAAAAATGGGGCGTGGTAAATCCACAAACACCCAAAATTTCTCAGCGCCGTTCAATCCAACGCCCAGTAACCCCATGGCAAAAATAAATCGTTTATTCACTTTAAATGTGTTTCCAATTAGTGAGCAAAAGGCAATTGAAATAGGCTCACAATTTGCACATTTCAGTACTAACTTGAAACCAAGTCCACGACTACGGCGTCCAAGAAAAGTAGGTAGGTAATATTACCGACAGGTTTTGTGCACGAAATATAATTACTTAGAAGTGTAAATATCGAAAAAAAATTCTAAATTCTAACTTATCATAACATTTGTATCGAAAGCGAAGTCATTTCGTAACTTTCCTGCGGACGCACTCGAACACGAAGTTTCACCACTTTCGATTCCATGTCGATTTAGAGGCCGCTGGTGTTTTCTACAATCCTTTGTACACTTTCTTTCTGATTATCGCGAACCTTTTCGATCCATAATATTGAATATTGATTATAATATTCCTGCAGAACACAACTATGAATTTTCGGAGTGAAGAATAAACGTGTCTATTACAAGTGATTTTGTGGTGAAAACTATTTAATAGTTTTCACCACAAATCACAAATTCACCGCACATAAAAATTCTTCGTTCAAGGACCAGATAATTATGTATAGAATAAGTGATACAAATTTCAAAGCGATTCGTCATGCCGTTCTGCAGTTACAGTGATCACCGACTTTGGAAACGTGCTTTCGAAAAAAACGCGTTTAAAGTTTCCGTCGAGCGTGCAGCTACCACTACCGACCTACTTGTACCCACTCGACGCGGCTACGCTCAACGTTGTTTGTCTTTATAAATAATGCCCCGATTTGTCTAAAATTTTCAGGGAATACGTTTGAAATGTTGTACTTTCACAAAATGCAAAAAAAACAACAATTTTTTGAAAATTCTGTCTGACTAACTCCTCAATACAAAAATGAATTGCTCTATGCACTTGGCGACTGGTATGTTAAACGATGTAAATATACTTGAGAATTTTTCGGAAATGCATTGTTCTATCTATGCGCAAAAATTCACAAAATTCTTCGCGTAAAAAATTTGTTTGCGAGGAACGAAATGTTTATCACAATCGAATTGCGATAACGTGAGGAATTCAGATATTTAAAAATTGCGGATTCTCGGAAAAATATGTAGAGCTATTCCTGTTACTTCAAATTAAAATCGTCTATATGAATATTATATTCTTACATTTTTAAATAATTAATGTGCGGTAAGGGCAATCGGGGTTTGGTTTATTATAATTATATGAAATTTTGGAAATAATTGATAGGCTAGAAAGAGAAAATGAAAGATGCAAGTTGCACCTTGCATACTTATGCAGTTTTTCCTCTCGACAAATCTTTATCTTTATCTTTTTTAAAAGTCCTTTCTCATAGACGGTGTGCTCCTTTATGGAGAAGTTATGAGGCCGATACGAAAGTTTCAACTTACAGCCCTCTTTTTACTCGCCAAGTACAGAATACTTTGCTAATCTTGCGATGTAAGAAACAGAGGGATGAGGTAGCGAGAAAGTAGAGAAAACTAGTGCGGTCCAACCTTGTGCCGGTGGTATGAAATGCGCTTACGTTTGTACAATGTTTTACTTCGTGATGTATTCCGTATAACCCTCCCTACGATTACAAGAGATATCAATCTTCCAGTCAACTGTGATGATGCGAAGGGCTCTCCGGTGTTCAATAGCATCAACCTTGCACTTCTTTGGAGCTTTCGTAACGCACCACCTAACGATGGATTGAAATATATAGGAAAAGTGTAGCTGTCGTGCACTTCAATTCTGCGAAGGCGTTAAAATGCAACACTGTCTGCAAAATATGGAAATAAAACACCGATCGTTACTTATGCGACAATAGGCAGCTAAAGTATGTGCGTCTGTATATCCGCGGCAAGCCATACAAATTCACGATGCCTTTACTTACGTTTTAGCGAATCCGGTGCATTTCTCGAACGAGATTTTCATTCGTTAGGGACAAGTCGTCACAAAAGGCAAACGTTCGTAAATAATTACTTGGCAAATGGCAATGAAGGCAATATCCAGACACTGCATTAATATATGTGAGAAAAAATGAATAGAGTAAGGTTGCTTAAGTCGTACCCTGTAAAGAAATCACACTGTAATATTCACTGCAATTTAAATAAAACAATATATTCTTCATCTACTGAATTTTCATTTAGTTGCCTTTTAATCAACAATCATAGAATGTTGGAAATCTTTTATCAAAATAGGTATTTCAACGTTTTTAAAAATTATACTTTCGGTACGACTAAGGCGCCTAGTCGCCTAATTCGTACCACCTATAGCCTCAGCCGTACCTAGAAAATAGACTTCAGTGAAGACATAATAAACTATATAGAAAAATACTTAATGACAAGCGATCACATGAACAACTAAAAAATTACAAAAAAATCAATATGCGATCAATTTAAAACATGTTATCAATTACGAAATTACTGTTTTTGTTATCAATTACGAAATCGAAACTAATTACTAAGTAAATAACACATAGAAAATAAAATGATAATCTCTTAAAAAAGAAGTAATGCTTAGAAAATTATTGCGATTGAACACATTTATTTATATTTATTACCTGATAAAAAGTTAAGTAAATTGTTAAATAATGTTCTTAATAGCTAAGTCGTACCGGTACGAGTAAGGAAGTTTGCACAGAAACTTACACAGACTTAAGGGGTTACGTACAGTTAGGACTTCGAAAAAAAGGGGTTTTTTGCGAATTTTTTTTGGGAACACATTTAAATAATTAATCGTAAATCTTTTTCCATACAAAAGACATATATTTTAAGTAAATAATACAATTTTTTCATTGCAAAATATGCAGAAATTTTTCCATAACCGCACGTAACGTAGGGGTCCCAAAAAAAAGGTCCTCCGCGGTGATCAGTGCAGCTCGTCACCGGATCGTCCGAAATCAAAATAAAAGTAGGGATCATTAGTTAATGACATAATGCTTCGGTTGATCGAAGGATTTGAAAATTTTATGATTTTTCACAAAATGGTGGATGTTGGAAGTCAAAGTTGTGTTTTCGACCCAAATTTTGCTCACATTTTCAGCTATAAAAAAAAAAATAATCGCATAGAAAAATCCTTCGTTCATCCGGAGGACAATTATGTCTAGAAAAAGTGAGCAAAATTTCAAGTCGATCGGTAAAGCCGTTTCCGAGGTACAGTGATCACCGTGTTCGAAAACATAGTTTCGAGAAAAACGCATTCAAAGTTTTCAGTACGATTTACATGCAGAAGAAAAATTTCCGTTCAAAGTTACATATCTCCATACCCAACAGTCGGATTCATCTAAAATTTTCACAGAATACTTTTCAAATGTGCTACTTTTAGAAAATGTAAAAAAAATCGATTTTTTGAAAATTCTAACTGTACGTGACCCCTTAAGAAACGGGCTCTTCTAAGTTTCAAGCTAAAACGATTGACATAACGTAAAAAATTTCGAATGTTTGAGTATGACTAAACCATTGCCTGATAAGCATTACAAATAGATGTTAACAAAGAAAAAGGGTAAAGATCACATTCCTGCCATAAAAAGCTTCCAAAACTTTAATGAATACTGCTTCAAAAACTTCCTTTTTAATTATTTTTGTTTCACGAAGCCGGCCGTCCATCCAACTTGTTTACGTTTTTTCACTCGACTAAACCGTTCACGTCAACGACACCAGATGGCGCAATATATAAGTATCAGACGAGATATTGCCGGGATACGACTTAGGCGGTGGTACGACTAAAGCAACCCTATTTTTATATATCAAAGTAGGTATGTACAAGAATCTAGGGGAGATGTTCCGGGTCTCCCGTTTGAACAATGGCATTTTTAGAAAAAATATTTTGTATCAAAGTTTCAACATCGGAAGAAGGGCGTAAAACTTCTGGCATTACTTGTTTGATCTTAGGTGAATGTTGTCAGGGACAACTTCTTTTTTTTAATCGGCATTAATATATTTGCTTGCAGATTCGTATGCTACATAAGCAAATAAGATACGGTCGGTACGAAACGTTTTTTTAGAAAATATACATTTTTTAAGATAATTAACCACACTTGCAAACAAATTTGGGCTTTCATAAGTTTTGTACTAGAAAAATAATGTTTTTTTGAAAGAAGCTGGGAGAAGAAAAAAAGGCTGAAATTGAGGTAACGATTCTTAGAGAATAAAAGTTTTAATTTTTACGATCGTATTTATGGGCTTAATTGTTCATTTGTTTGTAAATTTAATTATTACTAATAATAGTTGGGCTCGAGTTTGTCAGGCCCTCCACGCATGGATCTCTATCCGAATTAAAACGGCGTAACGCACCTTACCTGGTATCTGCGTATGTGTGTGGTTGTGCTGACGCAGCCGGATGGGTCGGTGAGTCGGGAAGGTAGAAACAAGAGCTTCCTCGATGTGTTTAGACACGACTCGCCAGCTTTTCGGCAGTTCGGGATTATTTTTATTTTTGTTCGTGTGTTTACAATTTGTATACGCGCGCCGTCGCGACTTAGGTGATTAGTGGTGTCCTGAGTCGGCAAAAAGGTGAGCACTCGAAGACAATTCGAAGTGTTACCGGACTCTATCGCGTATTATTGATTCGAAATAAATGATATTTTAGGAATGATCTGTTTAGGAGTTAACAGCTCAGGTAATTATCGCGCTACGGTAATATAAAGAATTGCGTTAAGCGCCGCTAAGGAGAGCTTCAACGTTAAGAGTTATTAATCGGCGTTCTTTTAATGGTTTTCCCGACCTCACTGTTACACTCACGAGACTCGAAGTACGCAAGTGAACTTGCCGCTAGGGAAAGAGTACCGGTCGACCGATGGATACGTCTGTTAGGACGGAGAAATCAATTAAGACTACTGAATAATCGGTCAGATGGAATCCTCGATACCCTAGGGCACGATCTTATACACAGGTCTTGCAACTCGGCAAGAGGCTCAATAGAAGACCGTGATCCCACTGTTGAAGCAATATCCAGGTCGCGTTGCGATCGAGGGATGCATAAACATATTCTCATTTTAATTAAGTTATTCTGAATCAATTTCATCTTTTGTTAACTCAATGCTGGTAGCTGTAAACCCTAACACCTCTTTTTGTATAATCTTCTGAGTTGGTTAAGTCGGTATCCCAGTACAAAGAATGCTTATCAATTGTCTCTGCGCCAAGTGGATCTAATTATTATATCATATCGAATTTAATAGCTTTCTGAATCTCTCTCAGATTATTTTTACTGGCAAAAAACTAAGTTGGCACGTATTTTTAGGTTCGCATACTGCTTTCCTCACTTCGGGATGGCCACATTTTACATTTGGCTGTGTTCTTATTATTTTATATTGTCTATACTTACAGGATACTTATCCAAGCAGATCTTGAAACGATATGGTTCTTGCCATTTTTGCCGAGAAAGTGTCGAATCAAATTGTGCCGGTAAATCTTCCGTCACTCAATTTGTCGACATGAAATCGCGTGGTGGCTCGATTCATGCCAATTTGAAAATTTTCAACCTCATCCAGCATGTCGAATCTTGTTTCATAAAGCATGCTTCTGCCTTACACGTTTTCGATTTAACTCTGGACGACGTGTTGGCCATGGCCACCTACAACTGTTTTTTCCCTTGTCAACAGCACAGCTCCGAAACTTTATCCTTTGTCGTTGTGTATTGTATTCGATTGAGAATGCGACAGTTTGCATATCAAGAAAATATAAAAAAAACGAAACAATTTGTCGTTAAAAAAAAATTGTCTAAACTAACAAACCAATAAAACCTTAGTGTATGATATTATCTTATGTGTATAGTTATGGTTTTCCTTTCTTTCTACCTGCTCTATTGTTAATAATTTTGTTAATATTTTCTACTTAAGGCAGTTCTATTATTATATCGTTTTCTTAAGATTTTGTTGAAAATTTGGATAAATCTTCTTTGATGTATGCTCGTGTGTAATGAATTTTGGAAGGTTTTACCGAGCGGAAGTTCAGATATTTATTGGTGAAAATCACAATTTTTGGTAGTCTTTCATAAAAGCGTTAAAAGTTGCACGAGAAAAACTGAAAAACAATGTTCGATTTGTAAGTCATGATAGAACCTTAATATTTATACCTTAATATTCTCTGTTCCACTGTGTCAGTAGGAAAGCTACCGAGATACCAAAATATTATTTATTTGCAAACTTCCAAATAATTGTAAGTATACTTTTATAAAAATATTTAATCGTTAAATACATGCTGTACGACGCACTAATATTATTATATGCAGGATGGCTCAATTTTTTGTACAGAAAGTTTGAACAATCATATAATTACTGTATAATTCAAGAAAAACAAATTTCTACAATTATATAATTAGTTCAATTATTTTGTCGTATTTGCAGCAAAGGTTCACCAAGAGGCTCGAAATGATACGAACTTAACCAACAACGCATTACGCATTGTTAATTTAAAAATTCGTTTATTGTTTTCATGGCCGCTTGATGTTTAGGGAGAAGTTTGGATATCGACTAACATAATATATATTGGTTTTAGATTTGTTAGTCATTATATGTCTTTTTTTTCAAGGAACAAAATTTATAGAAAATACTATGTATCACCGAGATTCTTGGGATAGGGTTCAATGCTCGTGTAAAACGTATACGTGACTATCGTCATCTCTCTCGCACCGGGTATCCCTCGATCGCAGCGACCCTAGCGGCTTGGCGCGTCACGAGACCCACGTCGAGACACACAGTTTCAAGGCCTGTGTATTAGACCGTGCCCTAGGGCGAAGTTGCTATGGGAGTCTCGTGGGGGTAACCGGGAAGTATCGGGCTACCGATTGGGAAATCGATCGTTTGCATTTTCGACGATTTCTCAATCTATAGTTGTGATTTCGAGGAATCGTCAGCGTATTCTTTTGGGAATTAGCTGATTCCGCGGCGCGTGGCATCGCGAGGTGTATTGTCGAATTTGATGATTTGGCGCGTGGATTTGCGGATCCTTCTGGCAGGTTGTTACTAGGCAGATCGGCCCTTAACATAATTAATCTTTAAAGGGTAATTTATCTTATTTGAACGTAAAGTTTTCGTTTTTGCCATTTCCGAAGTAAAAAAGAATACTTCTGTTCAAACATATTGTAAAAATTAACAACATTATTACGAAATAAATTCAATACTTAAAAAAAAAAAATAATGACCATGAATTTTTTTTTTTAATTAATAAAAGCTTTTTTTAATTATTTTCTAAGAATCCTTATCTAAACTTAAGCATTTTTTTCCCTTCTACTAATTTGTTCTCAAGAATTTAGTTTTCAAGCAAAAGTTTATGAATCCCAAAAATTTCTATACGTTTTAAAAAATTGATATTTTCTAAAAAGGAAAGCCGAACACAAGTTTCGTATTTTTGTATGTAAAATATAAATTTGCCAAAAAAATACTGATTCGTATGACACAAAAAAAAAAGAAGTTGACCATAAAATGACCTTAAAACCTCCACCTCAGATCAAACAAGTAAGGCTATTTCACGTCGCCCTTAACCCTTGAAACTTTTATGCGCAACGTTTTTTTTTATCATAATATTGTTTAAAGATATTCTACTGGGGAGTTTAAAATGGGACCCTTTGTATACCGGGTGACATATTTGGAAGCGTTGAAGCATATTTTCGATGTAGGGCACGAACGACCTGTTATATGCTGCAACCACACAATACGGAGATTCAATCACCTCGCCCCTCGTATGTCAATATCTTCTCTTATAAATCCAAATAGACAAATCAATAAATATCCGTATATTAGTTGGTTTATTAATGCATGTAGTGAGACTGTCACGTCTCCTGGGCCACAAACAAAATTCCCGCACAAACAGACGAGGCATTTACATCCGCCGTCAACAGTAACTTCTATTTCCCGAGGATGACGGTCCTCAGAGACATCTATTTTATCGGAAATGACGACCAAGATATTAACGGATTGGCGGAAAATCCGAACAGTCCACCGATCACAGAAAAGGAAATTGATAGAATTAAAGACGGATAGAGAGGAGATGGATATAAAAGACCGAAATTTACCTACCTCGGGTGCTTTTTTAACACCTGATCTGCAGAGAGTTCCAGAGACAACAGTGTGGGGAAAGAAAGTCGTAATAGACCCTCCCTCTGCGGCCTGCAAAGAAAATCTGGGTGATAGACCAGATTTCCTTTTTCACATGGCAACGTATCAGACGGTATAAATATGTAGAACCATAAAAACAACAACGCATAAATACCCCATAAATCGAACGGTACCAAAACGAAACGACACTGACACAATCACCGAACGATGGACGCATATCCTTGAACCAACGAGAGAAAAACATACAGCCACGGGCTAAAATAAGAAATTTAAAATAGCGGCACTCGATATTGAGCTCGACCCAACGACACTGGCTCATCGTACCGAACGAAATACTATGGCGTAAGATCTACACGCACGGAGAGACTCCACTCGACGCCATTACGGTCTAAGCACTAACTATTTGCGACAACCTAGATCGATAACATCGATTAATTTGGGGACAAACGGGACTCGTCGATCAAGCAGTGCGCTGCTAATTCCGCGCAAGGAAGGACACGAATCTGATTGAAACTGCAGGGCAGAGCGTCACGGGGCATATCAATACAATATCAATACAAATATACAAATGTCACTATTTATAATAAACACTTTCATCATTAGCAACGATACAAATTAATTTCTTTACTTGTTTAATTTTCGTTATTATAAACTATCCAAACTTACAAATTTCATCGGATAAAATAAACCATTTTTCATCATATCACACGTCAAGAAAAAATAAATAAAGAGATATTGATCGTTATACCTGTGTATCTTCTTAATTCGATACCAACCACGTGCCGTCCTCACAACAACAAATTGTACTGAGCGGTTTCTATCGTCTCAATACATATACCAGTCTTCTGTACTCTCTGATACCCATATGTGCTGAAAACTCGGTTTTAACCAAGTTTCGATCGATATTTTTCTGCATGTTCCATATACAAACCCTTGATGTCATTGTTATTATTGGATTACAGTTATTAGTAGAGTATACGTGCTCGGCCGTTTGTCAACTTCACGATTTCCAGGAGTATACATATTCTACCGGGTTCGTATTTATATAATATGTATTTTCGTCATTATTTTCAGTACTACGATTGTCCTATTTATTATTATTAATGATTACATAAACATGAAATTAATTTGAGTTGACTGATGAGTTCTTTCCTTCATGAAAATGGTCCCACTACCTCTTGATTCAGTTGTCAGCCTCACGATGGAGTTAGTTTCGTCAACGTTTAATTTAATTTGGAGCATATCCGTTCACCACCAGGGCTGTGTAATTGATTGCGGTGTTCCTGGTAGGGACAGGGAGGCGGAGACAGAGGCAGAGAGAGACAGAGCGACAGCGTGAGAGTGAGAGGGGGGTGGGGGGGGGGGAGATAGAGACAGTAGAGTAGAGTAGAGTACCTAACCCGAGTACGTATCCAGTATATGTATACAGTGACTGACAAAAGAAAGAGACCACCCGCCATTCGAGAGTAAATTCGGAATATTGTAAAGAAATAGTCGAAAATCTAATCACTTTTTTTTCAATTTACTCTGTATTTACTTAGTTTTAATATTCAACACGAACTGTGGTACGCGACACGCGAGCCACAGTTTATTCAATTTTGTTTATCGTCCTGTATGACCTCGTTATGTAAGCTTACTTCTTTCGCCGGCTCAGTATTCAGTTGCGAAAAGTCGTCGGCTAAGATGGTTGGGAAACAAATTCATGCTCAAGTGCGAAACTTCATTATAAAAGACATTCGAACAGGTTTTTCACAAAGAACATTAGCTAAAAAGTTTGATGTGAGCAAGACTCAAGTGCAAAAACTCTGGAAAAAGTTCCGTGAGACTGGTTCTGTTGCTGATAGAAGTGGAAGAGGAAGGAAACGGGCGACCACGTATCAAGACGATTCTCGTATCGTACGGGAGATTGAGAAAAATCTGTATACAACAATACGAGCTATTCAATAGACAGTCCAACTAAGTGTATCGCATAAAACAATTCGACGGAGGCTTCATGAAGCTAATTTGCAAAGCCGATTCGCTCGTAAACGGCCTTTTATTAATAGGCGCAACAAAAAGAAGCGCTTAGAATTTGCAAGAAAGTTTGTGGAAATGCCAGTCGAGTGCTGGAAAAAGGTCCTTTGGTCTGATGAGAGCAAGTTTGAGTTGTTCAATCGAAAAAGAAGATTGAGAGTATGGAGAAAATCCGGGGAAGAAAACGAAGAGCATCATTTGCAGCGGACTGTGAAACACGGTGGAGGCGGTATTACGGTTTGGGGCTGCTTTGCTTGGTCAGGAGTAGGCAGTTTAGCGAAATTCAACGATATATTGACTGCGAATAAGTACATCGATATTCTCAGTGAAAATTTGGAAGTTTCCTTGCTTCGGGTTGGATTAGAAGGGAACTTTATTTTTCAGCAAGATAATGTCCCGAAGCATACAGCGAAAACAACTCAACAATTTGTGAAATCCAATAGAATAACAATTCTTGAATGGACTGCACAGTCACCAGATCTCAATCCCATAGAAAATCTATGGTCGATTCTGGACACGAAGATTGATAAAACAAATGTATCGAACAAAGATTCGTACTTTGCGGCGCTGAAGGAAGCTTGGGAAGCTGGATGTCCATTATCTTCAAACCCTCGTGGAGAGCATGCTTAAACCACTTCAAGTAGTCATAACGGCAAAAGGGGGCCATACCAAATATTAACTTAAGTTGAAAAAAAGATTTTTTTTCGTAGTTTCCATGAGTAAAAAAACAGCGGTTTCTTTTGTTTGTCCATAAGTGAGTCCAGGTCCTTTCAATAATAAGGCTAAAACTTTTCTTTGATCAAATTGATTTCTTTTCTATTTTGTGACTATTAAAATAAAACTGTTACCGATATATTTCAGCCAAAACACATGAGAAATTTTCATTTTTTGCCGATTCCCAAGCCAAATACTGATATACTAGAAGGTGGTCTCTTTTTTTTGTCAGTCACTGCACGTATGTATATTCTGAGTATACGTGTAGAGAATGGGTTCGGTACAGACATCGATCCTTAACATCATTTTCACATGGGTGCTGGAAACACGGCCACAATTTACCCGACCACCTCGCATTTTCTTCCTTATCCAATATATATATCTCTGAAATTCCCTTTCCTGCCGAAACATGTTCCATTCATTGAGTGTATCTGGTTTGCTCAGGTCTTTTAGTGGTTTTGACATCGAAGTACACCGGTAAAATGTAATTTCGGTATACTTCATGAAATTTCCTTATCAACGGTGATACCACATTCGCTTTGGAATACGTTTTGAACGATCGCTCTTAAATAATTATCAATTTAGGAATTTATAGCAAAACATGGAATGTGAACTTTTTGTTTGAAAAAGTTATTGAAATTATTATCATCGGATAGTGGGTAATACTACTTTAATGGTAAGTTTTACCTTGATAGCTGAAATCAATTATGATCTGGGATTAAGAATTTTTATTTTTTATATTATCTATACACACGCCTATACACGGTGATCAAGAAAGCTTTTTTCAATGTGATGTTCTAATTATTTGGGGAATATATAGCACTCTAACGTTGTTGATTCGAAACGGCGTTTAAAGAAAATAAAGGTTCGTGTACCAGGCAGCAAACGGTAATGTGAAACCGCCGTTCGTGTAATTCTGCTGGCTGTATTCAACAGTACGAAACACAATGCCAAAGGCGAGTTTCGAGGGTCAACGAGTTATACCCACCGCCGATTCTCGTTCTACGCCTCATCGGTTACCTAAACAGTACACCGAATCCACAAATCCGAGTTTTGCACGATAGGCGATGTTATGCTCCGGTCAGCAATCAAACGATGCTAGTAGGAAGGTACGCGATAAATTAAAATATACCCCACCTTGGATTTCATCCGATCGATAACCTTAACTGATCGCTCGTAGCACGCGACATGCCATTTCCGACGTTAAACTCGAACATAAATAGCAAAGGCTCTACTCGGCCACATACAAGTGGCCTACTTATTCCTTGAATACGTAACCTTTGGATTATTTACAATACCCCCTTTATACACATGATATCTGCGGTGCTTGGCAGCATTGACACGTTTTGCCGATTGTAAATTTGGGCATTTAAGCATTAATAATATCATATAAACGTTCACAAAAAGTAGGGTTCTCGTTTTTTCAATTAGCTTCGAAGTACAAGGCAATACAGGTATCACTTGTGCACGGCATGTACGCGCGATCCAAAGTAGGTTGGGAGTCATTAATGCGAGCGCTGGAGCAATTTTCAACCTCATATAGAAACTAACAATAAGCCGCATGCCCGTTCCATTAAGGTAGTAGTCTCGCCAAAGAATTTTTCTACAGAATTTTTTTAAACTATCAGTTCACATTCAGGCCACCGTTATGAAACTATGTGCAAAATTTCAAAAGGATTGACCATCCCGTATTCGAGATATTGGCAATTGAAGATTGCACAATTTAATGCGTGTTCTTATGGGAAGGAGTACAAAAGTTCACATTTCACGGAATAACTCCTAAACATTTCTACAGATTTTTTCTTTCTTATCCCAATTGAAGAGCAACATATAATGAAGTTTGTCGAAAAATATCAAGTATTTTGATCACCTGCTTTCGGAGATATAATAATGTAAAGTCTACGACGCCGAGTGATGCTCTGGTCACGAAGCGACTAGGGAGACTATGGAATACAGGGATGGAGCATGAGTTCACAGGGGTGAATCCATTGCGGGACAAAGGGACGAAGGGATGTGCCTGAATCTAATTGGTTCTAATGGTGCGCAAGTGTAGTGAGACCAAGTGAGAAGAAGTTTGCACAATCGTCGAATTTCTTTTCTTTTCTTTTCAAAATAATGTTCATCAAAAGGGAAAAAGAAAGGAAAATGGTGCAGTGTTATGTGCCAAATTGTAAAAATCGATTCGATTACCAAAATTGGAAACAAATAAGTAGTGCAGATAAAAATCGGAAAATTACGTTTCACAGGTTAGGTTCACTTTTTAATCTTGTAATATAATATTAGTAAAATATTTTGTAAGAAATTGATTAATATAATAGTGCTTATATTTAGTTTCTCAAAGCATGATACCAGTCGCAATTTGTGGACTGATATCTTGGGTCTTCTTTCAGACATCCCCAATAATGCTCGTATTTGTTCGGCCCATTTTCCACAAAAAGCCTTCGATGACACGAAACCATTACGAATTCGACTAAAACCAAACGCATTACCGTTGATATTACTAAATATAATGGCTACAGAAGCGGAAGAACGACAGAAAGAAGGTTCCCTTACTTGCCGTAAGTAAAACAAATGTTTATGTGTATTGCTTATCATTTGAAAGATTGTGTAAACAGTATAACCTGTAGAAATAAAAAATATTGTTTATATGATAATTGTTATTATTTGTAGCACAACAATCAACAACTGACAAAGCAAAAATGACACAACCATCTATGGAGGATAAAGCAACAATGACATCATTAAAGGGAGTATATAATTCTCCAGAAAAGGGTCGATTGCGACAACACTTACAACACCACAAAGAAAAATACGAGGATTACAACAAGCACTTCATCGACGTGAGAAGTAAGTTACGACAAATAAACTACGACAAAAAGCCTAGAAGCAGAGCAAAGTGATATGCTACTCAACTTAGGTGGGTCTAATGAATTATTTAAACGCTTGTGTAACAATCAAAAGAATGAACGTGTTCCGAAACAATATAACCCACAACTGCGTGTGTTTGCATTAACATTGCATTATTATTCCCCGCGTGCTTATGCATATGTTCGCAGATACTTTGATTTATGTTTACCACATACGAAAACCATTTCATCGTGGTATAAAACAATAAATGGCAATACTGAAATTAGTACAGAAGCTTTAAAGTCAATTAAAAACCGAGTTCAAAATACAGATTATACATTATGTGGCAGTTTTCAATTAGATGAAATGGCTATTCGTGAACACTTAGAATATGATGGTTTCTGATTTAGTGGATATGTAGGTTTAGGTTGTGAAATTGGCTGTGACGATAGCACTTTAGCTACACAAGCGTTGGTTTTTATGGTAACCTGCATTAATAGTGCCTGGAAAATTCCTATTGCATATTATTTTATTAAAGGAATATCTGCAATAGAGAAGTGTAACCTCTTAACGGAATGCCTGAAAGCTCTGCATGAGACTGGTTTAAAAATCATATCTGTTACGTGTGATGGAATTTCGACTAATTTCAGCATGTTTCGAGAGCTTCGATGTAATTTTAGTAATCTATCTTTATTACAGACGTCATTTCCTCATCCAGTTACGAAAGGAAAAGCGGTAACGTTTTTTGATCCTTGTCATATGCCGAAATACATTTGGGGACAACAAAATTTTATTAGATGTAAATAATCGTTTTATACAATGGTCACATATCACTGAATTACATGATATACAAGAAAATGAGGGAAGTCATTTGGGTAACAAACTGCTCAATGCCCATATTAATTATACAAAACAAAAAATGCTGATACCCTTTTATTTTCTAAAAATGATATCCAATTAGAACAATTTCGATTTTGTGAAGGAACAATACAGTTTTCATTCAAGGAGTTTAAATTCAAGGAATATGCATCAACGTGGATTTAAACAAGCATTAAACTCTTCAAATCTAGCACTAATCAAAGAGAAATTTAATGAATATTAAAAGTATATTTTATCATTGAAAACTTCAAGTGGCGAATTAATAAGTAATTGTTGTCGAAAAACCGGATTTATAGGGTTCTTAATTTACATTGAAAGTGTAATATTGTATCAAAAGCTATGTGAACGAAATAAATTGTAACAATATGTACCATTTTATAAGTTAAGCCAGGATCATGTCGAATTATTGTTCGGATGTTTAAGACATACGTAATTCCAATAGTAGAAATTGTATGTCTTTAGGAGAAATATCAATTTTACATGTAACATCCTCAAACGCAATTCGACAGTCTGAAGAGATTATTAATTCCACTTCCAGATTAGCACGATTAAGCGACGAATTGCTCGTAAATGTGAAAGGGAAATTCGCTGTGGTATTCATGAGAGCGGCATATTGATAAAACAGAAATTGTATGGCCACAATTTAACAAATCAAATTTCAACACACTTCATACACGGTGATATATTTAGTACTTTGGCGGAACATTCTCACGATCATTCAGTCATGGAAAATCATGCTATTCATTTAATTCGAACTGTCGTGCAGAAATATGTCAAAATTCGTCTGCATTATGTTACGATAAATAGTATTGATAAAGAAAAATCAAAAAGTCAACGTCATTTTTGAAATAAACTTACATTATTTAAAGGTCAGTAATCATTTATTTGTATATCTATTCTGTTTTGTTTTAACTTTTATAACAATTCGAAAAAAATTGTATTGGTTTGTAATATACAATGTATTGGGTGTATTATCGTAATTATGATGTCTTCTATATTATTATCTCCGTTTGTTTTTAATTAATGTAACATACTTTATAGGTCATTTTTGTATAAACTGTTTTTCTTGCAAACTTTAAATAAATATCGTTGATATAAATTCTTTTACATTAAGTCTCTATTTTTTATTCTATTATGATTTCCTATCATTGCTTTTACTGTTAATAATTTTGGTTTTTGTTTATATGCAAACACAACGAGAGAGATGTGATTTTACAATCAATTCACGATTTACTATTTGGCATGACTCATGAAGCAGGTAGAAGATTACAAAGAAGTATAATTAAATATTGTCTTTAATATTACTGCAATATTTTTTTATATTTATTATATTTTACAGTACAAACCAGAATCATTAGTATCAGCAGAGAACATAGATTTACATGGAACCACAGGCCTTATGGGCGCACTTGGCTGGGGTTCGCTTAGTGCTAACCCCAGCCACCGTGGCGCTGTCCAATATCTGTGTGCACGCATGCATTGCCTCTGGGGTTACCTATAGTGCGCACTTGTCCGACCGAAGCGTTCAGCCATGCTTGGGGGGTTCCGCTCTCGCTCGCATCCACGAGCTGTGCACCTCGTGGTTGGGATACTTGAGGTCTCGATGTAGAGCAACCAGATTCCGGACCCCAGGCATGCGCATTTTTTATTTATTTATAGAGCTTGTGTAATAGCGAAAACACATGATATTCATAACAGTCAATAAAGATGCTTCTTTCCTAGAAAGTTGCACAATGTTATTCTGATTTAACAGTTTAAGAAATTGAGCCTCCCTGATGAATGGGATCGATAAAAATTTGTAAAATGGTCACTCGGTGAGCGTGCAGATATGGCGATGCGAGGGTTGACTGATGGATTCCCCAGTATGCAATTTTGTTTTCTTTTTTTACTAAAAGCAGGAGTCAATATTGTGAAAAAAAGTTATTGACCTTCGATGAAAACAAATATCTATTAAACAAAATCTCCAACACGATCCATGAACTGCTAACATGCCCCCCTTCGCTTTCGAGCGTGCCGCTGATACACGAGCGAGTGAGAAACAGTTATCGGCAGGCACGCATAAGTGCAAGCGAGATAGCATGAGAGTGGGAATCACCTGATGCGTCGAATCGTGTAGCACACCGATCCATCGCCGCGCGCTCTACAGCCCATAAGTGGAACTACGTTTTCTGTGCCAAAAGTTAACACGGGACCTGTGGTACCATGTAAATCTATGTGCTCTGGTATCAGTAGTATTTATTTTCCAATTACCTATGTATTTTCTATTTTTTATTTTAACCTACAAATACATTGCGCGTCCTACAAATATAAATGTTTCTATTTCATTATATATATACATATATATATACACAATAACAATATATAATACTTTTACCATTAACTTTTTTACAACCGAATATAGTTATTACCGAGAAGCGTTGGAGCCGCCCGCTCCCCGCCCTAAATTCACGTGAAACCAACGAAATTTGCTTGTGTTTTTTCTCCGCCATTCTTAAGTTTAACTATCCTGCACTAATTCGCGAGTTTGATGGCCACAGGGACGAAAGTCTCGGCGCGGTACGGTGCGGAGAAACGCGGAGTGCGGCGGCAATGGAGCGGCGACCGCGGGCATCCAATGATTGATACACTGCGCTGTCTCTACGGCTAGGGCGGAGAGCAGGCGGCTCCAACGCTTCTCGGCGCGCTCTGACTAGACCAACTTTAAAAATTGATATCTCATAAACTAGTGAAAATATACTTAATGTACATTTGTAACTTTTGTTTGTAATGGTCCCATCTACCTTAAAATAAATTGTGATTTACCTTATGAAATTCACCCTGTATATATATTAAAACATTATCGGTGTTTCGTTAATTGGTTCGGGGCTCGAGAAAAGGCTAAATTAATATAAGTCGTACGACAGAGTACTAATTATAAGATATAATGTGGTTTTATTTAGATTATATACGCCGTCTCTTCTCCATACAATTTTGATTAATGGTGACTGATTCATTCTTCTCTTGTTAATTTAATTTTCTATATTGAAATTTTTTGTCTGTTTCCATTTAGTTTATTTTTTATTAATTCTTTTCATATCCTCTCTCCTACATTCCTTATCCGCAGTTGATTTATCTGCATTTCTGTACTTCTTAACGGGCGATGAGGACTCCACACTTCTTCTTGTCCTTCCTTACTATCCCGGTGCTATCTCTGGATATTCATCTCCTCACGTGCGACCAGGATTCCCTCTTTTGGGACTTTCATCTCCTATCGGGTGCTTCCAAAATCGGCCAGACCATTCTATCTTCCGATAATGGCCTTCTTACGTCTCTACTTCGTAATTTTCTCCTTTGCTTAACAACCAAAGCTGCCCTTCGAAGCACTATCGTGCTGACTTGGATGTCGCAAGTCGTCCGGCATCAGAGAAAAATCCCTTTTGCAGTGGTAAGATTTGCCAAGGCGAAGGTAATTTCTTCGACGCATCGTCGCGTAATTATATCCTCGTGTCCGTATTGCGCATGTGAGAGCGCGCGGCCATCTATGGGGTATCTGCCGAACTACCGGTGGTGCGTGGCATCGTCGCGGTCCGCTGGGGAGGGGGGGGGGGGGGGGAGCGAGAACGCTGCTCCGTTGCAATGTATATATGGGGCATTCCACGCCAGATGGGACACCATTTAGCTTTTGCATCTCCGATTTTTTTGAGTTTTTTTGTTCTAGTATTGGTTGAAAGAGGCCTCCATATTGTTTTCAATTCCTTTTGTCGAACCGTCTTCAAGATGTCGATTTTTCAAGAATTACGTTACTTTTTTTTAAACGTCCATAACTTTACGGAAAATATGCCAAATTGGACGTTTTCGTTTTGAAAATTTTCTTTTTAAACGCACTTTTGATAACAAAATATCGAACAAATTTTTCAAACCGTATTTCTATAAGATTTTCAAGTTTTAAATATTGTTGATTTTCTTGACAATTTCGTGTAAAAACTGTCATTTATTCCACAACTTTTAAGCCTAGTTAGATAACGGGACAACGATGGGATCTATTTTTTTCGATTTTTCAATTTCGATATTTTAGTTATCCGCGTTAAAAAATATCTGAACAAACACTATGCACAGGAACTATTATTAATAATTATTCGACACATAGGGATTATTAATTAGTTCACATGTTCATTTCAGAAAACAGATAGAGGCGAATCATCGAATAGCATTTATTTTCTTACACGTTTAAATATTTTATAAATTCGAGATTCAACAGATGAAAAAAGTTCTTTAAATCTCAAAGTATCTTCTCCGTCTGGCAATAAAACGGAATTGGTTGCCGAATATTTATGCTCAATTCTTCTCTAACGAAGATTATATTCGGGCCAAACAGTCATTAAAAAAATGATATATGAGGTACGCAAAACTATAATTGTGCAATTCCAGACGGGGAAGACACTTTGAGATTTAAACAATTTTCTTCATCTGTTAAATCTAGAATTTATAAAATATTTTAACGTTTATGAAAATAAATGCTATTCTACGATTCGCCTCTATCTGTTTAACGAAATATCTGATTATAGGTAACCCAGTATATGTAACCCGGGGTCCCCGATATCAAACGCATCCAAATTAGTATAAATTCTATCGTGCAATGACTGCATTACATTGATTTGTGGCCTATTGTAATTGATCACGTGAAATTCTATATCACGATACGTAAATATTTTTAGCTTACTTCACTTAATGATTTTTCAGGCCCGTTGCCTTATATCCCCTCCAATCTTAACGATACAAATTTTAAACTGCAGTTCGCTCTTTGTTTCCTTGTCGCTATTGCCTGCATGTACTTCATATTTGAAGCACCCAATGAATTTTAGCCAAGTGTAATGTGATAAAGTATTCTGCACTATACCCCAATCACAGCTACTCTACGCGCGATTCTGTGTTCAATTTAGAAACCAATTTCACCGGGAAGTTCCAAATGTTACTGCAAAGGAATTTTAGGAAATAAACCCCTTTTTTAAAACATGCATCTAGTGTGTATTTTATTTATATTAGTAAAAATGGTCATTGCGTTTACGTGTTCCGTTGTGACATGATTATATGTACTGGGGCTTTATGGATTACATCGAATACCGAACGCATTTTTATATCAGTAACAACTATTCGTATACATTGTGACGTCTCGTTCACAATAAAGTAACGCTCGAAGGCAAGTATGCGTCTGCCGAATGAATAAATGAACTGTGCGCCGGAAAATGGATTGACAGTTGATCAATGATTAACCCTTTGCACTCCGCTGTCCCCTCTCAGGGGACATCGTAATTCTAGCATATCACTCGGATGTCCCCTCTCAGGGGACATTCAAGTTTATTAGTGATTACGGGGAATTGAGTTATTTCAGCTCAACTTTTTGAGACACGCATGTTTCCCTGAAGTTTTATCTTGAAATGGCACAACAAATCGCATCAAAATATGGTACAATTACTAAGTATACAAAAAAAAATATCAATCGGTTTTACGTCGGAAAAAAACAACGAAGTGCGCTCGCGACTCCCGACGTTCCGAGCGCTTCTGTTATGTAACTTGAGAAGAGCGATAAGAGATGTTTCGTAACAGTCAATAAGCCTGAAATGGTGTTAGGATATACGGCAAATAGGGGTGGTGTAGATCGTGCCGATCAATACGCTTCGACGTATTGTTTTCTCCGTAAATCACTGAAGTGGTGGAGAAAGTTATTTTTTTGGGGATTGGAAATGTGTGTGATAAACTCATACATATTGTATCGCATCTCAAAACAAAGAAATAATGATACACCTATGACACACCACAAGTTTGTGAAGACACTCATTGACCAATTGAAGGGCGATTTTCGTGTATCGAGAACGCGTTCATCTACATCTTCTGCATACAATAGATTAAACAATCAACTACATATTCCCAATGTGGGACAACGAAAACGGGACTGTATTGTGTGTTCTAACAGGAAAACATCTGGTGGCAGGCGTCAAACAACTTATTATTGTCAAACGTGCACTAATCAGCCTGCAATGCATATTGGGGAATGTTTCGAAACGTATCATACTGTAGAAAATTATAAACAATAAAATATTGATTTTGTTGCAAATATACTTTCCCCGATTTCAACCAATTCATATAAGTCCAATATCATTATAATACGTTACTTATTTCCAAAATTATAATAGATAATACGAGGGTCTGTAAATGTTCGTTTCTGTCGTAAAGTGGCGCTGAGTAGCTGATAGCCAACGTCCAGAAACATTCGGAGTGCAAAGGGTTAATAGTCGTTACTCGGGACAAGCACCCCGACCCGTACCCTACTAACCCATCCCCGGATGTTCCAAATGAGCGCCCTCCCTTCAGTCTCTTCGTAACTCTCACATAACCCGTTTCGCATTTGATTATGAGTCGTCCCACAACGACTAGAAAGAAGCTCAATGATGGATTCAGCCCGTGAAAAGAGGATGTCACCGATGAAAGCCGGAGAAAAACAACCACATGAGGATAAACTTTCCAATCCTCCCTGTAAGGAGGAATTTGGCCTGTACCGGGTCTCTCGACGATAAGCCTCCGATGTAGGGTTCTCCAGCACTCACGAGGTCCACTTGCGAAGTTCATGTCATGGGGAAGAGCTGGAAGAAACTTATACCGGCGCGTCCGTCAGATTCAAAAATCGTGGACGACGCGAGAGTTTGCTCGTCATCGTCTAATAAGTCTAATAAGCCCGACTAATTCACTTCGAGTCCACAGAGCTAGCCGATGACGTCATGCGCCGTTCGATGCAGGATCTTCCGAGACGGAGTATACCTAGATCATGCTTCGACTAGACAGAAGGATTCGACGTTCCGATCCCCCCCCCTCTCCCCCTATCAGAAGAGTGGTTTAGTTTAGTTTGGCATAAGTGTGATTTTTCGTTGGGAATTCTGTGACCGTGAGTTTAGAATTAAGTGAATTTTGTATTAGACACAGTGTAATATTTGTAATAGACGCTATTCAAGATGCGCATAATCAGTGAAGTAAGATAGTGTCAGTTTAGATGGTCACTTCGTTTTTGTTAGTACAACAAACCGCGAGAGACACGAGCTTATGAATTCCCACCCCAGTGAATACCTGCGCTTTTCCCCCACTTCTTTGTGCGTTGGCAACTGCAAACAAGTGCGCTCCCGTGGCAGTGAAATTTATTTCGTTATTTTGAACATTCTCAAAATATCTCGCGACAAAACGCATTACAATAATTTATAAGTAATCATTCGGAACGGCGAACCCGCAGGTTTCCGCCCCATCTCTGTCCCGAGCTAGCCCCAGTCTGATAACGAGTGTGAGTGTAGAGTGTAGGAACGAGAAAGGATGAGTGCATGAAATCATGGTGCGTACGTACGCCCATATGGCAGGTATGCCTAAATAGCTGGCGTCCAACAAAAAATCTTGTGTCAAGCGACGGAATGAATAGTCCTCTCTTGCTCGTTAGGCTGCCTGAGGATACAGTGCCTTTAAGAGGTCATATGTATAACCGCCGACTGCCTATAAGACATTTTGCTATTCATTTAAATTTGTGTACCTTCTTATTCAAAAATAGCTTATGGAAATCAATATTGACTATCGATATCAACAATTTTATATGAATTTTGGCTTAAATTGCCTAAGCCTTCATGAGATTTCTATGAGATATCTTTTCGGAGATTTCTAATTCTATAGTTATTTTTTAAATAACGAAATCAGTAAATCAAAACCGATTTATATATTTTTAAAATACGCGAAGGAGCGCAGTGGCTGAGTGGATAGGGCGCTGGGTTCGCACTCAGCGGACCCGGGTTCGATTCCCGCAGCCGACACCAATGGGAAAAGAAATTTTTCTATGTGTTTATTCTGCAATCCTGGCGGTTCGGATTCCACCAAAACAAACGTCCAAAAAGACCTCATATTATCACAGATGAGGAGGTGCCGACCTAGGAGACTCTGGTGAACGTGCTTGAGTTTACTCACATTGACACTGGAGGAGACTAGGTAGGCACCGACCTGTATCGACGGAGGTTTTCTGCAGTTTCCCTCCGTCCGTGGCAAATGCGATACAGGGAGGAAAGGGGAAATGCGAAACGGCTGCAGCCGTGGTCGCAAGTCGGAGGAAGGAAGAGGAAGGAAAAAGTAGAGGTGTGTAAAAACCCGAAGAGGGTATACACGGTGGTAAAACTACTACTATTTTAAAAATACCTTTAGTTAATTGAGACTCACTTTTCTCAGAGCTTGTTACACATAATACCGTAGAACCATGAAATTTAAAAAAGGAGGTTTTCGATCTTGTCAAAATATATTTTTTTAAATAACAAATAATTATTTATTGCTATAGTACTAAGTTAGAAGAAATCTTATTGGACGGAGTGCTTCCAATAGAGTTAAGTACTTTGATATTTGATAGTTGAAAAATTTAATTAAAAAATATTGAACAGTCCATTCGCGACACTAATTAAAGTCGACCGGATCTCTAATTTGACAAAAACTTTCGTTTCGTGATACAGAACCAAAGGATATAACGATATTCCGATTTAGAAATTTTCGAACATCGTTTTTTCGAAATACCAACTTTGCCGAGGCAGTAGAAAAATCAAATATCCCCGGCAATGATTTTCACATAAGATTCTTTTTTAAGTAAAACGGTGCAAGAAATTCAAACTTCTATTCGCCCCCATTCACCGGATGCTTTGAGGAACCTGCTAATAATCGCAGCATCGGGAATATGTTACAAACCTTCGATTAATCAATAATGTATTACGCAAATGGCTCGAAAAGTGACTCGAAACCAACTGGCGTTCGTTATTAACTCTGCCCTTGTGCAATGTACACATCACAAGGTAACTCGTCTCATAAAGAACCCATGGTTTTCGAGTCGTCGGGTTAAGTTTTTTGGTGAAGCCTGTCCAGGGCTGTATTACGTGTCAAAATAGTAATACGCGTAACAATAGGTATGTTGCCCAACGGTGTATTTATTAACTGCGCAGGCTTCCTTCGTAGTCAGTATCAGGGCCGATATGCCGAGTGAGTCGAATATTGTATGTATGAGGGTAGTTATCGAAATGTACATCACTAGTAGATAATGAGCGTCTCTCTTCTTCGGACTTCCGTCACAGCAACTATCGATGTCTTTGAAGAACGAGGGCGAACCTGGCTGAATACGATGTGAACAGGCGAAGAATCAGAGCTTGCTTCGATGAAACAAGGTGTCTTCGGGTTAGCACAAAGGAGATGATCGCCAGTGTTAGCACGTAATGATTTCTGTGGAACACGTATGTTTCCATACTAAATTATTAGATACTGCGTGTAGAACGCCGCACGCCAAATTAATATTTTATCCCGTCGTTTCATTATAGAGGAATGTGTACAAAATATTAATGTTTAGCAATATATTTAACGATACAACACAAAAATAAAACATACAACGTTTTTGCTTGATACAGGAAGTGAGTGAGTATTGATAACACAGGTCGACCAAAAATGTTGTTTTCCTGGGATTCTGGTTTAACGCACGAATTCTGCTGCTTGGCATCGAAAAACACCAAAATATCAATTCTTTGCTTTTAAAGTTTGATTTTGTCTGTTTTACGTCGATGAGTAAGTTTTGAAGATTTTAATTGATTTTACGAACAGCAGGTGGTGACACTATGATCAAAACGGTAGCAAATTGCATATTACTCGCGTAGGGCACAGTAGTGAGCGTTTACTTGTCTATCACAGCTGTAAAAACCGTTGTGTATTACTGAGTTAGAAAATGGTTCCAAGACAGTACAAACAAGATATTAATTTATTCTGTTTGATCTGCGGTGAATTTATTAAAGTAAGAAGCAACAAATTGTCTTTGGCAACGAAGTTAAAGTTTGTGAACCTTATGAAGCCTATTTTAACCTGCGAATTCGGAATCAATGTAAAAAATGGCGTACCTCACTTTGCCTGTGTTAACTGAAAAAATTCTTTAGAAGGTAAGAAACTAAAAATTAAAATCTAAAGAAGTTTCGAACGCATCAGTATTTGTGTAACTTTAATACTGAATAACTGTTATTATTATACGGAAAAATCAACGAGAATATGATGGGAGATTACATTGGGGGTTTAATACGAGAAAGTCCATACAAACATAATAAAATCACTAAAAATATTCAGTTTTGAACTCGATTTTTTTATATTTTACATTTGTATGCTATTACTATTAATTATCCTGGAATAGAAAATACTCCTATGTCCAGCAAAAATTTCCTGAGTGTAATTTATAATAAAATTATGAAAAAATCAGTAATATTTCTTAAAATTCGAGAAATTGCATTGGTTTCTGCAGTAAAGTAAACTTCGATCAAAAACATTATTTTTCCCTTTATGAGTAACGTAAAAGAATACAAAATTTGATATTCAGAAGTCAGACCCAGAAATCGTGTCGACCGGTGTAATATACAATACAGAGCACAACGGAGTTTCCAATTTGTTGTTAGCCAGTCAAGGATCGATCAGCCTGACGCTGCTTACGCAAGGGATCTGGTGGCGGATGACGTGTTGAACTCGTCCAAGTATGAGGATGCGTAACACCGTTCGACGTCTCTTTTCGAGTCAGGGCAATTAAGTTCTTCACTTAGGGACGAAAGTCTCACTTATATGTTATTACAATATTTGTTGGGGGAGCTAGGGGGCGGGGGCCCACTAGGACAGCACCGTCGTTCTCGACAGTCTGATAGTCAGTTTTGCAGCGAGGGATTGTATGTGTAATTGTGCTTTTGACTCACTCTATTGGAAGTTGTATAGATTCGATTATCGGATGAGGCTCTGTAGGCTGAGGTGGTGATACCGGGAGACCTCTTCGTTATGTGATGGAAGTGCGCCGATACTCGAATTCGTTTTCTCAGAGTTTATTTCGAAATACCACTTTTACTGACTCAAAAATATTATACAATATATTTTACAAGTCTCTTAAGGGGTCTGGCCACCTTGGACGTTCGAAAAATGGGTATATTTAAGAAATAATAATAAACTCGAGAGTATAAGCCGGAATATTTTTATTTATTTACACAATGTCAGAAAGGGCTTTAAGAATAACGTTAATACATTTCCGTTCAAAATATTAAAAAATGGCGCCGTTGTCCACATTGCCGCGGAGGCCCTCCGCACGATACGGTGCCAAGATTCTTACTCCAATACTCACAAGATTTGCAGTAGGAAGATTTAATTATTACATCTATCACTTTTCCTGAGTAATATCCAATAATCGTCGATACGCCATTTTCCAACGACATGTTGCATACACTTTCTGCAGCAGTGTGAATTTGTTTGACAACGGTGTCGTAAAACGAGTGATATATCGCTTTCGGTAAATCCATGATGCCAGAAAATTTATCAATTCCTTTGTGACCAATTCCCAACAGTCGAAATGCGAATACGATTCTTCAACTTATGCCGTACCCCTTGTGGTTAATAAGAGGACTTGAATCGACTGTGCTTGGTTCACACACGTCACACGACACCACTAACTTGAAACCGAGTCCACGAATACTCGATTCCGAAAACTTAATATCACCGTTGTATTTTTTGCACTTTACGACGTTACTAATCGCAGAAAAAATGGTCACTAAATTGATAATTCGATATCCGAAATTCGCACTAATCGGTACGTCGATTTCTTCACTGGCCTTCAATTTTTTTGCCGATCGACTCGTACTCGCCTCTTCCTGCTCCATTTCGTATCAATTGTGCGGGTGATTTTTATTTTGTATACTACTCCATCGACGTCGTCGACTCCTCGAACCCTTTTCATCCACATAATGTCGAGACGTTGGTTTTTCTTCCATTTTTGTTCGTGACGTTATCGTTAGAATACTTTCACGTGCTTCTGTGTTGTTTGTCGAATATTGACTGACGCTCGTGAAATTATAAATAACGGGACTGGCTTCAGGGAAGCGTTCTCACACTATACTAGGTAACACAAAGTAAACGACTAATCTATACAGAAGGACACAATAGGACGCACGGTTTAGCGTGAGCTAAACCGTGCGAGTTGTAAACACGGATCGAACCGCACGGTCGACCGCCCGCAGCGGCTCCCCCTTCCTGCCGAAAAATAACTGTAACTTGGTCAATTTTGCGTTTTTCAATACGTACTATGGCTTAAATTGTTCTCAACAGTCCAGGGGTTATTAAAAAAAAAAAAAAAAAAAAAAAAAAAATGAATAAAAACTACAGGGTTCCCAGATGCCTTGAGTTTTAATTCGATCAAATAATTTCAGCGGAAAATTTTTCCCAGAAAGTATTAGCCAAACCTAGGCAAAGGAAAATTTAAAGCATTTTTTCCCACTGCTCTTTCACCCTCATATGACAAATATAACCAAAGATAGGGGAAGGTGTACGAGATGATCCGTTGAGGTAAGATGCTTTTCAATTGCGATGAGATTATGAACGCTATGTAGTTTTTATTTATATTTTTTGTAAAACGTAGCTCCCGACCCCCTCCCGCAACAGTTAATTCATAATGGCGGCGTGAGTTACGAGTGAATTTTTATGAAAAAGAAAACAAAAATTATGTCATGTTCATCTAAGGCAAAGCTTGACTTCAAGCTTAAGTATCTTTTAATGTAGATAGATTAGGGGGTCAGTGATTCGGCGTAGAATAAAAATAACTAATTACTGAGAATTAAATATAACTGTTTATTCGATGAACTTAAGAAACTCTTTTAAAAAAAATAGTCGACTTGTAATGAGAGTGTAGACTAACAATAAGTGAAGGGTCGGTGGCGTTATCGCGATGCTGGTTCATTAGTAACTGAAAATATTTCAAGAATCATTCCGACGCTTCGCTTGTCGATAATGGAAAAAAATCGGAGAAAGGGAAGGAAAGTTTTTATAATTTTAAACGGAAAATACGAAAGTGCGAGTAGGCCCTTTTGATCGCCAGATGTGGCCGACAATAACCAGGCCTTGTCTCGGTGGAGAGTCGACTTGGGTCCTCGCGGCATTCGACTTTAATACCGGGGAAAACCGTGAGGCGGTTGTTCCATTTTGTAAATGAAAGGTTTTCAAGGAGGCAAAGGGATACACGCAGACAAAGAATTGAACGTTTTAGAAAGAATGTTGGAAAATGAAAGATTTGTTAAAATAAACGTCGGCTTTTTATGAGCGGCAAGCCCATAGACATCATCACCACACAGTCAATTACAATTATTGGTGTAGTTATGGATTTCTATAATGTTCAATTTGTTTGTTTAGTTGGCATGGTAACCGCCGTTAGTTTATAGGCTATGTTATTGGATATAGAATGAAAAAGTTGAATTTCGGGCAAGATGATCCTTTTGTTGATGTACAAGATGATTCATATATATATCCAAAGTATAAAGAGATTTGATATTTTAATTATGTTAGAAGATTATTTATTTTCGCTAAAACTAAATTTTATGTTCGATCTCACAAACATTGATCGAAATTAGTAATTTTAAGATGGATTATTTAGAAAAGTGGCTTAGTTAAAGTCTAGTTGAGTAAGATAAAGGTCTTCTGATCCCAAAGCGCTCCAAATGTTATTTTGCATACCTAAGATTACGTGTATAAAGACATGGTAAACTCTAACAAGGTATTGTTCTCATTTAATGTAACCGAAATCCTGAACTTTCCCAAAGTAGGTACGGACGAGACGATACTTTGGCACGGTATTCAAAACATAATAATAAAATAATGTAACATTAAAAAATTAAATATTATGAGTATGCCAATAGCAAGATAGATTAATTTGCCAGTGTTGTTCATACCAAGGAAAACTATTAGTCAACACGCGTTGCGTTTGATTTTCGCGCGTGTTTTGTTTTTGTACGCTACCGCATGCTCAGCGCCACTATCGAACTTTTTCATAACCTTTATAGAGACGTGTTAAGAATTCTCTTCTTATTCTTCTACGACTGCAAGTTTGCTCAATAAAAGTGTCCGTTAAGCATTATCATTGCTGTTAACTTGTTTAATGAAGGTGTCCTACCTCATCCTGCCCAACAGCCAGTAAGTGCATTCGCATCCGGATTGAGTTGAACATCCTTTAAATTACGAGAATTCTGCCTTAGGAGGATCATCTTGTACATTTTTCCCCTACGTGCTGTCAAATATTGATAATTTTATTGAGGGAAAAACAAATTTCTTTAGTTTCTTCGAGCAGTGTACTTTCTAAAGATTTTGGACGATTCAGATAGATAGGTAGTTTACAGGGTTACCGAAATCATTACAAGAGTTCTTGAACAATGATAATCAAATGAACTGAAATCTCAGTTTATAGTAAAAATAGAAGGATGTAGCGTTACTGTAACCCTTTGCCCTTTTCATGATATCAGTAGAGTTACGTGTATGTATATTCGACTTGCGATTGAAAGGTAGAGAATGTTGATGTGTCTAATTATTTACGGGTAGAATCTTTTTGTAGTAAATTTTTCATACAGAGATGTTCCCGTGCGCCATCCCGGGTATAAAATTGGGCTTATGTTAAAGGCGTAAATATGTTACAACTTTTATGTAGAACATACAAAATAGCATCGATAGATGCAGTCAAAAATATAGGTTTCCATTTTTTTTTTTTATTTTTTTATTTTTTTTAATAAAGTTTCTGATGTACCGATGCACAAAAGTGCATACCCATAGTTTCGTATTATGCACCACTTGATACCATTCAACTTTTACCGGTAACATTTCCTTCTATTCCCAACCGTTTAGGAGGTATGGCCCGTTACAGCTGCGTGGGACACCATGTATATGTATATAAATATACCTGCGCAATATAGTATACGAGCGTGCACAGGCATCTCCGTAAACGCAATCCAACTGCTGCGCGGAAAATATGTTTTTTTTTCTCCATTTATCATAAATATTCAATGACTTTATTCAATTACACAAATATTATTCATATTAAATTATGTTATTATCCATTAGCTGTTCTTCAAATTACCTGTTCGTGTAATCTGTAAATCATTATATTAAGTAACTATTATTTTACCTCAGTTATTGAAATATCAGTTTGGAATACTATTATAAATGGGAAAAGTAAATCTTCTTTCACCGCTCAGAATAATAAAATAACATTGCGGACGTGAAAAGCTACAATATGGTATATTGTAAATCAAGGGGTCACGTACAGTTAGAATTTTCAAAAAATCGATTTTTTTTTACATTTTCTCAAAGTAGCACATTTGAAAAGTATTCTGTGAAAATTTTAGACGAATCCGACTGTTGGGTATGGAGATATGTAACTTTGAACGGAAATTTTTCTTCTGCATGTAAATCGTACTGAAAACTTTGAATGCGTTTTTCTCGAAACTATGTTTTCGAACACGGTGATCACTGTACCTCGGAAACGGCTTTACCGATCGACTTGAAATTTTGCTCACTTTTTCTAGACATAATTGTCCTCCGGATGAACGAAGGATTTTTCTATGCGATTATTTTTTTTTTTTATAGCTGAAAATGTGAGCAAAATTTGGGTCGAAAACACAACTTTGACTTCCAACATCCACCATTTTGTGAAAAATCATAAAATTTTCAAATCCTTCGATCAACCGGAGCATTATGTCATTAACTAATGATCCCTACTTTTATTTTGATTTCGGACGATCCGGTGACGAGCTGCACTGATCACCGCGGAGGACCTTTTTTTGGGACCCCTACGTTACGTGCGGTTATGGAAAAATTTCTGCATATTTTGCAATGAAAAAATTGTATTATTTACTTAAAATATATGTCTTTTGTATGGAAAAAGATTTACGATTAATTATTTAAACGTGTCCCCAAAAAAAATTCGCAAAAAACCCCTTTTTTCGAAGTCCTAACTGTACGTGACCCCTTAAGCTGAAATATATTATATGGGGTGATTCAGACCACCGGTATATTCCTATTTCGGAAATGGTACATTTTAAAGATGAATGTTTCAGACAAAAGTCGCTTGATTCAGAAATTGCCATCTTTTGAATCCAAACCCACCCCCACCCCATTTGCCTCTCACAGGGGGTGAGGTGGTTTTGAAATGTCCAATAGCAACCCCCACTTTTTTCACGGATTATGACTGTACGTAAAAAACATGCAACTTTTGTCTGAAACATTTTTTTATCCGCTGTTATCCTGACCTGAGCCGGAGTACCTAGCCGATTGCGGAGGTTCCATGGGACCTCCGCACTCTTCGTTGAATCCAAGTGTAAACTTTCTGTCATTGTGGAGCGTCAACGGAGGATCTGCATATACTTATTCGACTTATTCTCGAGGCGTTCGAAAATTTCGACTCGGGAAGGCATTGTATAATATTACCCGTTCAAACATGTACTTATTTCGCACTTCTTGTTGTACATCTAGTATAAGCAGATGTAAAAGTACCTATTGTATTTGAAAAAACTCCGTTTTCCCCTATTTTTCACATGAAATGACGATGCTCCTTGAATCTAAATCTATCGTCAAGAATTATGCCCAAAAATTGTATACCTTCTCCTCGTTCTATCTCAGTCCCGTTAAAACATTTCAACACAATATCTCCTTTCAGTTTTTTTCATATATCTATCTACTATCATATATCTAACTTTTCATGCATTCACTTTTAATTTGTTTAAATCCATCCACTCCTGTATTATAATAAATTCATGTGTCTCTATCTCCCCACTAATTTCTTCAGTTACATATATTAACGTGTCATCCGCAAACATTTTTGTACTATACCCGTCCAGTCAGTCCTTGATTATATCATCTATATATACGATAAACAGTGAGGGCCCTAGGACAGATCCTCACGGTACCGCAAACCCATTATCAGTGGTAATTAATTTAGATCAGTTACTGTTGAAAGGAACCTGCTGTGTTCTATTCTTTAAATATAACCTTAGCGATTCTACAACCATTTCTCTAATTCAATATTGATTAAGTTTTTGAAGTGAAACTTCTTCTAGCGGGGGGTAAGCCTAATTCACGTCACGAAAAGTGAAACGGGCAATAAGTAGGGGAATACTTTTCCCACTCTTGCCGACAACAGAAAGTAAGTATAAAACTTTACGCAGCCGGTTGGGCCCTATACCCCTACCACTCACTGCTTATTGTGAGTGTGGGGAGTAAGGCCAGCGGGTTCGTCGCTCTCGAGTGGCTCGCAGCTCCGCTATATATCCCCACTACTAACTGCTGACATAAGTGTGGGGAGTAAAGCCAGCACGTGTTTGGCAGCTGTACGAAATGTATTATTATATAGTATATCTGCTCCTCACTCTTCCCAAACTCAGCGAGTAAGGCAAGGGGGCGATGTATTTATTTAACCCTACACCTCATGACTTATGGCCAGTTTCTTCACCTCTGGATAAATTTATCCGACAGATATCCCCCAAGGAACCTACAGAATGTGTTCCGGATAAAGTTATCCAGAACTTATCCAGAGGTGAAGAAATTGGACATTAACAATCTTTCTATCTTCAAATGTATAACTGGGATCTGCACTGACCCCACAATTTCGTTGTTTATCAAAACGGTCCTATGTTGATAAACACATTTTCTGATACATGGTTTTCTTCGATTTTTTCAGAACGAAGCGAATGGTGTATGAGAAATTTGATTTTATCCACATTGAGTTTAATGAAAAATGCAATCGAAGACTAAACCGGAAAATATCAGCAAAAAGCTCATTTTTGTTATGAAAATTTGTAACGTTTCAAACGTTAAACCGATCTTAAAATCTCAACCGTTTTGAAGGAGAGACATCAGACTATTAGAAAAAAAATACTGTCGCATTATGTAGTTAAAAGAGTGTATTTATTTGGGCCATCGAAAATGATGAAAATCCGAAAACGAACAACTGTAATTTAAGAGTTTTTTAAAATTATGAATTCTACAAAAAGGTAATCAGGAAAGTAATCAACTAGTCAAAAAGTTTACAGGATGAAGTAGGCTATGTAAATTTACTCGATTGCCGCACAATCGGTGCATAACGAAAGTTGGTGCTCTTGACACATTGCTCGGCTCGCCGAAACCGCTGAAACCTCCGGTTCAGCGTCTTCCACCTCGTTTGCTAAACCCCTCGAAGCTTCTCCGTGGTATTATTCATCGTCAGAAAGCGTATCCGGGGCTTCAATCCTCTCTTTTTCTTGTAACGTAGCAATAACGTCCAATATGGAGCACAAATCATAACGTTGAGACATTATCTGTACAAATTTTGTGTTATATAATTTTTATCATTGTTTATTCCAATCCATAAATAATTGTTGATACTTTGAAACCAGGTGGTGTGTGTGTGCGAAATAAATTTCACTGTCGATGTTTGTTGATACTTTGATGTGTATTATAAGAAGAATAACAAAAGAAGAAAAAAGAAAAGGCGCCTCCAACATTTACAACGGGTTATGTATGCATGTATTAAGACCGTATTTATGGGCTTAATGGTTTATTTGTTGGTATCTGCGTGTGTGTGTGTGTGTTTGTGCTGACGTACCCGGATGGGTCGGTGAGTCGGGAAGGTATACACAAGAGCTTCCTCGATTTGTTTAGACCTGACTCGCCAGCTATTCGGCGGTTCTGATTTATTTTTATTTTTATCCGCGTGTTTATATTAGACAGAACGTACTCTTGTCTTTGTGTGAGGAGAGGTGAGGAAGAATAATTACTACTTACAGGTTATAATCAACGAAATTACTTTATTAATACTTTTTAACTGTGACTAGCTCTTACTGCTTTCGTCGTAGAAGACTGACTAACTTCACTCAAGGCTCATTCACGCACATATCCCTCGACATTCGCTTCGCTCGCTCATTCGCCGCTTGCTCCGACCCAATCGACCAATGAGCGCTCTCGCTCGCTAGTTACCAACGGACGACGTGCATGGAACAATCTCAACACTTCCACCGTTTCTGCGCGTCGCACGCTTGACCACACCCATACTTTCACGCAGCATACAAAAACGATTTCTTGCCAAGGCTTTTGTAAAAATATCTGCGGTTTGATTTTCTGTACACATGTACTCGACCCGCAGTTCTTTAGATTCGATTTTCTCGCGTATAAAATGGTATCTAACATCTATGTGTTTCGTGCGCTGATGAAACACCGGATTTTTACCTAGTCTTATCGCACTCGTACTATCCACGAAGATTGCGGTCTCTGTCTCGCACGGATGTCCGATCCCATCTAATAAGCTTCGCAGCCATATTGCTTCCTTCGCCGTTGTCGCCGCTGCGACATATTCCGACTCGGTTGTACTTAATGTTACCAGTCTCTGGCGTTGACTTGACCACGTGATCGGACCGCCTACGAGTTTGAACACGTACCCGGTTGTTGATTTCCTTGTTTCGACATCACCGGCGTAATCGGCATCCGAATACCCGATGAGTTCCAACTCGCTTCCACCGCCACTGAACTCGATTCCGAAATCGATAGTTCCCGCAACGTATGCGATTATCTGTTTTACCGCTCGCCAGTGATCGCGGTTGTGGTTGCTCAAGAATCGACTTACTGAATTTACCGCGTACGCTATGTCAGGTCTCGATACAATCGCTAAGAAGATAAGTGACCCTACTGCCTCTCTGTACGGCACGTTTTCCACTCGCTCTTCTCCTTCTATTACAGGTTGTAGAATTACATTTGGGTTTGCAGGCACACACATTCGTTTCGCATCGTCCATACCGAACTTCTCGACCACACGCTTTGCGTACGCACTCTGGTGTATAAACATACGTTTTTCTTTTCGATTGCGCTCGATTTCCATGCCCACGAATAGGCTCGTATCACCGACCGTGATTTTAAACGCCTCACTGAGGCGCTTGAGCACGCACTTCAGAGCCTCTCTTGATGAAGTGGCTACCAAACCGTCATCCACGAACAGAGCTAAATATACTGTTGACTTCGCTATTTTCCCTGTAAAAATACACTTGTCCGCGTTTGTTTCCCTGAACTCGAACTCTCTCAGAAACGCACAGAACTCGCGATTCCAGCACCGGGGTGCCTGTTTGAGTACATACAACGATTTCTCTAGCCGGCATACGACATTTTTCGTTGCTCCTTGTTTCGCGGTCAGTCCTTCCGGCACTTCCATGAAGACTTCCTCGTCCAATTTTCCGTAGAGGAACGCTGTCTGCACATCAAATTGTGTCAGCTCGAGGTCCTTTTCCGTGACGGTCGCCAGCAGCACTCTCAACGAGTCGTAACGCACAACTGGAGCAAACGTCTCGGTGTAGTCCACTCCTTCCCGTTGCATGAAGCCTCGCGCACAGAGACGTGCCTTGAACTTCACAACACCCCCTGCCGCGTTCTTGATGACCTTGAAGACCCATTTCGAGTCCACTGTCTTGATTCCTGGCTCCCTCTCGACCAGAGACCATGTTTCGTTCTCCTTGTGCGCGTCCAGTTCTTTTTCGATCGCCTCGATCCACTTTCTGGCATCGCCACTGCCCACTGCCTCCTTGAACGTTCTTGGAACCTCATACTCTGCCACGTTCGAGTCGTATCGCGACGGTCTTCGCAACGACCCTCTTTCGCGGAGATTGTGTCGCCCGTCGCCTTGAGCTTGCTCTGCTCTCTCTGGTAGATCTTCTCTCGAGTCCTCGACGGCTGGCAGGAACACTTCGTCGTCCTCGTCGTCTTGCTCGTCCTCTTCTTCTCGTGCCGGGGCTTCCACCGCTTCTATTTTTGGTAGAAGTACCTCGTCGTTCGACTCTCCATTCGCTGAGAGCGTGACCTTCCCGACCTTCTCGTTGAAGACGACATCACGTGTGACTGTGACCTTTTTCGTTACCTGATCGTATACGCGATAGTTCGACGAGGTTGGGTCGTAACCAACGAGCACAATTTTCTTCGCTCGCGGATCTAGCTTTTTCGTCTTTTGTTTTGGAATGTTTACGAAAGCATCGGACCCGAAAATACGCAGGTGACTCACGTCTGGTTTCTGACCGATCCACCTCTCGTACGGCGTCGCACCGGTGCGCGCACTCGACGAACTTGCCCGATTCATAAGATAAATTGCTGTATTACACGCCTCGGCCCACAGCTCTGTTGGCAGCCCTTTCGCGTGCAGCATCGTCCTTGCGCTCTCGAAAAGCGTACGATTGTCCCGTTCCGCTCTCCCGTTTTGTTCGGGCGTATACGGCGCCGTAAATTCCCGTTGGATCCCGCGCGACTCGAGATAATTGTCCATATTTTTTGTTTCTGTACTCGCGCCCGTTGTCGGATCTGAGAACGCGCATCGTTCTCCCAATCTTGGTCTCGATCAACTTGTCGAAAATCTTAAATTTCTGGAACACGTCACCCTTGTGACGCAAGAAATAGATATACCGAAAGCTCGTTGCGTCATCCTTGAATGTGATCAGGAACCGCGAACCCCCAGGTGACTCGACAGACATCGGCCCACGCACGTCCGTGTGTATGACTTCGCCTGGCACGGTGGCCGCACGCACGCGTTCTTTTTTGAACGTTTTTCGATGTGACTTACCAATCTGACAGCCTTCGCAAAAGACCGCATCGACCTTGGGTAACTCGACCCCTTCCACGAGTCCTCTTCCGACCAGTTCGCGTAACGCTCGCTCGTTCACGTGACCGAATCTCTCGGGCCACAGCTGAACGTTCGTCCTTGCCACGTTCGCCTCGTCGAGTTGCTCTACGCGCTTCGCTCGAAACAACATCCGATAGATTTGGTTTTCTTGTTTCACTCCGCACGCGATGATTTTTCCGTCAGCTTTGATCGACACTTGTTGACCTCCGAATGACACTTCGTATTTCCGAGACGTACACACTCCAACCGAAAACAAGTTTTTTTTCATCTCCGTAATGTACAAGACTTTTTCGATGCGCGACGATAACCATTTCCCGCTGACGTATGCCTCGACCACGACTGTTCCTTCGCCCACGACTTTGCATTTTTTGTCATCTCCGAGAGACACAGAGCCGCCATTTTGAAGTTCACGATACTCGCTGAACCACTCGCGTCTGAACGTGATATGCCTCGACGCACCACTATCGGTCAGCCAGGAATCTTCTTTTTCCGCTGTACACACGGACTTCGCGACGTCGTCTGGAATCCCGCAACTCCCTTTTTTATCGGCCTCGCTCGACCGACTCGAGCGCGCTTGCTCCGCGACGAACGCATAACCACTCGACCCCTCCCGATCGGTACTGTCACTTTCCCGCTTTTTGTTCGGGCACTCCCGCGCGAAATGTCCGAGCTCGTGGCACTTATAGCATTTTACTTTTGCTTTATCCCGCACACCTCGTTTTTCTGTCGCCTTCTTTTCCTTCGACTTTCTGTTTTTACCCGCGCCCGTTTGTCTCGTCGCCGAAAATGCTCCCGGAGCCTCGTCATTCGTCGACAGCCTAGCTTCCTCGCGGAGAAGTCTCTCTTGTAGACTTTCGATCGTCTGTGATTCCACTGGCACATTGTCCCACGCGGTTTGAAATGTCGCATACTTCGTAGTTAAACTCCCGAGAATTTTTGCCATTACGGTACTATTTGACACCGCTTCACCGAGATCACTTAGCTGCGCCGCCATGTTTTGCACTTTTGCGATATGCTTCATCATTGAATCTTCAGGTACCATCTTGTACTCGAAGAGTTTCGTCATGAGTAGCAGTTTGTTCGACGCCGATTTTTGTTCGTGCACTGTCGCCAACCGATTCCACATTTCACTCGAGGAACTGCACGTCAACAGCGGTTGCAATTGTTCTGGCTTGAGCGTCGAAGCCAGAAGAAAACTCGCTCGTGCGTCATCCGCCTCCCATGTGGCTCGAACGGCTTCCTCCGCTGTAGCGGCCGGCTTAGCCCGCGTCCCATTGACCACGTCAAATATGCGGTTCGCTATAAATAGCATTTTCAGTTGAAACTTCCACGTCTGGAAGTCATCTCCGTTGAATTTCGTGACGTTCTTCGTAGAGATCGCGTCCGACATTTTTGGATTCGTTTTCGCCTCGTGGCTACACACTTCTTGCTCGCGAAACGATTTCCAATATGGCTACCCCGTAGCAACCTCGTGTCCCGCGCACTACTCTCGAACCGACTCACACAAGACTGCTCAGTTTCCGGGTGACTGGGCCCATAACCTATTAGACAGAACGTACTCTTGTCTTTGTGTGAGGAGAGGTGAGGAAGAATAATTATTACTTACAGGTTATAATCAACGAAATTACTTTATTAATACTTTTTAACTGTGACTAGCTCTTACTGCTTTCGTCGTAGAAGACTGACTAACTTCACTCAAGGCTCATTCACGCACATATCCCTCGACATTCGCTTCGCTCGCTCATTCGCCGCTTGCTCCGACCCAATCGACCAATGAGCGCTCTCGCTCGCTAGTTACCAACGGACGACGTGCATGGAACAATCTCAACAGTTTACAATTTCCATACGCGCACAGCCGCGACGTAGGTGATTAGCGGTGTGCTGAGTCGGCAAAAAGGTGAGCACTCGAAGACGATTCGAAGTGTCACCGGATACTATCGCGTATTATTGATTAGCAATAAATAATATTTTAGGAATTAACTGTTGGCTGAAAATATTCCGATGCGGAATGCCGCTTAGGTAATTATCGCGCTACGATAATATAAAGAGTTACGTTAAGCGCCGTTAAGGAGAGCTTTGACGTTAAGAGTTCTTAATCGGTGTTCTTTTAATGGTATTCCCGCATTCACTGTTACACTCACGAGACTAAGTACGCGAGTGAACTTGCCGCTAGGGAAAGAGTACCGGTCAATCGATTGATACGTCTATTAGGACAGAGAAATCAGTTAAGACTAATGAATAATCGGTCGGACGGAATCCTCGATACCCCACGGCGAAGGTTCTATGGGAGTCTCGCGGGGGTAACCGGGAAGTATCGGGTTACCGATTTGGAAATCGACCGTTTGCATTTTCGACGATTTCTCAATCTATAGGCGTGCTTTCGAGGAATCGTGGGGTCTGAACGTACCCCACACACGGTTTCCGAGTCTACTGCGTGACAGCTGATGATCAACTAAAGCTGCGATCCACCTTACACTACTCACTGACTTTCAAATTGAATTATGGTTCAGATCAGGAGTCAATAATATAGCTCGCTAGTTCAGGAGCGTAGTTCAAAAGTCGCGTGGGGTCTTTTAAACACCAGTCATTCATTGTTAATATTACCCTCTTTCAACCGGCAGCTAAAGAAGCTTCACTTCTAATGTGCGTGGCGGCCACGCACCTGTGTTTTATTTTTTTATTAACCTTTCTCTATGAATTATTTCTAATGTTCGTTAATATTCATAAAGGTTACCCCTACTATATACCTCTCAGTAACTATCAATTTCGATTCGTCGACAACAGTTCGAGTCGCCATTTCACACGAATACTATTTTCGCAGGTACGATTGATGTTCCGTTATAATGTCATTAGATTCTAGATATCTTTTGATTTGCTTTTTTATCAATAATTCTGATACTTTCTCAAAAGCTGGTAACATATCAATAGGCCGATATTCACTTATGTTTTCGGATTTTTTAATTTTTAATATCGGTAATTGTTTCTTGCACGTTCGCGAAGCGACGTTATTATTGAAAGTCGACTAATTGTAAGGTCGTAAATCCTGGTCCGGGGTACTGTAGGACTTATCTTCGAAGCTACAAAACACGAACTCCGGCACCACAAATTAATAATTTTTTTTTTTGAAGGGTAAAACAAATTGAAAAATACGTTTTTACATACAAATAATATTTAATGAATTAAACTGTAGGTTTTCCTGATGAGCACACCATCTGTTCTCTGTCGTTATTTAGCTGATCGCGCACACTTCTTACAAGGGAACTGTCTGAAGTGTGTTTCGCCGATTTTTATGAAATTTGGCATATTCGCCGAATGGTGACTCGTATTTTCTTATACGTGCCAAGATTGATTTTGAAGGAGCGAAAAGCACCCTCGGAAATCGGGGTGTTTTTCGTTTTTTGTCGATAACGTTTAAACGGTACGAGATATGAAAAAATTTCAGATTGCAACAATATTTATTTTTTCACGTTCTATACACTGGATATAAGAATGGTATAGATAATAATAAATTTCATATTGTTTATTGCAAAAATGCAATTTTTTCATACGTATCTCCGAGAGTTTTTAACCGATTGGATTGCAAATTTGCATACAAGGAGAGGATGAAAAAATAATGTTGGCGGGTTTTTTGTTTATCCGAAATGTCATAATTAACGGGTCACGTACAGTTAGGACTTCGAAAAAAGGGGTTTTTTGCGAATTTTTTTTGGGGACACATTTAAATAATTAATCGTAAATCTTTTTCCATACAAAAGACATATATTTTAAGTAAATAATACAATTTTTTCATTGCAAAATATGCAGAAATTTTTCCATAACCGCACGTAACGTAGGGGTCCCAAAAAAAGGTCCTCCGCGGTGATCAGTGCAGCTCGTCACCGGATCGTCCGAAATCAAAATAAAAGTAGGGATCATTAGTTAATGACATAATGCTCCGGTTGATCGAAGGATTTGAAAATTTTATGATTTTTCACAAAATGGTGGATGTTGGAAGTCAAAGTTGTGTTTTCGACCCAAATTTTGCTCACATTTTCAGCTATAAAAAAAAAAAATAATCGCATAGAAAAATCCTTCGTTCATCCGGAGGACAATTATGTCTAGAAAAAGTGAGCAAAATTTCAAGTCGATCGGTAAAGCCGTTTCCGAGGTACAGTGATCACCGTGTTCGAAAACATAGTTTCGAGAAAAACGCATTCAAAGTTTTCAGTACGATTTACATGCAGAAGAAAAATTTCCGTTCAAAGTTACATATCTCCATACCCAACAGTCGGATTCGTCTAAAATTTTCACAGAATACTTTTCAAATGTGCTACTTTTAGAAAATGTAAAAAAACAAAAATCGATTTTTTGAAAATTCTAACTGTACGTGACCCCTTAAGGCGTTAAAACTGCCCTTCGATTTTGTACTCAATTGCATCGTATAATCAGTTAGCCTTTTGCGATTCCGGGTTAAATTCACGTTCACATACATTCGTTTGAATACGCGAGTACATAGTTGTCAGTTCCTCCCACCCTTTCCCCCAAACACCCCCCTCGCGAACGTTCAAAGTTCTTACCGTGCGGCATGGACGAAAATTTGTAGAAATAAAAAGGGTTACACCGCAAGTACAATCAGTCATATAATCCGAGATAAAAAAAAGTTTAAAAAGACAAAATGTTGTACTCTTCGACTACTGGACGTTCACGATGATAATAATGAATATTACAACAAACGGCGTATTATTTATTGCAATAATTCGTGAAGAAATGGTGAAAATCCTCTTCAGTTTTCCGCTAATATCGGCACAGAAATAGGCAAGGCTTTTGCTATTACAGATAAATTTCCTGCTTTGGAAAGTAACTGGATTACTATGGTATTTTTACGAAGAAATTCTTCTCGGCACGTATTGCCTTTGAAGATTAAAATATGATCGGAAAACTTTCATAACCATTTTAACAGTACATTCTTTTATGGATTATACGTATTACAATAATGATAGCCGTGATGAAAGTGTTTGCAATACAGAGATGTTGTACACCACGCACAAGTGGCAACAGCTGATTCGCCGAATATGTTGCATGTCGGTGCATTTTGTGAAAAGCAGAATTTTATCGGATTTTCGAACTTTGGTGGTCTTTCTTTTACATAACCGCTTTTGCACCACGCACATTTAAAAAGGTTTGTAAACCGTGGAGAAAAAAACTGGTTGTGTGTAAGAGATTGTAATTTAATAATATTGCCTCTCAAGTGCAATATTGCTATGTCAGAAAAGTGTTTGACGAAGTTTTTCCATACACGAAAACCATAAACATCAAGGAGCTGTATTATTCTCCTTGCACCAGCAAGAATTACTAATTGTAATGTGAACTAATTGTTCCATAACTTATGAAACGAGTGCAATATATTTACCTGCTGGAATGGTTATAACTTTAATATCTTTCCCTTGCATATCCCTTTCTTTCACTGCAACTGGACATTAACCGCTCCAAGAATCCAGAGGTATTACTGATTTTGGACCAGTATTGGGAATATATACATCTTAGAACCAACGTTTGAAATGATCAGTCGTCAATTTTCCAGATTTTGAAGCCAATAGAAATATATTTTCGGCTTTGAACATAGTTTGTTCCACTCGAGGTCCAAATTTGCCAGTAGGTTCGTTTAAACTGACCAACGGTTCAAACACTTTTATCACGACTATCATTATTGTAATACGTATAATCCATTGATGTTAAAGGGGTAAACTCTTCAAAATCTATCTTGGCACGTGTACAAAAATATGTGTCGCCTATTTTAGTCCATTCTACGAACATGCCAAATTTCATCGAAATCGGCGAGACACACCGCAGACAGTTCCCTTTGTTAGATACGAATTGAAATAAATGGAGGAAGTAGTTTCACTTTAGTTCGCCAAATGTATTCCGAACAATTCGACATGTGGTGGATGTGACTTACAAAAGGCTGCAAGTCTTCAGTTTTTTGCTCGGTTGCTGCAAAGAAAATGTAAATCGGCAAACACCTACTATAAAATGTCATACAGCGACAGCCGACGAACACTCCAGGTTTTCCGACCATAAAACATCTGCGTGTCAAATGTCGGAACTGCGAAATTTCTTAAAGGATTAGTAAAAACCCCGAAATACAGATCTTGAGGATGAACGCGCAATACAAATTCTGTTTTTATTTAAGGCCTTAGGCCACCCTAGAGGCTGAAAAAATAGGCTTTTTGGGGATTTTTTGTCAGAAATACTACAACATAAATCGAGATAACAGAAACGTGATTTTATTATCTATATCAGTGACTGCTTACAATAATTTTTTTCAAGCGATTTATTACAAAATGGCGGCTATGCAGCGTTTTTGCGACGACGTCTTTTTTTCGGGGCCCACGGCCGGACTAACAGCTCCTGTAATTTTAAAAATAATAATGAGCAAATGAATTTTTCGATTATATATAGTAACTGCTATAGAAGTACGTAGGTTTTTTGCGATATATTGATTTTTGGCCAAATGGCGCCCTTCTAAAGTGAAAAGTGAAAAACTTGCCTAAAAAATTGTCAGATAATTGATAATAACAAACTACGCAATATAAAAAAAAATCCTACGTACTTCCATAGACAGTGTATATTTCAAGATATTTTCAAAATTTCAAGTTAATCGGTTTAAAATTGCTTGAGTTACGAGTCCGGCCAACTTGAAAAATACGGTATTGAGATAAACGCGTTTAAAGTTTTGAGTCGTAGAAAATCATGAATAATTTTACAATACCTTTAATCTGCGATGCCTGCACCATACAATTGGCCTTCCAGATTATCTTCCTGCTCTTGCATTTCTTTTCTGCTTGATCTTGAAGCGATTCTTGCCTCTTTTGCCCGGTCGGACAGCGATCTTTCTGCAAGCTTTATGCGCTGTTTGTCGATCTCCAGGCACATTTCGTAGCTATTCGGGCCGATTTCCAAGTTCATTGCCTTGATTATGTGCAAAATTGAAACAAACCCGTCATTGAACATACAAACTGTAATATCCGTGGCTACATCCAAGATTGTTTTACCACTCGAAATGGATTTCGGGGCCAATGCCCACACAGTGGAATTGAAGCTTTCATTATTGTTTTGTGTGTAACCACCGATGCACCGAGTTAGAAGATCTTCACTGGTCAGTTCTTCATATATTGGTTTGATACCTTCATAGACTTCAATTGCAAGAGCTGGCTTATGTTTGTACTCAGCCAAAGTATTTGTAGCTTTAGCGCGTTGCCATGAGCACCATGAATCCTCTCCAATAGGACATTTGTCGTGCTGCGGTTTATCATCAGTAGATAATTTGTGATCCAGTGTAGCCCATATACTGCTTCTCATGTTCTTAACTGAATCACTGTTTCTACGAATCGCTAATCCATAATAAATAGATAGCTCGTCTATAAGTTTCCCAGTCAATTTGCCCCTTCCACCGAGACCGTTTGTCTTCTTTTTCAAATTACGTAGTCGGGTGCCCATTCGCTTTTGCACGTGATCTATGCACTCTTTCTTGAGTACTGGGAAATCCTCATACGGCTTAGCATCTGTAATGCCTTTGAAAGTCTTAGAATCACCGTCACCAATATAGTGAGTATATTTGAGCTGGTGCAAAGTTTCAGAGCGGCGAAACATCTCAACAACTGAATCGACTTCCATTTTTCCTGCCGACCCATCGTGATTCACAGCGCATTCTTCTGCATGATTTTCTGCCCACTCCACATATTCTTCGTTATCTTTTTTTTAGCCCAATATTCACACGCCTTACAGTACTTTGATTTCACTACACAATCAACGATTTTTCCACAGTTATAGCCAATAAGAGTCGTTATCCCATACAAAGACGTGAATCCACGTTTTCTCCACGAGCCATCGCCTGATACTACAATTCCATTTTCTCCATTTTCAATAGATATGGTTTTCTCTTCTTCCGCAGCTCTCATCATACTGTTCTTGCAAACTAGATTGGTTGCAGAGCTCATTTTTTTGACAACCTTATCGTAGAATGAGTGAAAGGTAGACCGAGGTAATTCCATGAATGCACAGAATTTTCTTATTCCGTGCCAACCAACTCCAAGCAATCGCATGGCAATTATGATTCTACGGTTGATTTCATAGCCTTTCTCAACAAGTGGACAACTCGGTATCACAATTCTCATAGGACACTACTAGTTTGAATCCCAAACCACGCTTACTGCTTTCAGTAAATTTCACTTCCGATTGGCATATCTTACAAACGACAGCGTTCGAAATAGCTGAAAATACTGCGATAAAGTTAATTATACGATATCCAAACGCTGGATTTACTTCAATATCATATAAATCTTCCGATTGCTTTAGTTTGTTTGCCGATGTACTGGCATTCAAGTCGTATGGTGCTTCTAGCTCATGGCGATTCAATGGTCTTCTTCGAGATATTTTTGGTCTCTTTCTATTGCAAAACGACGTTTTTATTCCTTTCTTCGCACTGTACACCACTTTATCACTCATTGTAAAAACTCAATAATTATACAGGGAAAAAGAAATGGAAGTTCACAGAAATATCGAGGAAAACAAGTGTTTGTCGACTAGCGTCCTTCTCAAATGCTTGGCTGTGCCCAACTAACTGAAAGAGACGTTCGACAAGTCTAAACTCGTCTAGACTAGTCAGGAAATAAATATTTTCAATAACATCTGCCGTATACCTGCTCTAGTCCCCTAACGTACCTTCCCCTTAGCGCTCACAAAAGGAGCTCGCTTCGGACCAGACGGCCTTGTACTAAAATTCGAAAACCGAGTACCTAAAGGTTTTTCCCAGCCATAATCTTCTGGGACATAATTTTTGAGGTCCTAAGGGACCATTTGGAATTAAAAAAAATCGATTTTTCGAAAATTCTAGGGTGGCCTAAGGCCTTAAATACTGTTTCTAGCATTTGGTCCACAGATGTGGCAACAAATGATGGATTTCAAAGTTCCGACAGGATTGCGATTCAAGAAATTCTACGATATAATGATTATACGATTCCGCCTTGCGACGGAACAGTATTGTCACGAATGTCTTTCAACTCTCTGGACATCAATCTTCCGTCAAGAAAGTATTCACTACCTCAACAATTTCCTCGTTTATTACTCAAAACACTATCTTCACTACGTCGCTCGTTATTCCTTCTTCCGTGACATTATTTCTTTGTTTCCAGTCTCATAATAATTTTATCTAGATCCTTCATCGTAATCACTTGAACATTTTCCATAGCCTTATTATTTTTAATAACATAAATATGCGTTTTCTACTCGTACGCCCAGACTTATCACCATTTATAAATTTGACTGTCCTATGAATACGCTGTATATAATATACAGGTTGTCCCATTTGAAACCCCCTAGTCGAATATTTTTTAACCATACCAGGTCCAGAAAGAATGTCTTGTATAAAGGTACAAGCGTTTGAAGAGGAACCTAAAATGGCATTACTTGTTGCATTTTAGGTAGAAGTTTTCAAGGTTATTGCGAAATCGACTTCTTTTTTTAATGGGAACCAATATATATTTTTGCAGATTCGTATTTTACATAAACAAAATAAGAGACTTTTGTTCGAAACATTTTTTCAGAAGATCTCAATTTTCTAAGGTAATTAACAAGATTTTCAGAAATTTTTTATTCGAAAACTAAAATTTTCTAAGGCTTCATACCTAGTCAGGATTTTCAAAAAATCGATTTTCCCATTTTTGTAGTTTTGTTAAGTACATACTCTTTTACGTCTTGCTACTTCTCTTAGAAACCTTTAGTTTTCGAGTAAAAAATTGTAAAAACCAATTTTGCTCCGGATCATCTTACTATACTTTCCTGTATGCCTCGTCCCTTCTGACCAATATTTCTCCTGTATTATTTGAAAACGACTTTTTCCCTTCGCATACTTTTACAATTTAAACAATTTTCACTCTTATTAATCTCTAGCTCTTACATTAACCTTGCTCTATCATACTTACCATTATTCTGATATATTCGTCTGCATTACATTACTGTAATTCTTAGTACTAAATTGTATATAATTACTCTTAGCTTTACTCGCACTTGATATAACTCTCAATCAGGCATTATCCGTTATTTTACGCTGACAAACGAGTTTTACTCGTACTTGTACTTTATTATTAGCAAACAATAAATCTATCCGCCATATCCGCTGCCAGTAATTGTGCGTTTGTATTATAATATTATATCATTTTCTTTCTGTAGGTGCTACTTACAATTAGTATGTTCCCAACCTCTTCTCCTCCTATACCGCCGGATTAAGTGCCTCATACACATTAGTTATCTTCAGGTCGCACCTTGAATTATAAACGTACAATTTACACATCGTTTCTTAGTATCCGTAAATTTAATTACTTTTTTATTTCCTGCGCGTTTGTAACATGTTTTATCTCGTGGACAATTTTTTGCAATATGATGATAATCCTAGCATTTGAAACATCGCTTGACATGATTATGATTAAATGCAGAAAACTTTTTCCATCCTACATTTACTTTTCATTTGCTCAACATTAATTTATAAGTTTTTTCATCCGCTCCCATTGTTGTGGAACCTCCCTCCTTCCCTTTTTATTCACATTTACTATTGTGTTTCTTCTCTCCAACTGTTCTATTTATTATTCTGCTTATTAGTCTGCTTCTCGGCTATAGCTGTTAACCCATTATCATCTAAATTTATCTCTCGTTCATCAATATTGACAATTTTTATCTTTATTTTTATCAGCGGTGATTCAATAATTTTCAAATTCTCGCCCATCTTGGCTCATTTGTTCATTTCTTCTCTAGCCTCACAACACGGTATGACTGTTCCCTTGCTTCCTTATCTTATTGTAAGCTTCGTTTTTCCCATAGCTACGCTCTTGGTACCTACGGTTTCTTTTATCGAGTTGTGAATAGTTAAACTCTCCTATTGCTTCTTAGGTTTATTAATTATAATATTTTCTTTTTTTCTTTTCTTCAATTGCTTCACTAGAGTTTCTTTGCTCTCTTCCGGATGGACGATATATTCCACCCTGCATCATTCCCGGCTAGAATTTATCCTGCGCACGACCACGTCGAGATGTACAGAGAAATATAGGCACGCACGCTTCTGTTGAAGTGTATGTGCTACCACTGCGCATGGGCGCGTATTAATTTCTGTCATCTATTGTCTTAATCGATCTATAAATGTTGTCGGTTAATAGAAGATATTGTTACATCCCCGTAACGCCACCACCACCACGCCTTAAGGACGAGCATCCCTCCTTACGCCAACGCATGTCACAACCCTAACTCGGGGATGAATGCGATGGGGAGAGACGCTCGGGCCCAAGAGTGGTGCCAAGCGATAAGAACAAATTTTCCTTCGGTTCAGAAAACTAAGGAGTGTGGGACGGTGGAAATTGTTGACCAATAAAGCATTTGTTAACTACCCTCTCCAACCCCTAGGTAATAGACAAAGATAGTTGATGGACTAGTATATAACGCCCGAAATTTAGCATGAAAGTCAGTTCATATTCAACATTCAAAGTCTTGTAAACTCCTCTTAAGTCTCTACAATTGTATAACTTCTGGACTGAGCAGAATTTCTGTACTGCCCTTCCAGTCTCAACTTCACAAGGAAAAATAGAAAAGAGTAAGGCCGCGAGGTCCACCGCGAGTTCGATCATCTTCCCACACAACTCATCGAACTGCGAGGTCCACCCCGAGTTCGATAATTCTCCCATTCATAAAATACGAGTTGCGAGGACAACAGCGAACTCTATAATTCCTTCTTCATCCATCGAGTTGCGAGGACCACCCCGAACTCACGGGATGTCTTCCTTACGCATTACCATTAGCCTTGGTTTCTTCTAACCCCTGAGGACTCCATAGTCTAAAGTCATTCTGTCTACTAAGACCCAACAATATTAAAAATTTCACCTAGAACCTGATTTTTTCCACAAGCTTTCTTACATGCCGAGCATCGGTATTGGTCGTGGCCCTCGATCATATCGATAATCGTCAACCGAAATGACTGGATGAAGCGTCCACGATCAATCACCTTTCTGTACATCTCCACCTCAACAATTTTGTGTGTGTGTGTGAGAGAGAGAGAGACTTGAAATCACGCCGCAAGCCTCTAACAATAAACCTAATTGTAAGGGTTTGTGCGCCATATGCATCGATATCCGCCTGCAAGACGGCATATCTGTTCACACGTACCTACGTTTGTTGCAACTCTGTCATTGTTTTTATTCTTGTGCCAAT